>JAPQVY010000001.1:43744066-44344066 GCA_028535165.1 Quercus tomentella | reverse complement strand
ATAGGTTTTTTCACCTTTTAGTTGCTCATAGCTTGTTGAGAGAATAAGAAGGGTTAAAATTTTGGGAATTGGAATGAAAAATTTTGATGTTTAGCTTAGCTGAAATCATCACCCTTAGATGGAGCAGGCCCATACATCAAAAAGAGTTGCTTACTAATAAGAAAAATGTTTTCCATTTTGACCAATGGGTTGCCTGGAATTCCTATAGTTTTTTACTGACTCTGTGCATTTGGTAATTCGTTGAGTAGGATATATGTGAATTAGGGACCATTTTTGCTCCTGCTTGTATCGGTCATAGTTGGTATTTGTTGGTCGGTTTAAATGAATGAGAAAAAGTCATTATTAGATGGTATATGATCATATGAAAGTTCCAACACACCATTTTAGGATATAACGATCAAATCACTTAATGTGCTCATTGACCATGAGATTTCCATAGTGCAAAGTGGGTTCTTGTTAGCTTTGATTATTACTGTTGTGTTGTTGGTTTGCTTAGATTATAAGTTGTGTGATGGCTTTGCGTTGTGTACTTGTATAGTCTTGTCCAAAGGTACTCTCTCTTTCTTCTGAGTGCTTTCTCGTTTTTGCTTCTTAGACTCCTCTCTCTCTCTCTCTCCAATTTTAGATTTATGAATTTCATGATTTGACCTAGGGTTTGGATCTTTTTTGGTTTTTTTTTTTTTTTTATTAATTGTGTTTTTTAAAAAATGATTGAATTTGATGTAATTGGTTTTGCATCATGTTTGAATTTGTTGGTCTGTTCTACAAGTTGATGATTTAGTGGTTTTGCATGATTTGCTATAGCTATTGTCTAAGTTTAGGTTTTGGGTTTCTGGGTTCTTTTCTCTCGGCCAAATTGTTGAACATATTAGAACATAATAGACTAACCAAAAGTAAAAGTAAGTTCACAAACTCAAATTCTCGGGAAATTACATGAGGTTACCCTCTGTTGGGGCGAATTGTAAGTGGTTCACATACCCTCTGTTTAAGCGTTATAGTGACATTTTAAAGCCCTATAGTGGTGTTTTCCTGCAAAATTTTTTTTATAAGTATCAAGTTTAGGGAGCCCTATAGTGGCGTTTTTAAGTCCTATAGTGACGTTTTAAAGCCCTATAGCGGCGTTTTTCTGCAATTTATGGAAATCGAGTCTTGAAAACTCGATTTTTACGTCAATTTTTCCTCACTTTAAACCCATCCTCTTATAAATCGAGACTTAAAAACTCGACTTTTATATTCGAACTCAAGTGGAGGAACACTCGAGATGCTAGTTTTCAACAATGTTTTGAAACGTGACAACTACCTAAATTTTTTAATATTTATTGTTATTTAGAAAAAAAAATTCTGTTCTTATCTAGTTTGTATGCACTTGTAATGTTTAACTGTCAACCCTTTGAATCTTCTACATATATATATATATATATATATATATATATATATATATAATTTTGAAGGTGATGGAATGAAAATATATGAATTCTTATCAAACATTGGCACAGAGAAATTGGGGTTTTCATAACCTTTTTAATTGTCTATACTCTTTGCAGTATGGAGCCTCAGATCGATCAGGAGCTAGAGATCTTGCACCCCGGTCCGCTTCAGACTTCAGTGTTGACGCGACAACCATATCATCGATCAGAGGCCATTTGGAATGGCGAGGTGAAATTTCTAGTTCTAACAACCGCTTTAATTTTTACGTTGACTTTGACTTTTAGTTAGCAAGTTCTTTCAAAGTTGTATTTCTAGTTCTAACAACCGCTAAAATTTTTATTGAATTTGTAGGACTCGGGCGCACTTGTGTGCCGTGGTCGCACTAAGGAGATGGCAAACGTTCAGATGGAAGATAATCGGGTGATTGATATTATCAAATTGCTAAGGTTGGAAGGATTGTTCAGAGCCCCTTCCAAAGAGGTCGATAATTGCCTAATATCGGCCCTAGTTGAGCGATGGCGGCCGGAGACTCATACGTTTCATCTTCCACATGGTGAGATGACAATCACCCTACAAGATGTGGAGGTGATTTTCGGACTTCCTATAGACGGTGAGGTCTTGGTTGGACCGACTGCTGTGGAGGATGGGACTTGGAGGGAAGTGTGCGAGGAGTTGCTTGGATTTACTCCGCCAAATGACAATAAAACTTTGGTGGGCCAAAGAATTCTCATCAGCCGACTTGTTGAGGCCATTGCAGCACCACTGCCTGATGACGCATCAGAGGTTCAGATACACCGGTATGCCCGGTGCTATATCTTAGCGCTAGTAGGGGATAAACTTTTCATGGACAAGTCAGGAGATAGGGTGCATCTGATGTTCTTGGAGTTTATGCGCAACCTTCGTGATCCGCGGCAGTATAGTTGGGGTAGTGGTTGCTTGGCCTGGTTGTATAGGGACTTGTGTCGGGCAAGTGAGAAAGGCGCATCGCAAATTGGTGGGGCGTGCACCTTGGTCCAGTATTGGGCATGGGCAAGGTTGCCATTCTTGTGCCCGAGGATAGAGCCCCCACCTGGGTGTGATTATGGCCCATGGCCATATGCTCCACTTGCATTTAAGTAAGTGTTTTCCTAATATTTAGTTTGTTATGCAATGTACTCTTCTTAATAACTAAATTGTATTATCGTTCTTATGTTATTTGCTCGTAATTGTAGGTGGGTGCGGGTGCGAAGCCCGAAGAGTAGGCCAGGTGGCACAGCCTTGATCCGCTATCGCGAGCAATTAGTGACAATGCAGCCAGACCAGGTAATAACATTCATCCTTTAACATATGTTTTGTAAAAATTTTGGTTTTTCCTTTTATCTATGTATTCTCCCTTGTTTCACCTTTGAAGATGCTATGATAATTGTTTTTTGTTTCTATTGTAGATTGTGTGGCAGCCATACGAGGCAGACTTTGGCCACCTTCCTGAGTTCTGCGTTGCAGGGAGGGATACGTGGACAGCCAGGGTGCCGCTTCTATGTTTTTGCATAGTAGAGAGACACTACCCGGACCGTGTCCTTCGACAGTTTGGGTTGGCGCAGCAGCAGCCTGAAGATGTTTTCTACGAAGATAGACTCCATAAAATTGACTTACGTGGGAAGGTGGAAAAGAATTGGAGGGAGGAGCATGGACCGTATATCATTTCATGGGAAATGAGACGACAACAACTTTGTCATGCACCTCCTCAGATTGGTGAGATGCCCCGCGATCATGCCTATTACGTCTGGTATCGTCTGGTCACTCGAAAGTATGTCGACCGCAACAGCGCTAAATTAGATATAATGGTAATGTGTTCTAATTAGATTTTATTACCTATTTCGTTTTACTTGAGTACATGTATGAACGTAGAATCAGTTTCTATGAATTATAAAAACATATCTGACTAGTAACTTTCTGTTACTTATAGTATTCTAATAAAATTGTTAGTTTCTAGTTGAGTATTTGAGTAGATTAGTAAGTACTATATTATCCATTCATTATTGTATACATAACTGTCTCAACTTATAATTGTATTGGTTCTTTCTCCGTTTCAGATTCAAAGCCATTTAGCGCTGTTGGAGATGCTTCCTGAAGGCAGCGCAGCTCACAACCATGTTCGGCGTGTCCTAAATGATGTGGCTGGCCTTGGTCGTGATCCTGCAGCAAATGAGGAGGCAGACAATGGGCATGAGACTGAACCAACAGCTACTGAAATCCCAAGCAGAAGCGCAGCACCCGTAAGTACACGGACCCGTGCTCAGCGTGCTCTTGCAAGCCCAAGCACAAGCGCAGCTAGGGGCCGTGGTCGGCCTGCTACAGCAAGCCCAAGCACAAGTGCAACCAGAGGCCGTGGTATGCCTGCTACAGCAAGCCCAAGCACAAGTGCAGCTAGGGGCCGTGGTCGGCTTGCTACAGCAAGCCCAAGCACAAGTGCAACCAGAGGCCGTGGTATGCCTGCTACAGCAAGCCCAAGCACAAGTGCAGCTAGGGGCCGTGGTCGGCGTGCAACAACCCCTCGGGTTGTAACTACTCCTGAGATGCCTGCACCCATCCCGCACTCATCTCCTCAGCCTGAGGTCCCTCCACACATCCCAGATGCATCTCCTCAGCCCGAGGTCCCTTCACCCAGCCCACCTTCGCAGCAGCCCAATTTTGATCTCAGTCTTGATGACAATGTGACCCCTCCTATACTCCCCGAGACACCCTCTTACCCACCTACCAGCTCTACTGCACCCACTCCTGGCCTCTACTTAGAGCATCATTACCCACCTACCGCATCCTCATCTGACCCTCTGGGACCTCCAGTTGGGATTGACACTGTACAGCCACATACTGATGTACCAAACGAGCATTCCCCTCATCAGCCCTCACCTCCACGAGGTAGACCACAGCGCACTAGAAGAGCACCCACTTGTGGGACAGGTGGACACAAAATAGGACACCGAGGTAGCTCTATGGTATGATAACACTAATTAGAATTGAAATGCACATATTTTGTAGTTCACTTTCTTCTAATGATAACATTAATTAGAATCTTGATTGCTTAACTTCTAATGGAATTTGCAGCATGATGATGAGCCTAAGGATGATGCCCCGCAGCCTCCTCCCCCGCCCAAACATTACACAAGGGTTAAAAAACGCAAAATTGGCGAACCTTGAGTAAGTGCTAAAGTCATAATATTTTAGCATTGGCATTTCTTCTTCTTCTATTATTCTTGTCATAGTTTCTTAATTTTTTTTCTCAGAATTGTTTATTATGAATTTATCACTAGAGAGTAGAGAGCTTGGGTTGTGTTGTGTTGGAGCAGAATTTGAAAGAGTGGGTGAGCTAAATGATGCAGAGGTATCATTCTGTTTGAATCTTGTCTAAATGTTGCAGCTAATTTTCAATTAAGCATCTCATACTTTTTATCTACGGCCGGAAATGGTGCATATATTACGTATATTAGTGGTGGGTTTATGTTTAACTTGGGAGAAACTTGCATCAGATTCTGTAATTTCGAATGACGAGCAGAGGTCAAGATTGTATGATAACATGGAGAGGGATTTGGATGAGAACGGGCCTGCTTTTCTTAAACAAGGCGAAACATCTCAGTCATTGTAGGCTCTCAGATATTTTCACTTTGAAGGATGGATATGTAACACCCATACTTAAGGTATGAATCGAACAAATCAGCTTTTTTTTTTTGGATTACATGGTACTACATTGTTAATTCTTGTTTCAATTGAGTGAGCAAATGATGGATTGCCTCTTTTGTGTGCGTGTGTAGGCAGCAAACCCTCCTGTACGGGCTAATGTTTTGTATCTGAGCACCGAATACTCAGTGTGCATCTCGTAAGCATTTCCTTTTCTCATAATTCATGCTGTTACAGTTTTTTGTATGTTGTTATATGTTTGATCCATGTATTATGATGTATTTTTAATGAATTTGTGTATTGTTTTTATTGTGATTTATCGCTAAGAAAATTTAGGAAGTTTTTAGTTTTAGAAATGATTGAAACTTAGGTGATTTAGTGAGAGTGAAAACAATGGGAAATGATGCAGTCATATAAAGTTCAAGTCCCTATTCTTAGGACTTGTCTCATATTCTTAGAAGTTGAGGTGGCCAAACTAATTCAAACATGTTAATTTTTATTAGAAGGTGGCCACTGTTCATGCTGTTGCAGATGATCTCTGTCCTTTAAAAATTGTTTTAGACAGGGTGGTTTTAACCTCAACTGGTGTGCTTTTGGGTTGCTGGCAGGTTACTGAAATGAACTTTTCTACACTCTTTGGGCTAGTGGTTGAAACTAATATATGCTCCCAAAAAGCTAGAAAAAAAAAACCCCAATATATAAGCTCCTACTCATGATTCACTATTTGGCCTCTAGAATTTCAGAGATTATTTGATATGTATTTAAAAGTGCGTGTATCTTTTGAGATTAGTTAATACCAAAATGAAAAAAATAAATAAATAAAGAAGCTCACAAGTATAAAGAGTTAACGTGAGGCTCTACCAAAGTACTGCTGTACTGATAGTTTACTCTATTTGACATTGTTCATATAAATAATTAAATTGTAGAAACCAGAATGAAATATCTTAATATTCTTTGACTGTGAAGTTTAGATAAGAAACTTTGATTATGTAATACTTCAATCCTTCAGATTCAGTTTTTCATGCATGTCCAAACTGAAAAGATGCAGTTCCATATTGGTACATTATTTTTACTTTATTCTTAAATTTAATGTATTAACTTCTAGCATTTGAATATGTCTCTGGCTGTTATTAAAATGAATCAGGGAGGCAGAGTTAGCTTGTTAAGGTAGTAGAGCCAGTTTAAGGACCAATCGGAAACTCCAGAAATTCCACCCCCCCCCCCTTCTTTGCAATAGTCACACTATTTTACTGCAATTGGTCTCCTAGGAACTAGGCTGGTAGTTCTTAATTGTAAATTGCAAAACAGATCATAAAATTGTAATAAGAACCTGGGTATTTATAGGATTGGTGGCTCATATAATCATGGTCTTTGCAAAGGAAAACACTGATTAGTGGATGTGGACTCAATGCCTGGAAAAATTAAGTCTTTAAAAAAGCTTTACTTTCAAAAGGTGTGGTTTAATTGCCCTCCCATATAGTTGCTCAGTTGATTATCTTTTTCGGCATTGAGACACCATTGAAACTGGTTTTATAAGCAGTTTATGGAACGCTGACATTTAAAACTTTACTCTGAATTTTGTGCTGCCAATTTCACAATGCCCCAGTAATGATGATGCTCACTACAAAGTAATTTTTTTTTCCTTGAATTAAGTATGAAACAATTTGTAGAGATTGTCATCTTTTTTTGTTTTTTTTATTAAACTAGAGATCATCATCTTGAATGGGGATGATCTCTTTTAATATCCATACATGCCCTAACCAACCACCTTATCAAATTCTAGATTCTTAGTCAAACTTCATGCTGACTTTGGACAGCCTGAAACCACGTAATCTAAACCAGCAAAATGCTGTCATATTCGTTAGTGGTAAGTATTATAACTTGCATTTTGTTTTTTTGTTTTTGGTATTAATTTTATTGCTACATTGTCTGTGTGTGTGTGCTAACGCATAGCAAATTGTTTAATGCAGTAATTCAGTATGCATGAAATCTATCTCTCATACGGTGGCATTTGGCCCATGAATATTCAGGCTGTGGTGTCTGAGCTCTGGTATGTGGAGGAATATGATGTGCTTGCTCTTGCAGTGGATGGAAGAACGAAGATTCGCAGGTTCCAACTTGGCTGCTCAAGAACCCAAGATTCCAAAGATGACAAGCATAATTAAAAGCATATTTCATTACTTATATATATTATAAAAAAAAAAAAAATCAAAAGCATATTCATAGATTTACAGGATCTTTCATGATGGAAGTGTGTACTTAATATACATTTTCGTTTAAGATGGTCCTAATAAAGCATATTCATTATGTTTCAATTAAACATATTTATGTGTAGTTTGAGGAAATAGTTAATTCAAATTATAGAATGAATTTTACAGAAAGGGGTGTAGAATATTGTTGGTAACATTGTAATTATAATGTGTATCATTGTATAACAAACACTGAATGTTTTGTCAAGTATTGTGGTGTTATTGATGAATGAGCATAGCTTGTGTACAAAAAGAGCAAAGGATATGGTAATTGTATTGATATTACCAATTTGCGATTGCAATTCAGGTTTATTGCTGCAGTAAAATAAAGAGAGTTTAATTTTATTTTTTTGGCAGAATAATGCAGGAATTCCCCTTTTTTCTTTATAATTTTATAACTTTTTTGAAATATGGTTGGGGCATTAGATAGTTTCAAAAGCTAACAAGGAGAATAAAATATTGTTTCAAATCATAAATCTAATCAAACAGAGCATTTGAGTTATGAATATATAAAATTGCGCTAATCAAATCATAAAGCTATTTCACAATGTTGCAACTGGCTCAGATCCAAAAAAGTTGGAGTCTTCCAAGGTTGGGAATCCATGATCTTGATCAGAGTCTCTACTGCTGAGAACAGAATCAAATCGTGCTAGTGTATGAGATTCACGTGGTGAATGGCTTGAACTGTAGAGTGGTGTGCTAGGAACAGACTCGTCAAAAGCAAATGTACTCTTCTTCTGGAAAAGGCCAGCGGGTGTGCTAGGAAGAGACTCGTCAAAAGCAAATGTACTCTTCTTCTGGAAAAGGCCACCTGCCTGTGGTGACCCTGTTCTGATAGGGTTTAAACGAAAATCCCCATACCCAATCAAATACTTATCTCCATTTCTTTCTTGAGCAGGCTCCTACACAATTCAAGTCATTTTTTTTTTACCCTTTCCCTTTGCCCTGTTTACTTAGAGAGGTCGAAGAGGTTGCTCTCGGCCTAAACAGGGAAATTTGCTCTCGGTCGAAGAGGTTGCTCCCTTTCCCTTTGCCCTGGGAAATGGTATTCTTTGCGCCGGTCATGGAAATATTGAACAAGTTTGTTCCAAGTGAACTCAACTAATGCGGCAATAGGAAGACCTCGTGCACCTTTCAGTACACCATTGAAACACTCTGATATGTTGGTTGTCATTGCCCCAAAACGTCTCCCACCATCATGTGACTGGCTCCACATATCCACAGACTCGCCCATTAGGTATGTGTATGGAAGATAATCTTGATTCTTTTCCTTGCCATCCTTCCCCGTCACCTTCTTCTTATTTCTAATGGCCTCAATTTCCACCTGCTTAATGGACTCCATTATGGCATCAAATTTCACCACTTGAGTAGCATATCCCGCTTTCAACGCCGTTGACTTTAGAGTTGAGTTCTGAAAATGGGTGTTGAAGTTGCTAACAACATGTCGAAGGCAATATCTATGAAATACTGGTGTACTTCCATCTTCCCTTCTAGGCCAGTTTGCAATGGCGTTTTTGATACCTAGATGTCGGTCAGAAATTATGCAAATGCCTTCCTCAGGTATCACGTGGCCAATCGTATCTCGAAGGCACTGTAAAAACCACCTCCAACTGGACCCTGACTCACAATCCACAACAGCAAACGCGAGAGGGAATACCTTGTTGTTAGCGTCAGTTGCCATTGCGACCAATAACTTTCCTTGATATTTACCATACAGATGGGTCCCATCGATACTGATAACCGGCTTGCAGTATTTGAATCCTGATATGCATGGACCGAAAGACCAAAACACATAATGCAACAATACGGCGTCATCTTCATCGGTGGATGTGATACGATAGAACACTTGGGTAGTCGGGTCCTGATCAATATATGCCATTAGCAATTTTTGCAACCTTTGGTAAGACTCTTCCCAATTCCCAAACATCTTCGCAATCGCCTTTTGTTTCGCATCCCATACCTTGTAGTAAGAAGGCTTCTGCCCACCATATTTCGTCTCTATCATGGATCTAAGATGCTTAACTGGGGTAGTGTGATCCTCACATAACTTCTTATGGATGTCTGATGCAATAAAATTACAACTCATCATTCTACCATCATTTCGCACCCCAGTCGGTATACACGTGTGAGGACCCACATACACGGTGAGCATCCATAGTCTGTGGAGATCGGGCTTCATAACTGCGCAGACATACCACTTGCATGACTCATGCACGCATTTTGCACAAAGTTTTTTCGTCGTCGACCTAATGATCGTAAAATGTTTGTTTTCCTTGAGGGCACAAATTGTTAAGACGTGCTTCACCTCCTCTTTATTGGCAAAAGTCAACCCTTTGCACAAATTCATCCCCTCTCTCCAAGTAGACACAAATGGCATATCAATATGTGAAGGATCAAACATATTTTCCCAAGTATTTGCAGAGAATGACAATGCAGGAGGTGCGTAGGCAGGGATTGTATTCGTAATGTTTTGGACACTAATGACATTGTCTACATAAGGTTCACTACCATCCAATGTCTGATCGTCATCAATGTCCCTCTCAAAGTCCCCAAGGTCTCTGCCAAGCGTGTCTTCATACTCATCTCTATCCACAAAATCTTCACCGTTAATGGCAATATTCTCATCAACATAGTCGTCATCATCATCGTCATCATAATTGTTAATGGCAGTAGTCTCATCAACATAGTCATCATCATCATCATCATCATCATCATCATCATCATCATCAACATGAACATCACCATCGGCATGAACATAATGATCCTCTACATGTGTAGAATACTCATATTGAGCATCTGGAACCGTAACCTGTAAGCTTGTAGTCGTTTGTTGGATATCCTCTTCCCAAACTGCACGCGGCTCCAATTGTATGTACAACTCAATGTTAGTTACTTCAGCTATTCTTTCCAACTTGTCAAACATGATCTTTACATGTTTGTCTGTTTCTATCACCATATACTTGTAATTAATCCGATGCTTCAAGATTTCGTTTGGCATACGATAAGTAATTTGTATGTTGTGTATAGCAGGATTCTCACACAACTCTTCCATGATAATCTTCTTCAATTCGTCAAGGGTCTTCAACCTACGATCAATTTGGGTATAATAGGTCTTTATACCCGGCCCTTCAAATGGCAATCCCTTGTTCGCATTCACATTCTTAAGCGGACCACCGTGATATAGGATTATATCAATTTCAGGCATTGTGAACCTGTTCAAGTCAAGTTACTATGTTAGTTAGTTGATAACAAGAACACAATTTAACAAGAACACAATTTAATCAACTAACACACACAGACAATTCATCTAGTTTTTTCACCAGTACATGCCCACAGGTCCAGACAACAGCAATAACCACCCAACCTTAGTTGCAAAACATTGGAGTCGCCTATTGATACTCAACAAACTAATTAAGGTAGATCTTATGTAAACATATGGTTCTGATCCAGACTCTAGAACAGAAATATAAGTTACCACACTCAAAACCTTAGACCATCGCTTGGCAAGTAATATACCATAATACAAGTTAAAAACATGGTATGAGCATTACTCTAAACTGTTTATGATTATTCATAAGGTTCAGTCATGATAACAATTCTAATGTTAAAATTTTCATCGAAGGCAGAAAACAAATGATATCACCTAATTCCTTTACCATAGTCCGTACAATTCTAAATAAAACTTATATTTCTTAGCTTTCAAACAAGCCTTAGTTTTCCACTAACATGATCAACATAAAAAGATCAAATAATTCTCAAATGTCATTTCCAAATACCAAATCGTTTCCAAAATGACCAATTCCTTATACAGTCATGTATTGTAGGTAACTACATTTTAAGATATTATGATACCCATTCATTCCATTCAATCACTACCCATTTCATACCCAAAATAATGATGAATAAAGTCAAAAAAACTTGTAACACACAAAATGGGCAAATAAATATTCAAAAAATTAACACTAACAAAACAAACTTCTATAACACACAATATAGGTAAATTAACTAAGTTATGTCAACTATGTACAAAATAATTAGTCAAACTCTTTAACCCACACCCATAGACAACTAATACCCAACTACAATGACAATCAAATTATGCAAACCCTTACCTGAGATATCAATTTGTTGAGAGGGAAGAGCAGTGAGAGAGGCAGTGTGATGAGTGAGAGTGAGAGGCAATGTGGTGTAGGAGTTATGGGTGAGTGAGAGTTAGTGAGGGTAAGAGCTAGTGAGGCTGAGAGAGTCAGTGAGGATACTCTGTTTTTGGGTGAGAAGGCTGTGTAGAATGTTAGAAAATGTGTTATACGGGCTGAGTGTTAAGAGTGTTCTGTTTTAATAATTTTCCCCAGTAGAACTCGAGTCTATAAGACTCGAGTTACTTGCATTTTTACCCACACTTCCACCTACGAACGTGAAGCGCTGTAGCTGCAGTTGGTAATATATCTTTTAGGATCTCGAGTCTTTAAGACTCGAGATCCTTGTATTTTTATTTAATTTATTTAGTACACAAAATAAATTAAATAAATTTGGTTAAATAAAATTAAATAAAAATTCAAGGATCTCGAGTCTTTAAGACTCGAGATCCTTGTATTTTTATTTAATTTATTTAGTACACAAAATAAATTATATAAATTTGGGTAAATAAAATCTGTTTAAAAATTCAAGTATCTCGAGTCTCAAAGACTCGAGATCTAGGTGCCAACATTGTCCACGTCAGTCGGAATAAAATGACGGAAAGCGAGTATTTGAGGGGCGAGTTTTTTAAGTGGATCTCGATTTTTTGAAACTCGAGATGCTATTTTCTAAAATTGTTTCAAACGGTGTCTAACTTACTACATAGAAAGGCTGAAGAAGGTTAGTCTGCTCAAAACCTCAAACTTAACGCGTCAAGAGGCTACAGTTTATCTTTTTCTTCCTTTTTATTGGTATTATATATATAATCAAAAGTTAAAGGTTTTTTTTTGATAAGCTTCAATATTTATTCAAACTAAGGCAAAGAGCAGTCTGTCTTACAAGCAGCAACGATTAATGCCAGAGGGAGAGGTTTACAACTATGATGCGTGTTACTAGAAGAACATTTTAGTCTACCATATTTGACTAGGTCTTCCTATATTTTACTGAGAAATAATGCTATGTCTCTTGTTTTTTTAGGATGACGTGGTTGTCTACTTTTATATTTTTAATAGTTTGATATTTTTAATAGTTTGAACTCTAGATATCTTTATTGTAAGTATTAAGAGGGGCTAACTAGTTGAATTACAAAATTTTTAACAGTTCACCTCATTTGAAACCATAGAAGTACTTTGTATAGTTAATAATTGTTTAAAATAAAATCAATGGGCTTGGATTACATATCACGACTGAGGTAGGCACTAAATATACATTATATATTCAAGTAACTATGACTTTAATTAGACTTTAGAGAGAGGGGAAGAATGAAGAGGACACTAAAGAACTATGCATTATATAGTAATAGAGTCCATCACCCTTTTTTTTCTTCTTTTGAGAAACAAGTCAATCACTTAATTATATGGGTATAGGAAGAATAACTCTGGTTGTATCCAATAATTTCACAAGAAAGATGGACTAAAATCATAACGTGAGAGTTGGCAACTTATTTTACATGCCAAGTTCCTTTTGATTTGGTAAAGGGGTTGTAGGGATTTAGTTGAAAATTTTCAGTCATTGCAATGAAACAAATGCATGCTAGGCCAACAACTTTTTAAAGTAATCATGCAATACTGTTAAGTTAATGACAAAAAAGGGTAGTTTTCGATTAACTCAAGTAGTAAAGTTTCTATTTGTTATATAGTCCACAATTCACGTGAAATTTTATCCCACTTACACTATAAAAGAATTAAAAAAAGAAAAAAAAAATTCATTAGCGTTTTGAAATTATTATGAAAATAAATCATATTTGATTGTACTCATAATAAAAGAATCTGTAATTGAGAAGTATTAATACTACAACATATTTATTGCAGTCTTTCCATGTTACAAAAAAATATGTTTGCCTTAACAAAAATTATGTGTGCAGATGTATTTGGAGTGGAAGTCCTTGATGCACATACCGGACAAGATGTTTGATGATATTGTCCTCCATGCATGTATTACATATACAGCATTGTCACAATTGCTAAATAAATAGTTTTTTTCTTTCTTTCTTTGAAAATTCTATAGTACCACAAGAGAATAAATTATGTTATACAACCATTACATATAATGCCCCTCTTATCTATAAATGTGTGCTACTTAAAGTGTTTGTGGATCTCCTTGCTCTGACAGAGGCATTGCATGTAATAAAATCCATCATTTTCTCTTCAAGGGAATTGAAAAGTTGAACCACCTGTTCCTGTACTAGAATCAGCTGTGGCTATCTGAGGTGGATTAATGGAAACCCAAAGCAGAGAGAGTGTGATTGCAATGAGACCAGACCAAACAAACACAATTGTTGGTGTCTTTCCTCTCCTCCCCATCAAACCTTTAGCAAAAGGGTACAAATGAGCCAACACCCAGAAGCTGAAAAATGCTCCACCAACAAACTTACTCCACTGAGGAACTGTGCTATACACTGTCCTTGAAAATGCAACAGCAATTGCAATGATATTCACCATTGCAATAACGATTGGTGGGATCATCAATGAGGTCCACTTCACAAGGTACAAGTCCGCAAAAGCGTCATCAATGTCCTCTCCTCCTGACTTAGAAGTCAATGTGAAAGAAATATCAATCCCTGCAATCACTTTTAGTAGGCCTTGTACCACAGCAGCCAAGTGAGCACTGGTTCCAGAAATGAGCCAAAATTGTTCATTCCTCCACCACTCTTCTAATGCAATACCAGACCATTTCACTTCTAGGATAGCTAGACCCATGAGGCATAGGGTTATGGTAAGCAAGTAGATCAAGAAGGCCACACTTAGAGTTTGCACAATGAAGTAACCAGAGAAAAGTGAGAGTGCAGGGAGGAAGCAATAGACAATGAGGAATATGGAAGTGAAGGGGTAGACACCAACATTAAGGTAAGCCAGGCGTTGAAGAAGCTTGAGCTGCCTAGAACCTAGCAAAGGATTGTTTCTAGAAAAGAAAATCTCAACAGAACCAGTGGCCCAACGAAGCACTTGGTGAAGCCTATCAGTGAGGTTAATTGGAGCTGAGCCATGAAACGCATCACGCTTGGTGACGCAGTACACTGATTGCCACCCTCGGTTGTGCATTCTATACCCTGTCACCACATCTTCTGTGACTGAACCATAAATCCATCCCACACGGTCACCCCATTCTGTCTTGTCCTCATACCTGTCGCAGTTTCATCATGTAATTACTTCTTGTGTCTAGGCGTTTTTTTTTTTTTTTTCACAAAGGTAGAGCTAGGGGATAGAATAAATATAAGTAAACAACATTTTTCATAATTTTTGGTAAGGCATGTTGTGATTGGTGTATTATAAAAGTGGTGTAAGTGGTGAACCATAGGAAAATGAACATTAACATTTTCTGGATTCCGCTAATAAAAATCCACTAATAATCTACCGCTACCAAAAGCTTTTATACTTCTTACTTCTTGATTAATATGTATATACACACACACAAACTATTTCATTTGTAAGGTTTTCTTGACCCTTTGCATAATTAATTTCTGTTTTATATGATAATGTGTTTGGCTCTTACTCAAATTTTGATCAAGATTGAGGAACTGAAATTATTGGCACTCGTGCATTGCAGCTCTTAAGAAGCATGATTCTGATGGTAGGATTCCAATCACATGAATATAATATAGTACTAATTGAAAGGCAGGCAGGCATACCAGCAGGAAATGACAGAGACAGCTTCAGCAACAGCTGCAGCATCAAGAGGATCACGCGGGGCCCTGAGAATACCAGGAGGCCTTCCATACTTAACTGCAGAATGATCAGCAAGGGGTCGGCCGTGAAACTCAGCAACGGGTATGGACTCAGCCAGCAACGTAGAATTTCCAAACCGTTTCGGCAGATGATTTACATCAAGTTCAGGATCAAAGTCATTGGGCTTCAAGGTTTGCATTTCAGTCTCAGTACTTTGAACAATCTTGTCGGGTTTTGGTGGGTCGAAACCATACAGTGCAAACCGCCTGAACATGCAGCCAGTTCCCACATAAACTGGACCCTGCATATTCAAATATGATTTTGTTATAATTTTCCAACTTCTTGGCCAAACTATCAAATCTTTTTTGAAAATAAAAAATAAAAATAAAGGACAGGTTTTTTCCATAGACATTTTTCTTTATCGTCTTGCCAAAACATCAATTGAGTTTTTATAGAGGTAATTCAATCTAAATATGCTATATTCAATAACTAGAGATTTTAACCATTGAACTAACTGAAATCCACTTTAATTAGTTAATTAAACAGACGTTGAATAAGTTGTGCACAAACAACGTCATCCTCCAACCAGTCTTGTGGGAGGAAGTCTCAATCGTGACATGGTTCATATAGTGTCATACCTGAATACCATCAAGGGCACGCATGTTGCCATCAAAGAACACAGTATTATGGTTGGCATATCGGTCAGAAGGATCAATTCCTTCAAATCTTTGAGGGAATTGAATGTAGCAAATGTTCTCGCCTCCACGATCCATCATGAAGCACATTCCTTCGCGGATAGCTTTGCAATTGAAAATGTAGTGATCACAGTCAAGATTGAGAATGAATGGGCCATTAGACAGGATGGCCGAAGCTCGTACCAAGGCATTCATGGCACCAGCTTTCTTGTTATGATCATAGCCCGGCCGTTTCTCACGTGATACATATACAAACATAGGGAGGCGTATGTCTACATCACTGAAGTCTATGATCTTCTCATCTGTCCCTCCCATTAGTGGATCATTACTAGGGGGCTTCAACATCACCTGTGCATTGTTTAGTACTTGAAAGTCAGGGCTCTAGGTATATGATTCATGAAACAATGAAATGATAATCCTAATGGTATAATAATAATAAGACAACACAGTAAAATGCACAAATAGTAGTAATAAACATGAGTGATATCAGGAATTTTACCATATAATCCATTCAAATTGACACGTGATCGATTACATAAAAGTAATTCAAACATCTCTCAAGTTTTTTGAAGCAACACCAATCATATTCATTGCTACGTCAAATTGTAAGCATATTTATAATAAAATTGTAATAGGTTTAGTATGTTCCAATAAAAAAAATTTGAAGTTCATATGCAGGTAATTAAAGTCTTCCACTTAGCAAGCAAAGAAAGAGTGATTAATCTATGCAAGTGTGTACCTGAAGAATTCCTGCATGGTCACCTTTGGAATGTTCAGCGTAAGGTATTGTCCAGGTACCAGGCCAGTGTGTTCCATCAGCCATCCATGTGGCTTTGGGGACCTTTATTGGCTCCCCAGGTTCACTTCCACTCTCCCTCATATGCTTCAACACCTTCATTTCCTCTCTTGCATTGAATGCTTCTGATCTCCTCCTAATCGAGTCTGTAAGCCCATTGATCCTTACCTTAAACTCATCAAACTCTCTCTTGACCTTCCTCCTATCCTTCACAAAATCCAATCTGCTTTTGTTCTTAGTTGGGTCAACTTTCAAGCCGAAGTAAGTCTCAGGGTTCCTAGGCTCAATATTATGTTTTCGACAAAATGGAACCCATAAATCAGCAAAGCTTGCAGCCTCAGCCATTGCCTCAAATGTAAGGAGTGCCCCTCCATCATCAGAAACATAACATGCTAACTTTTCCACAGGAAAATCAACTGATAGAATTGAAAGAATGGTACAAGCTGTGACAAGAGGTGGTTCTTTTTCAGGATCAGCTGTGGACACAAATAAGTCAACACCAGGAAGGTCAGAGCGGCCTGTGGGATTGGAAGGTGATGGCATATCAAATTTTTCACGTAGGACTTCAAGGTCAGTAGAACGGTTTACTGGGCAGATCTTAGGAACTTGGTCAAGGATCCATGAGAAGGCAAACCATATCTCACACACTACTGACATGAACCACAACCATACTGCATCAGTGTTTGGATTTGTGAGTCTCCAATGCAAAAAGAAACCCAGCACCACTAACCGAATAACGATCAACAACCTGGGCAATGTTTTAACTCTTTGTCATTTAATAGTACATGAGCTTAATACAATATTAGGCATAAGACAATAACTTTTAAGCCAGATATTTTCTTTTTTATTTGTGAGATTTTCACTTAAATTTTTTGTTATATTTTGTCTATTGCTAGTAAAAAAATTTAACAAAGGAATCATTAAATTGTCTTGACCTTCATAAGTAAAGATGGATTTACTTAAAATCAAATTAATAAGATTTTTTTTTTCACATCAATAGCATATAGAGCATAGTATTAAAAATAAATAAATAAATAAACTTATTTATCTAAAATGTGATGTGTGATAAAGCTTAAGGCTAAGAGAAAAATAGAAGCTTAATGAGGACTTACGGGAGAAGAGATGCTTTTAGAGATAAAGTGAAAGTGTATTAGTGAGTAATTTTTCTTTTGAATAAGATGAAAATATTTTTTTCATTTATAAAGAATAATAATAATCTATGAGAATATTTTTTTTTATATGTACATATAATATAAAAATATAACACTAAAATTGGGGTTTTCTTCCATTTGGGACCTTGTTGTAATGTCATATACATTTAAAATGTTCATTTTTTTTCCCCAGAGAATAACAAATAAATTAAAAATGTAACTTGCATGTAATTACCTGTAGGGGCTTATGATGGCTGTTGGAATTGGCAATTTTCGACTTAGTGGCTTCCAAGGCTTATCCATTGATTCCATCATGCCCCCCTTGAAGCCATTATTATCATCATCATCATCATACATGTCATCTTGGGGCCAAAAAGCATTTCCAACTCCATAGGTACCTTTTGTCTCAAACAACCACCTGTTGTGGTCAAATTCTCCAGTTTGGTTCCTCTTCATCATAGACATATTTTTAGGATCCCTTTTTGACCCATCTGGGCCTGGCAATTGCAGTGTTCCATTTGAATAATCTTGTGGCTCATCCTCATCTACTTTGTACAACTCCTTGCAACCTGGGCACATACCAGTTTCTTTTTGTGCATCCAGGTAGCAATCTCTACATATTTTGAACCTACACAACACGTTTTAATTGAATGTTAATGCATTTTCAAATCCCAATTCAAGGGGTGCTATTTTTTAAAATTGCCAGATTTTTGCATTTTCATATGATAGATTTTCACAACTACACTTTTCATAGATTTTACCAAATGCTCAATTGCGTTTTTTTAAAATCATCATGTTTTCAAAATGAAAAATTTAAAATTGTTATTTTTTCAAAAACTCAAAGCTTTCAAACAATTGACCCAAAGGGGCACTAAATATGCATAAATATATATACAAAAAGAAGAGCACATACCTACACTCACAAGGCGTAATATCATGTCCCCTTTCATCCTTCATGACCTTACCATCACAAGCAGGCATGGCACATGCCGAGCCCTTGGCTCCAGCCATCTGAGGATGAGTCACCTCCGACTCTATAACCTTGTCCATGAGATGTGCTCGCGTCACGCTATTGAATCCCCCCGTGAAAAGGGAATTCGATACGTATTGTTCTTCGGCCTTGGCTGCCACGGACGTATCCATTGGCTGATTGTCCGGCGTGGGAGGAATGTGCACGGTGTAGTTCATGTAATCCGCGGATAACTCTCCTGACATATCAAGGTCATCTCTTGAAAGACTAACATACCTTCCACTTGAAGTTCTTCTTGCAAATTTGACGGTTTGTGAACTACGTTGAGACCCATCAGAACCTGCAGGGGTACGTAAATTTTTCTTTGATGGTTGGGTTGATAGGGACGCCATTGTAATATCTGAATTGCTATTATATCATGCCAATGTTCTATCACGTTTGCATGGAAAAAGTTACAAAATAACCTTTATTATTGCATTCTAGCTGATATAATTGATAATATTTCTCAGGAAATGCATGCACAAGGCTTTTTAAAACTCTTCTAGATCGACAATAAAGTGCCGCTTGGGAAGATGTTGAACTAGCACGTGAGGAAAAGAAATTTATTGGGTTACATTAATTTCTAATAAAATTGTTCTGCATGCATTCCAATGATTGGAAAAATTGGTAAGGGAAGGCAGTAATTTGTGTAAAAAAAAAATTCCGATTGAATCAGGCGTGGTGGAAAATTAAGCTGTGTATTTCATGAAGTTTCTTCACCACCAACGCTGGAGAACAAAAGTTAGGAATTTTGATTGGAGAGAGAGAGAGAGAGAGATGTGGGAGTTTCCGAAGAAGATGAATTAATGGTGAGAGACCAAGTCTTAAAATGACCATTTTTAGAGTGTTATGCTACGGGTTTTAAGGACTAGTGCATGTTTGTTTGTGGAGGGGATTGGAATAATTACCTTTCACAACATTTTTATAACAATTTTACAACAAATTCTAAGTAACAAGTCGTTGTTGGTGGATGAAAAATGATGTCAATGGTGGACCTAGATTAGAACCAATAACAATTTGGCACTTAGAATTTGTTGTGAAATTATTGTGAACCTAACACTACTCATACATACCTCCCACGGCCTGTTGGCCATATTGTTTTTCTTGTTTCTGACTTTTTTCCTTTTCTTTCTTTCTTTCCTCTTCTTCTTTCTCCCCACCCTCAGCCTAAATTGGTAAGTTATATACCCACTTTGTTGTTTTAATTCATTACCATATATTATTTTATATATAAAAAAAGGCAGTGATTAAGTATGCCTAAAAATGTAAGTCTTCACTTCTCCAAAAGTGCTACTGCCAGTTTGCCAAGTTGGTATAACTCAGTAAACACACGACACAGAGGAATTATCTCATTAGATGGTCTTATGAGGCCTCTCTCTCACAACACGTGAGATAGCATTGTCATTGAGCCTTTAGTGGGATGTGTGTGGGTGATGAAGCTAAATGGGACGAGGGAATCTTGGGCGAAAAAAAGATGTTTGTTTTTATTTCTTATATATGGTAAAAGCACATCTATAGGAAAATTCAAACTTCCTTGAGCTTTTTTATTTTTTTATTTTTATTTTCCTTCTTTTTTGAGAATCAAATTTCCTTGAACTTGTAATACATACAATTGATGACAAAAAACACATAGGAAATTTGTAAATCAAACAAATTTCACGTTAAAATTAGCTTAATTTTGCTCCTCTCAAAATTTCTCTCAGAGAGTAAGAGGTGGCAATTAAGATTAATTATACAATACAAATCCTTCTCTCGCCTTTTGCCTTTACCCCTTTGCATTATCCTATGAATATGATGAATGATGGTGTTGATCTCAATTAGTTCAACCCACGACTAGCAAGATTTTCCATAACAATAAGTAGGCTTGTCCACGGGTCGGGTTGGATCGGGTTTGTGCTCAGCCCGCATCTGACCCGACCAGATCGGGTGGCCGAAATCTCAACCAGCCGCCAACTAAGAGGATGATTGGATCGGGTGGGTTGGAACTTCAATAGACAGTGGGCGGGTTGGTCGGGGTCGAAGATCTGGAAAACAGCAAGAATCCAACATGAAAACGGCAAGAATCCGGCATGAAAACGGAGAAAAAATGGCTAGAATCTTTGAGGTCTCGCCAGATACAGCCTTATCTAGGCCATTTTTGGAAAGATTGTGGCTAGATCCGACGAAATCTCGTCGAGATCTTGATGAAAATGGTTTGGATCTCGCCGAATCTACCAAATATTTCCGGAAATTTTATGGGTTCGTCGGATCGGATTGATCGGATTTTGGAGAAGGAAAACTGACATCCGACCCGCCAAACTCGGGTTTTGGAGGAACAAACCCATCGCCGACCACCGGAGAAGTCAGTTCGATCGGTGGCAGGTCGAGTTCGGTTGGTGGCAACGGGTGGGTCGGGTTGGCCGGGTCTCTGGATAGCCTTAACAATAAGTAATAATAGTATTACAAAATTACATTAGAAAAATAAAAGAGGGTTTTTAACTTTACCATTGCCATGGCCATGACATGAGCAATAATGTGCTAAGATTACACACTTTTACACACACTTTGTCACAACTAAACTATGTGACAAATTGTGAGTGGTGGAGGAAAAATGGTAGGTCTGTGTGATAGTGATAGACAACTATTCACAGTTTGCCACATAGGACAATTACGTTAAAGTATGTGGTACTAACATTATGGATGACATGGGGAATTGAGATCAAGGACACTTATATAGATATGACAGCCATAAACTGTGATACCTTGGAGGTGCCTGTTCCATGTCAGAGTTGAATGAGTCTCACCACCATACGTATTTCATGGAACCTGTGAATCAATGTACCATTCCTGGATTGCTGGATGACTTGGTTTTGAGATGTTTAGCAAAGTTGTCCCATGGACACCATGGAGTTTTTGAATCTGTTTCAACAAAGCAGAGAGATTTAATCCCAAGCTCTGACTTTGCCAATTTTTAAAGCTAGAGAAGGAAGGAGATGTGGAAATTGGCTATTTGTTCTTACTGAAGGCTCTAGCAACGAGTGGGTTGCCTATGATCCTGAATCTGATATATGCAAACACCATGGTCTCATTTTGCACGCAGTGATATGAGCCCTTGACAGACAAGTATGTTTAATTATATGTTCATTTTTTTATCTATGTCGTGCTCTTTAAACTTCATTCCGGTAGCTGATTAATAATTGTCAATTGCTTCTTCGTTTCTTTTTAGCTATTGCTTGCAGGTGTATTCTCACCTCAATAGCAATTTGATGCATTCAATAACAAGAAACTTTCCCAAAAATTTATTGAATGGCGTGCACACTAGTTTTGTACAGATAAGTTTCCTCTTTTTCTTCTTCTTTTCTGATAATTTATTTTTAATTTTTTTTATGAAGTGGAACCTCACCTAGGTAGGATCTTAATGAACTCACTCTTGGAGAGTAAAACATAGATAAACAAGAATAATTATACAATTTTTAAAAGTATAAGAATTACATGCTTCTTCCTCTCACATAATAGTACATTCTAATAATTAAATTTATGGTGAAACTTACTATTCATGTAAGAGTAAAGAGTTTGTCATTATTGTACTCAAAGTATTGTATATTCTTCCTGCAATTGAACCGAGAAAGTAAACTGAATCCAACATCGCATGTCATCAACTAGGTGAAAAGGCACACTAGAATAAAATCTTTTGTTCCACTCTTAACTACAGAATTGAGAATGCTATGTATCTTCTTTTTTCTTTTTCTTTTTTCTTTTTTCTGGATGTTTTATAATGAAAGAAAAAATAGAACTTGTGGCATGTTGTGAATAGTGAATTATAAAGTGGAACACTCAAAATGATTTTCATTAGGCATACAATACACAAAACCATTATTCACTCCTCAATATTAGTCATTTATTCTATTTTGAGAAGTCCTAAAATATAGTATTTTTTGAAAAATGAATGGACATTTATGATTTCCTCAACTAATCCTCGTCAATACCCATTTTTCATTTTAATTGAATATAAAGAGGATAGTTTTAAAAGCCTATATATATTTTTTTAAAAGATGATATGTAAAAAAATTTCAGTTTGGAATAAAAAAAATTCAGTTTTGAATTGAATTGAATGAAATTTCAGTTTGGAATTAAAAAATATTTTTGATCTGATCTTTGATTTTTTGAAGAGAGAAAAATAATCGGAGAGAGAGAGAGTTGGTTGTTCTTTTTTATTTTTTATTTTTTTTTCAATTTTTTAGTTGCCGTGGCAGTTTTTTTACTAAAATTTTTTACTATTATTTTAAATGCCACGTAAGAATCATCTATGCCAACAATGCAAATTGTTTGCCACGTAGACATTTTCTATTAGTGAGTTAACGGTAGAGACCAAATTGATTGTAAATTGAAAATAACAGGGACTAAATTGACTACTATCAAAATGTAGGGATCAAACTGACTGTAACCTCAAAATATAGGGACCGAAATAATGTTTTCCCCTTTAATTTAATATAAAAAGGATAGTTTTAAAGCCTATAAGTTTTTTTTTTTAAAGTTTTTTATAAGAGTAATAGAATTTGAACTTATGACGGTCACTCTATGATGAATAAAATTTTAAGATTTCATAGAGTCTATGTGTGTGTGTGTGTGTGTAAAATAAATTTGAAGACTAAAGTTTAATTTGGCCCTTAAAGTTTGGGGTTGTTTTCATTTTGACATTTCTTGTTTGATTTATTTTTTTATTTGGCCCCTTAAGTGCATTTTGACAATTTATTTTAGCCCCTAATGGAAATTAAAATTTTGAAAAGTAAAGGGCCAAACAAAAAAAATTGAATCAAACATGAAGAGCCAAAATGAAAATTTTAAAATTTAAAGGACCAATATGAAAATGAATCAAACATGAAGGGTTAAAATGAAAATTCGAAAGGTGAATGGCCAAAATGAAGACAACAAAAAATTTAAAGGTCAAAAGTGTACTTTAGTCAAATTTGAAATTATAGGGTCTACTTCATGATTACTGCTTTATATCACTAGGTCAAGGCTAGGGCTGTCCAACACCCGCCCGGCTCGACGAATCCGACCGGCCCGACGATCTTCGACCCGATAACCGCCCGATCTGGGCGGTGGTTCGGTCGGCTGCGAGTTGCCGGTGTGAAGACCCGACACGATCGGTTCGAGTCTCAGTTTGACTGCCTGAGAAACCGAAGAACTCGACCCACCCGATGTGAACTTCATCGACAAATATAATGAGATCTCAGCCCGCCCAATGTGAACATTCATCGACAAATATAATGAGATCTCGGTTCGAGTCTTGTGTTCCGGGGAAAAACTGGTAAGTCTAAACTCAAAACTCCGCCGATATAATGAGATCTCGACAACTATAGCGAGATTTGGGCACAAACTCGAAGGATATGGAGGAATATTGGCCAAATCTTGATAGATCCAGCTAGATCTGTTGAGATCCGGCCAGATTTCGGCCAAAATCCGGCCAAATTTAAACCCCCTGTAGCGAACCCGAAACCGCTCGATATGCACCCGAAACCGACAAGACCCGATCCGGCCGATCCGAAGCTCCACACAGGTCGGTTGCGGGTTCCGGTTTCTCCCACCCGAGTCTGTCGGGTCGAGTCTGAGTTGGGCACAAACCCAACCCGGGCCAACTTGTGGACACCCCTAGTCAAGGCATCGATTGGATTTTTTAGTGCGGGTGAGATTCGAACCCAAATCCTTTATTCGATGACAGAAAATTATTGTTTGAAAATTAGACCAAACCGGTCAGTCAAACCAATTCAATTGGGAACTAGACTCAGAACCAATATGATAAAAACTGAAAATTGGTATCTTTTTTAGTTTTTTGATTGTTTTAGTTTTTAAAACCATGTAAAATTTTTTACTAGTTGAGCTAAATTGACTAACCTTTAAAAATTTGAATCTTATGGAGATGACCAACAAGGATGGAGGAGTATTTGACATCTTATTACAAAACCATTATTTTGTATTTGTTGCTTTGCTCTTTGATCAATAGTTCATGACTATATTTTTGCACTTGATATCTTCGTAAACTTTTCCATAGATATGGTACACATTAGGGGTGTTTGCGGTGCGGTGCGGTTTTGGGCCATTTTTTGCGGTGCGGTTTAGCTAAAATCATAACTGCACTGCATCTTATTTTTGCGGTCACATGTGCGGTGCGGTGCGGTGCGGTGTGGTGCGGTTTAGAGTTTAGCCAAAACCATAATTGCACCGCACCTCATTTTTGCGGTCACATATGCGGTGCTATGTATAAGATACGGTTTGAAATCAGTATATTTTCCAAATTTTGTGCTTTTCCTACCCAGCCCAAAACTAATTTTTTTTTTTTTTTTTTGGGCCAAGTTTTAAATTATTGAGCTAGTTTTTTTTTTTTTTTTTTTTTTTTTTTTTTTTTTTAATTTTGGGTTGACTTTTCTAGTCAACACTTGCCAAGACTATCAAACTATTTTTTTTTTTTTTTGAAAACTAGGGTTATTAAACTATTAATAATATATTTAATATTAAAAATAAATAAATATATTAATATATAAAGAGGGTGCGGTGCGGTGCGGTTTATGCGGTTTTCTTATTATAAAACCACAAACCGCACTGCACCATGCGATGTGGTGTGGTGCGGTGTACTGTTACTTGCGGTGCGGTGCGGTTATGCTATTTTGCGGGCGGTTTTGGTGCGATTTTTACGGTTTGTGCGGTTTATGCGATTTGGTGAACACCCCTAGTACACACTACACGGTAAAAGGATCCACAAGACAGTCGGTGGTCTGTTCTTTTGTAAAGTGCGGAAAAATTCTGCTTTATATTATGTCACTAACCCATATTTGTTTGCTTTAGTTGCTTCGGTTGAAAGATACAATAAATTTTCCACACAGCCTTTATATAGACTATAAAATATAAATACTATACAGTGGGATTTAGTGCAATTTATTGCAATCCCAAATCACTTAGGAATGAGCAGCCTGAATGCAGTTGAACATTTAAAACTCCATTTGATTTGGGTGAAAAAGTGAAAAAATAGGAGAGAAAACTAAAATGAGAGATGTTTGGTTTGAGTATTTTTGCGGAGGAGAAAATGGGGGTGAGGGAGTTTTTTCCCCAAGCTCGCCACTTTTTTATACCCCAAAATGTGGAGAAAATGTAGGGGGAAATAGCCAAATAAGGGAACTTATGTTAATTACTATTTTACCCTCACTTTTTACAGGTTGATTTATATATTTATTTAATCTTTGAGTTACACATTTGGCATCAATTTTTTATTTCCTAGCTCTATTTTTTTTTTCTAATAAAATATAGAGTTCGGTTAACAGGTGTCATCAGGGTCTTTGTTAAATGACCATTTTAGAAATAAACAATCTCTCTTCTATCGGATTTTCAAATCAGGATTCTTCCACGTTTAGATCAACAGATAGTGTAGAAGTTATGATGACCGTGAGAGCCATTCTTTTTGCTCATGAACTTGGTCTCTCATTCATTATTCTTAATGGAGACTTTGAGGTGGAAATCAATGCTTTTTTAAAGTGAAAATGAGTCTCTTTGCCTCCTTTGATAATTTTCTTGCCTCAGTCCAATCCACAATAAATGCCTTCTATAATATCTCTTTCTTATTGCCGATCATGACTACTTTTTTAAATAAAATTTTGATGTTTTCTTCTATAAAAAAAAAAAAAAAAAAATCATTATGATTTTCAATATATGTGGCTCCATTGATGGTTCAGAAATAAATGTACACAGCTACTATCTTTATCAAACTTCAAATAATAACAATAATAATGAATAATACTAATAATTTTTTGTAAAAAAAAAAGGAAAAAAAAAGGCAACTGTGTCTGTGAAGTCTTTTGCCGTTTTGCGAGCTAAAGTTGCTCGCGTTTTGGCCGTTCGTACTAATGAAGAATTTGATTCTTACTTTTTTATTTGATTTTATTTTATTTGAGGGATAATTCTTACTTATTATTTTGATGTATTTGCAAATATTAGTAAATTACAATCAATCAATCTCTCTCTCTATAGAGTCACAGAAATTAATAAACCTCATTTACGGCACAAAACGCGCTAGAAGGCTAGAAGCTGATATACAAACTGGACCCAACTGAGAAATGAGAATCATTCCGTTGCAAATACGGTTCTATTTAGTTAAAACAGAAATTTTTTTATTAACAGTATTACAAATAAAATTAAAAAGTAGTTGAAATAGTACAGTAAGATTCATAAATAGTACCAAAAAATGTAATAAAATTAAATAATAAAAAAAACTAACTTTTTAAACTAATGCCAAATATACATGTACAGCTTCTAATTGCAAAAGCAAAACTTTTTTTTAGAAAATTAATTTTAATAACATATAAAAAATCATAATTTTTATCACAATTATCTATTACGGATACCTACAATTATTTTCTATCAATTTTATATAGAAGCACAATTTTGTCGTCACTACTCACTAGTTTACTGCACAAAACGCGCTAAAAGGCTAGTAGCTGATAACATACAAACTGGACCCACCTGTGAAATGAGGAAAATACAGCTACTATTTCCAAAAGCAAAACTTTTTTTTTTCTTTCTTTTTGTTAAGAAACGTAATTTTAGTAGCACATAAAAAGTCAAAATTTTGTAACAAGTATCATATGTGATAGAATGTAATTAATTTTTTTTATTATTCTAATATAGACCCATAATTTTTTCTTTACTACTCAGTTTGCTATGTGAACAATTGTTGATAAAGTTGTACATTTTTTGTTTTTGTGATACTAGATTTTTATTTGAATAGGAATTTATCCCATTTACAAAAGGATTCATCATTCACCATTCACCATTCACCATATGCCACTCTGTTTTAAAACGCTCCCAATTGTCACACTCACACATTGGCTGTCCACTAACTGGCCTAATTGTTAAAACAGCTCATAATTCATGGCATCATTTAATTTTCTCTCACTCTCTTTTTCTTCTTTTTGGTAAGAGACAAATGCAACAATTTACTGTACAAATGAGTCAAAAGGTGAGATTAATATTATTAGTGGGTGGACATTCTTAAATATCAAGCAAGCTAAAGCAAAGCTAGTTCATACCTCATACTTTAAAGTCAAGTGGCAGTCTTTGTAAATAAACCTCAAATCTAATGTCATTTCCTTACCCCAACTGTCATTTATAAACTTTATATATATAAGGGCCTCTCCCAAACATGTCCTTCAATTTCCTTTCCATTCTCTCAAAAAAACTGAAACAGAAGGGAAAGGCAGCTCACCTTCCAAAATGGGAACCTCAAAGCTGTGCAGTTTTTTTCTCGCGATCCTAGCCGTCCATCTCGCGCTCAGCATCAGCTCAACCAAGGCCGTTGATTTAAGTGGCGGTGGGGACCACTTCCAGCTGGGCTTCGCGCCGATTAAATCGGAGTGCCGCGGCTCGATCGCCGAGTGTTTGCTAGCTGGCGGGGATGACGAGGAATTGGGGCTGGAGTTCGCTATGGACTCGGAAATCAACCGGCGCATCTTAGCCACGAGGCAGTACATAAGCTACGGTGCGCTGAGGAGGAACACTGTGCCCTGCTCTCGACGTGGCGCGTCGTACTACAATTGCCGAGCTGGCGCTCAAGCAAATCCCTATAGTCGCGGGTGCAGTGCAATTACTCGTTGTAGACGCTGAACTTTCATTTCATTTTTTTTTCTAATTAAAATATTTTTATACTTTTTTTTGTGTAATTTTTAGTTTCTAAATATATGCAGGTAACCTCAAATTACAAATTTCTGTGTGTTATTTTGTTATTACCATACATATTTAAAATAAGGTTGAGATTGTTGCTTTATTTTACACGATCTGTTTCTTTTTTTTTGGGTGAATTTTGTCTATTTGTCAATATTATTGTTAATTTGTTATTGATTATCATGTGGGATGTGAAGAATATGATTTTTTTTTTTTTAATTTTTATTTAGAACAAAATAGTGATGGGTATGATAAGGAACTAGAGGTCGATTTGCGTTGTCAATATTTTTGTTAATTTGTTATTGATTATCATGTGGGATTGTGGAATATGATTTTTTTTTTTTTTTTAATAATTTTGTTATTATTGATTTTTATTTAGAACAAAATAGTGATGGGTGTGATAAGGAACTAGAGGTCGATATGCGTTGTCTTTGTATGGTTGGTCTAGTTAGGAAGTCATTTTCTGTGGTTTTCTAGATGGGTCTAAAGGCTCAGGCTCTCTGCTCAATTTTTATTTTTCCTTTTTTTCTTTTTCTGGTGTTGCAAAATATAAATAAGCGGTTAATATTTTAAATTAAAGGAATTTTAATTTATTTTTTTGGTTAGAAGAGCTAATATATTTGACTAATCAAAAATAGAAATAAGTATATTACAAACGTTTGCTGGCTTATCTAGGAAGAGTAAGTTCTCCACCACATCCGGGTGATCAAAATTACAAAAGCAGAGTTCAAGAATTTTGATTATTTAGGAAAAATAGTTGTGAAAAATGTTCTAGGTGTCAATCATGACTTCAATTTGCCTTTTCTTTAAAATTCGTTTGCTTCATGCCATGGATAGCAATAATCTTTAAATCGACCAATATGACACAATTGTTCTCTAAGTGTTCAAATTCAGAATCTATATCATACCAAAACTTTAACCAATTGGATCATGACCTTGGATGATGTTAATGTCTCCTTAATTTGTGGCCATTAGATTTTGTGGAATCTAAAAAAAATCTTAACAAGCTCCTATTGTCCCTTCTTTTCTTCTTCCTTTTTATATTCTTCTTTCTTTTTGGCTTTTCTTTAAGTCCTTGTATGGCTTTATACCTACATTTCAATCCAGTTTTACACTTTCACTTTCTAACTAATTTTGGTTTTCCTTATTCTATCTTTTGCAAGGATTTCAAATGTTCTCTCTTTACTATTTTTTTCATTAAAAAGTTGCACATTTTAATGAGTATGACATTATCTTTTACGTTTCTTCTACCAATATAGGAGGTGTTATTTGAAATTCAACTCAATAGCTTAAGGATTACAATATGTAGGTTTTACTTAACCAAAAACAAAACCTTTCTTCAAAATTACGGACCAAAATTTGTGAAATTTTTTCTTGAAAGACCTTGATTAGAATTTGACCCATAAAAAGTAAAGAAACATTGGGCCCAAATGCATCAAATCAATAATGGTTTGTGGGAATCTGATTCTATTCTATAGTTCCCAATTAGAGCAAGGCTCACATGCATCCCCTTTATCAAATCAACATCAATGATTGATTGTGACACAATTTAAAACACGCCTCATATGTCGTTGTCTTAACAGCTTAGATTAACTATAAAATCTACATTAATACCCACATAGTGGAGGTCCACACGTACATTGCTTTCATTTAAAAAAAATAATAATACTTTTCCTAATTTTCTTAAGTATGTGCCATATTGAAGTACTTCAAGTTCAATCCAATATATTTTACTATTTCATAATATTCCTTTCTAGGAGCTTCCAATCAGTGGTGCCAGGTTGTCAATGGCACAGATCATAGATTTTTTTTTTTTTTTGGAGGGGGGGGGGGGTAATTCTAGATCATAGATCTACCTACATTATACAATCACATTGAAATTGTAATGAAAAAATAAAACTAAAAATGTATGAAAATGTTTTAATTTTTCCAAATTTTGTACCATCTACATATAGACCAGACATATCACATATCACATATCAACCTTCGGTGGTGGTTGGGAGGGGGGGGGGGGGGGTTTGGTGAATTTGACCATTGTTGAGGTCTGAAAAGGATCATAGTGAAATAAGCCCAAAAAGAATAAGTCAAGCCCAAAAAGAAAAATCAAGCTAAGCCCAAAGTAGCAGATCCATGAAGGAATAAAAGGCCCAGGGGATCTTGAAGCCCAGACAAAGAAGCATCCAAAAAAAAGGACCACGGCAAGGGATAAGAAGCAAGGATCCTCAGGAACCATCAAGAGGCGCGGATCCCTTCAGGCACAAAGACAAAGGAAGATTAGGACAGCTCGATAGAAAAAGATAGAAGAAGAAAACAAGAAACAAAAGCAAAAAGAACGCGAGCGACCTCTCATGGCACAGACAGAAAAAAAAGAAAAGCCTCGGGGAAACAGAACAAGGAAGAAGAATGATAACAAACGACTTTCAAAAATAGCAGAACAGGATTCCGCCCAAATGGGAAAGAAAAGGGAAAAGGGGGAAGACGCCAGAAATGGGGATGCCGAGAAGGGCATACCTCAGCACATCCCAAAGAAGATGGCCAACCAAGAACTTTCAAAGAATCAGAACCGAAAGAAGGAAAGAATGAGAGAAAACGGAAATGGGACTTACCGAGATGATGGGAACAGGACGTGCTCTGTTTGCAAAAGGGCAAAATAGGGGAACCAACGGTTCCCCGGGAAGACCAAAAACTCCATTATAAAAGGAGGGGACTGGTTGTGAAGAAGGGGCAAGCAAAAAAAGAGAGAAACACAAGAAAGAAGAAAACTTTCCAGAAAAACTATCAGAAAAATCTGTGGTAAAGAGAAAATATTAAGGGAAAAACAAACATTGCTTCCCGGTATCCTGTAAAAGCCACTATTGCACATACTCGGATTCAACGAGAATCAAACTTTGCAAGTTTTGAAGGCTGAAATAGCCATTCAAGGCTGTAATTTTTGAGCTTGATTGAACCTTGTATCACGTCTTAGTGAGCTTTCTGTAATCAAACAGACAATATTAATGAAGTATACTTTGTATTTCTCAGGATCCTCTCAGCATTAATTTTTATCGCTTTGCTAATCCTTTTTTCCTTCCTTCTGAATTTACCTCGTTAATTTATGGCACTCTTCGATACCCTTGCTTGTCATTTTTCTTTATATTGTTAGGAGTATTCTCTGCATCCACTTGATTCTTAAACAGCTCGTTAGCTGCGGTGAGTCAAGGCCCGGTCCACCAAATCCTCCTTTTCATTTAGGCCCGGGATCCTTGGGCCTGAGTGTCACGAAAAAGGCACTCTCACAACCATCAAATTTAAGAAAAAGTAAAAATCAAAAGAAAATAGCTTTTGAAACTGGAAAAAACTTAGATAGTCCTGGAGCAGTGCTCCGGGACTATGTAAGAATTGTCCATTGAAATTTGAAACATTCATACACTAAAATTAGTTGATTTCATATTCCTCCTTCAAATCAAAAAATAAAAAACAAACTAAATCTTATTATGCTGAAGGGATCGAAAGAGAAGGTGAAATTTTTCCAGATTTGTATTTCCACCCCATTTTATGGAAAAAAAAAAAAATCCTTATTTAAGATGGAAATAACAACTTGTTGTTTTACAATTAAAAAATATGTATATGTAATTTATCTAAGAAATGTCAAATGTGGAAAACAAATAAAAATAGATCTAAAATTTCACTATGCAATCTTTTCACTATCCACATTGGTGGAAGGCACAATTGTTAGCTTATTAATGAAGTTTTCAACAAACCAACCACCCCAACCTCACCTTGAAAAAGGGCTACTCAATGTTAACAATATCCTTAATGAAGATGTTGAGCAAAAGTTACACATGATCTGACTATACTTAAGCAAAACCCTATAGAAACAAAATGGACCATCATTTTTTTATTGATAAGTTATATGCACAGCTTATGAGTTTAGAACCGACGACTTTACCCTCCATCTTATTATTAAGGAATGAGGGACAGCATTTGAGCAAGAGTTTATTGACCAAAACAGACATAATCCAAATGGCAAATTAAGAACAAATGGAATGATTTCATTTCACTAAGACGTCGGATTAACAAGTGATGTAACATCATATCAAATGATACAATTTCAATTAAATGTCAGATTAGTAAGTGATTCAATATGCAAAATAAGAGAAGGATGTTCTTTGTAATGATGGAGTCGGACATTATCTTGAACCTGGATTGCTGAAAATGCCAAAAATAAAACCACCATACTAAGATCCACTCATTTTTAATTAACAACTTAATTTCACATAGCTGTGCAGGAACTCACAAAGCTGTCATATTAAATAATAGTGCTCTGTTTTGGATCATCTGAATCGTGCCCCATCCTGCAGAAAGAAATACAAGAGACACTACCACATAAAATGTCGGCCAAAGTACCAAAATGATTATTGAATGAACTCATCTTTAGCCCATAAAGGTGAAGTTAATGACTGATTAAGTGTCCGTGCACGTCAATAGTTGTGTAGCTCAGTAGCATTGCGTGGTTTTCTTTATAAGGATAACCATGGTTCAATTCCTCCACACCTACCTCCCGATTTTTGTACCAAATGAATTATCAAAAAAAAAAAAAGAATTCCTTATACCATATGTAAACAATTTAAATTGACATTGCACCTAGATATGAATATGTTTTTAGCAAAGACATGTTTGCATGTCTCCATCCTCAACCATCTAGATATCAGCTAGCTAAAAAAAAAAAAAAAAAAAAAAAAAAAAAAAAAAAAAAACTCTCTTTTTCCAAAAACAATTAATGTTATTCTAACTTTACAACTAAATATACAAACTATAATAATAGTTATTAAATTACAACATTTTTTATTACAAATAATATAAATTATTATTTCTATCGTAATCTCCATTCAATATACCAGATGTGTCCTAATATACCAGGTAGGTAACATTTCTTCACTGGATCGTTGGTATTTAGCAATTAATTTTTTTCTAAAAAAAAAAAAAAAATCAAATTTTCATAAATTTCCAACTTGATCATAATCAATAATTATACCCTTACAAATAATTACTACATTTACCTAGTTTACCAAAAATACCCTCATGCAGCTAAGAGCCTAAGACCCAGGCCCCAGCCATCCAAAAAGGGTCAAAATTAAAATATCAGAACACCCAGGCCCCATTCCACAGTCTCTCAAGCAGAAGACACAGAAAATGGTAATTTTCTTCTTAGTCGTGTAGTATTCACCAGAGTAGCACAATATAGTCGTGTAATTTTTTTTAATTATCATGCATTTTATTAGTTATCTTAATCAAAGTTTGTCTTAGATTCATTTTTAGGGTTTCAATTTTTATCTTTTATTTTGTTATTCCTTATTGCGTTGGTCGAAAAATGCTTTGTTAGAGACCGTCTGTTCAATAATCGTAAATCTATTTTTAATTAGAAATTTATATTATTTTCATAGCCATTGAATAATTGGTTTTTATTTAATGCATTGTTGTTTTATTTGGTTGCTGAGAAAACTTGAGAAAGTGAAAGAAAATGAAAATTTTAAATGTTTTCATTTTCCATTATTTGTAATTGTAGAAAAACGAGGAAAATGCTACAAAAAGGTTTCAAATTCATGAGATAAATCAACAATAATGTAATAAATAAATTTATAATTATTTTTGTACTTTTGTATATAAAAGTTGACAATAACATTATAAAGTTTATGTGGTAAGATTTGTAGTAGTTGTAGTGTCCTGATACTCGAATCTCAAGTAAATTTAGGTTAATATTTTCTGTGTTTAGAACTTAGAAGGCCAAAACAACAGAAAACTTGTGGTTTAGAATTTAATTGTCATTCCGTGTGAGTTAGTTTGTCTTTCTTTTATTTCCTTCTTTCTTTCCACAAGATAAGTGTGGAAAGAAAAAAAATAAGCAATATACATTTGCAAAATAAAAGAAAGAGAGTGTACGACAGAGATGTGGGTACTCAGTTTTGGTTGAATGATTTGGGTGTAATTTTATGACTTTTGCAAAATAGGCCTTTGAAGCAAAGAGGGAGATGGGAAGAAGATGTGGGAAAAAGAGGAAGAAGAAGATATGTGTGTGGCTGTGGGAATGGGTGGGCCGTGGGGCTCTTATCAAAGATATTAAAAAACTTAAGAGTACTGTTATGGTCAGAAAAAGTAATAACTTTACCACATATTAAAAAAAAATAATAATAATAACATACGCATACTAAATACAAAATTTTTTGTCAAAAAATACAAAATTCTATTTTTTTCACATTTGAATATATGTTATTAGAAACATGGTATCAAACACATTTTTTTTTGCATTATGAGCACTATAAACATGTATTTTTAAAACACTTTTTAAATCACAGTTTTCACATAATTTTGAACAATAATACTTGAACATCGCTACGATACATGCCCTTAATTTTCTTCTATTTGTGTTTGGTTGGGAAGATGGAAAAATGAAGAAATAGAAAACTTATACATTTAATTGAGAAGAAAAATGAGAGGATGGAAAATGAAGTTAGTATAAATTTACAATTATGTCCCTATTAAATCAAACAAAAAAGTAACACATTTTTTTATTTAAAAAATTTGTGTATGGCGAATGGACACTTCAATTATTTATTTATTTTTTAAATAGCACAAGTTAAAGGAAGATAGCACCCAAAAAACAAAAAACACTACTGAGAAGTACAAGAAAAGCCAAAAAAATTAAAAATTAAAAAGGAAAAAAAACAAAGAAGTAGAAAAAAAGAATAAAGGAAAAAAAAAACGGAAACTTGAGGTAACACGGAGAGATAAAGTCACAGAAACAAAAATCAAAGGAAAAAAAAAAAAAAAAAAAAAAAAAAGAAGGCAACGGGAATGAAACCCATGTGCACAAACATAGGCATTTTCGTCAACTCAATACACTGAGCTTTTTTCCTCAAGTTTTCTCTCCATTTTAGCGTGAGAAAACATTTTGGTGGGCCAGGGAAAAAACACCCAACCCCACCACCTTTTTTTTCCTCTCCCCTCCCAACCAAACACCTACTAAAAATACTCTCTCCACTTTTCTTTTCTTTATTTTTCATCTTCCCTAAAATCCCTCCAAACAAACATACCCTAAATTTAAGGTGTTATACCGGTATTTGAAATGGGACACTTTTGAATGCGTGTCCCAGTCATGTAATTTTCTTTTTTTTTTGAAAATTTGTGGGACACAGCCAAGATGCGGGAGATACGCTTAGCTTTTATTTATTTTTAGTTTCAATCTTGAACACTTAATTAATTATCTTTTATTTACTATTTTTGATATTATTCTAGGTTTGTATTCTAATTTCTAAACATTATTTATTAGCCATGAATTCACTTTATTATTCATTATTACTCTTAGATTGATATATGTTTAACCTTATATGAAAAAATAAATGCTTAGCAATATTTAAAAATAAAAATAAAAATAAAAATATATTTAATAATTAATTAACATATGTATCCTCGTCGTGTTTTGTCTTAATTTTAAAAAACTATTGTATCGTCGTGTCATACTCTGTCCGTGTTTTCGCCCATGTCAATTGCATTGGTAGAGTAATGTGAAGCTGGCAACAACTTATACAAACTCCCGAGGTCTCATAGTAATTTTAGTAGGCACATACATGCAGAGGGGAGATGACAATTTAATAGATCGATGTTGGAACTTGGAACGCTAGACAAAAGAGATTCATCTTCATTAATTTAGAAATTAATAACAGTACAAGTATAAGAGGGACTGATAATATTTAGCAACAGCTCCACGACCAACTGTTCAAGTAATTATGTTTACACTCTATACATATCTATATCACTTCGGTAATAACAGATAGGTGAAATGTGTAAACACTGAAAAACTTGTACAGTCTGTGAAAAGGTTGGTTTTTGTGTGTTGGCACATATATAGCAAAATAAATGCATAAGGGAGAATCTCTTATTTTTATTGTTTTAGTTAGGAGACTGGTTTGGCTTAGACAGAAGTATGGAAGGTGAAGATGGAAAGGATAGAGTTAGGTAGAAGAGCAAGAGTCACAGTTACATTTAATGGGTGATAAAGCACAATATCCAGGAGGCTTTTGGGGAATGTCGCATCTCTTCCTATAGCAGCATTTCTGAGAGATGCAACCTTCCCTTCCTAAAGGATCTGAGCAACAAGTGCATTTAAAACAACCCTTTCCAGCAACTGCATCAGGAAAGCCTAGAAATCCAATTCCAAAAATTGGGCCTATGGGCACTAATGTTTTGGTTGATGTCTCAACTGGCATCAGCTCAGCATTGGATCCTGCAATGCATGCACGTAAATTGACTATTAAGAGAGAGAGAGAGAGAGAGAGAGAGAGAGAGATTGAATTGGAGCCTTGCTCAGAAATCACAACAAAAACTTACCTGGAGTACTGATGATGATGATGAACTGAGCAAAGATGAATAGTGAGAGTATTAACTTGTTATTAATTGTGAAATTTGCCATGGCTTACAGATGAGCACACACACGCATGCATACACAGAGAGGAGATGTCTTGAGAGATATGATAAAAGAGCGCTTATATAGAATTGTGTGCAGTGGAGAAGAGGTTTGTTGGGGAAATGGGACAATGAATGGAAATATTAATTAACTTTCCATCTATCCAAAAGAGAAATAATAATTAACTTTCCACTTAAGCATAGATTTTAATGCCTTAAAAAAAATCAAAAGATTTTAATGAATGGATTCATTTACTCTTCTATTTAAGTAAATGTTTTAATAAATTATTTAATTACTATTATTTATTCATATTCAACAATAAATAATTTTGGAAAAGGCTAGAAATACAAATTTTTTTACTCAAAAATTTATAAACAGTTAATGTAGTGAGTGGCTATTGATAAATGAAAAAGTAATGTCAGTGATAGGCCTATAGGAAAACTAGTAAGATGTTGGTCACAACAACAGTTCATATAAATGTTGTAAAATAATTTTTGGACGTACATTACTCAATAATTTTATTTCCTTAGTACATAATTTTTACTTTTTTTTTATACAATATAAGAAATTCAATTATAACTTAATTTAAGTGTATATGTGTGTGAAACTCCTTCCTGGAAACTTGAACTTTGACCCTTACTCCCAACACTCCACAAACACTTATATTTGTGAAGTGACCATCACACTAAGAGTCATGTCATCATGGAAGACTTGGTATCATATGCAATTACACCATGCAATTAACCCCCTTTCTCTCACAACAATTTTTTACTAATCTAACTCTTTTACTTTTACCTTTTTTTTTTCAATAGTTGAGATTTAAAGTTGCAAAAATGCAACTTTAAATCTCAGTCATTCATAGCAATTACATCAGGTATAATACCCTAGATATTATATCTTATCTCATTTCTGGAATAAGGTGTGTGTAATAAATATCACCTTTGACTAAAATAAATCTAAATTGAGGATATTCCACATCATTAAAAATAGTAATTAATAGTAATAAATGCTAACTATCACTTTGATGGAGCATTCCCTCTCACCTAAACTTTAACTTGGAAAAAACGAAGTTGAATACTTGAAAGTTGAAATAAAACGGGAATACGAAAAGACTGAGTTTGGTAGTTTGATTCACAGTTGCTGGGTCTGATCCAGAATTTCTGGTTTGAATCTATCGTTTAGTGAATGGTCTTCCCCTTCTTCCCTTTAATAGGTAAACATAAACACTCTTTCTCTCATTTCCGTCTTGTTATTTAATTTATTTTTTTCTCATTAATTTGTTTGTTCTCTCTCTATAATGCATTCATTTAGCTAATTAACAATTTGGTTGAGCTCTCTTTGCTTATTGTCCTTTTCTTTTTCTGGGTTTTGTTCCATTTTTCGTTTCTATCTTTGAGCTGTTTGGTTGCCACAAAACAGAGGAACATATAGGAAATGTGGTGACTATGAAATACTTCTCTTTCGAGGTTTTTTTTATTGAACCAAAAGGTAGAATCTTTATTGCTTTAAGTACAGAGTTACAAGCAACATTGAAATAAGCTTTGCTACACTTGATTAATATATTGTGGTCCTCATTATTCTAGCACTATTACATTGGGCAAATATGCCTAGTATATCTCTAATGTTAATGAGAGATTTAAGGAGATAAATTTTCCTTTGATGAGGTTGTTGAGATGAGCTGTATTTCCTTAACAGAGATGGTCTCTGAGTTACCTTTTAGATTACTAGTGGACTTTGTGAGGGAAGAAGATTCTTCAATTAATCTTCAATACCAGAAATATTTTTGTTACCCGATATATCAGTATTCCTATTGATGTGGGAATTTTCCTTATCAACACTCTTGCTGATATAGGAATTTCCAATATCAGATCTTTCCTTAACAGCCCCTTCAAAGCTAATGGTTTGGGACGTAACTAGAAGCTTGTTCCCTAAAATTGAGAAATGAGGATAAGACAAACCCTTTGTAATCATATCCTTATTAATGACCTTTTCCTGAATGAAGTGATAGCCCACCTCGATGTGTTTTGGTCGAGCGTGAAAGGCTAAGGGCACTTGGAGATCCTTAAGAAGCATGCAGATCCGTAGTGTAACACTTTTGGCAGATGTCCAATGGGTCGAGAAGTAGGCGAGTGCACTTATTGACACAGTTGATTAACAGAGAATGAAATATCAAGACAGGTAAGAGTGTAATATTGAAGAGCACCAATGATTTGTTGAAACTCAATGCCCTTAGGTAAGGGTATGGTAATTCACTTAAATCCTTTAAGGGAAATTCATTTTAGAGAAGTTTGATCAGTGAAAGCATACGATCGAGATGCATGAGTGCCAATGATCAAAATGTCATCAACATAAATTAGTAAATAAAGATGAATGTTAAAGTGATGAAAGGTAAATAGAGATGCATCAACTAGCTAGTGACTCAAGGAACCCCAAATGGACAAGGGATTGTGATAAGCGAGTAAACCAAGTAGGAGGGGCTTTTTTAAGGCTATATAGGGCCTTGTGTAGCTTACATACATGATGAGGAAAGTTGGAATCAATAAACCCGCAAAGTCGTTCCACGTATACCTCTTTAACAAGAGAACCATGTAAGAAGGCGTTGGAAACATCCAATTGTCAAATGGACCAATTGAAGTGCATGACAAGGGTGAAAGCCATAGCAGTTTAGAATATTCAAATCATGAAGAAGAAGAAGGGAGCACTGTTCCAACAGCTACTCCCAAAACGGTGTTGTCTGTTATAATGGTTAAACATAAAACACGCCTAAAGCCAAACGCCGTCGTTTCTCATTAATACAAACGGTGTCGTATCTATATGGTTTGAGTTATCAATTACTGAAGTTCGTTACCTCACGTGTATTGTTCTGTTATTGCACGTGTAAGGTAGTTGTAAGGCAGTTGTAACAGATTTCGTATTTCTCGGGCTTCTCTCTTCTTCTACTATTAGATATATCAATATATATATATATATTCTCTTGTATTCATAGATTGCATTGTACTTTTTCTTGTTAATAATACTTGAAGTAATTCAGTCCATTTCTCTCTATGTTTTTCTTTCTAAATTGGTTGATATAGTATCTATGAGATTAAGAGTATTTCATGTGTAAGATTGAGAGTGTTTTTACATGGTATCAGAGCTTTTGATCCACATCAATGGCTTCTGCTCAATATGGTTCATCTTCTTCATCATCCACTTCAAGTGCTTTGCCTGCAATGACTACTTCAAGTTTACCAGTGAACTCTTCATTACTGTTGTTGTCAAATATGTCATCTATGATGACTATGAAGCTTGACTATGGAAATTACATTGTTTGTAAACATCAAATTGAGGTAATTCTTGATACCTATTCAATGATTGATGTCCTTGATGATTCAATCACTGCTCCAGATAGATTTCTAAAAGACTCATCTGGTAGTTTCACTGCTGAGATCAATCCAGCATTCATAGCTTGGAAAAATCGTGAGCAGGCTATGTTTACCTTTCTAAATTCAACACTCTCTCCTGCGATTCTTGCTCTCACAGTTAGGTGTTGATTCTATTGATGGTTATTTTCAGAAAATTAAGCGAGCTTGTGATAGATTAGCTGCTGTTTCTATGTTTGTGGACGATGAGGAACTTCTTCATATTATTCTTAATGGTCTTCCCTCTGAATATGATTCCTTTAGCTTTGCTATAAGGACTAGAAGTGATGTGTTGTCAGTGGAGGAATTGAATGCATTGCTTAATGCTGAAGAAAGAGTTATTAAGAAGAGATCTGATAGTGTTGATCCAACTTCTATGGCTATGGCTGCAAATTTTCACTCTCAAGGTTTTCCTTGAGGAAGAGTAGGCAAAAATCACAATCATAGAGGTAGAGTTGCTTGTGGAAATGGTAATAACTCTGGTGGAGTGAATTCCAATTATGGTGGAGGCAGTTATTCTAATTCTGGTTCTCAGTTTCAGACTTTCAATCCAGGCAATCCAGGCTTTACTTCTCAGTTTCAGAATTTCAATCAAGCTAAGCCTTCCAACAATCAAGGTCAATCTAGTAGGCCAATCTGTTAGATTTGTGGAAAGAGTGGTCATTCAGCTCTTGATTGTTGCCATCGCTTGGATATTGTATATCAAGGAAGGCATGCACCTGCTAAGCTTGCTTCTATGGTGGCCAATGCTGCTCAGGTTCAAGCTTCCAACTCTTGGCTTACAGACACAGGGTGTTCAGACCATGTGACTCCAAATTTGTCACAACTTTCTCTTCATCAGTAACTAGTTCAAGGGAATAAAACTGTCACAGTTGGTAATGGTCAAGAATTGCCAGTCACTCACATTAGTAATGGTGAGCTTCAAACCTTAACTCATAATTTTAGGCTTGATAATATTCTAAGAGTGCCTGACCTTGCTTCTAATCTTTTGTCTGTTCATAATCTTTGTCTCCAAAATAATGCCTTTTGTTACTTTGATGCAAATAAGTTCTTAATTCAGGATTTGCCCATGGGGAAGATCCTCTACGTAGGGTTGAGTACAGATGGGGTCTATCCTATTCCATCTCTCTCTGACCTATCTTCAATTCCATCCTTGAGTCACTTCAAGAATTCTACTTTTATGTCTGTCAAACCACAACATCTTCTGCTTTGGCATCACAGACTTGGACATCCAAGTTCTAGGATTTTATATTCAGCTCTCAAGAATGTATTTCCTTCTCTTTCTTTGTCAATGGTTGATGAGGTTTGTTCCTTTTGTGAATGTTGTATAAGTGCTAAGATGCACAAACTTCATTTGAATAAAACTCCATTTATATCCATTTGTTCTTGAAATTGTGCACAGTGATGTTTGGGGTACTTCTCCCACTACTTCTTTACTTGGATTTAATTACTATGTGCTTTTTGTTGATGATTACACTCGTTTCACTTGGTTGTTTCTACTTAAGCATAAGAGTGAAGTTCTATTTGTTTTCAAGCATTTCAAGTCTATGGTTGAAACTCAACGTAATTCTAAACTTAAAATTCTAAGGACTAACAATGGTTCTGAATATACTAATGCTGAGTTTCAATCATTCTATTCTACTAATGGTATTCTTCATCAAACCTCATGTCCTCATACACCTGAGCAGAATGGCGGTTCAGAAAGGAAACACATGCATGTTGTTGAAACAGGCCTTGCTTTTCTTTATCAATCCCATCTTCCCCTTAATTACTGGTCTTATGCTTTATCTGCTGCTACTTACCTCATCAACGGACTCCCTTCATCAGTGTTAGGTTTTCACTCTCCTTGGGAAAAATTATACTCTAAACCACCACCTCTTCATGCTCTTAAAGCTTTTGGATGATGTGCTTGCTACCCTTATCTTAGGCCTTTTAACAAAAATAAGTTGCAACCTAGATCCATACCTTGTGTTTTTCTTGGTTATCCTCCTCTGTCTAAAGGGTATATTTGCCTTGATCCTACTTCTAACAAAATCTACATTGCTTGTCATGTATTGTTTAATGAGTCTCTTTTTCCTTTTGCTCATGATTCTCATCTTACCAATTCTCATATTCCTTTTTCTTCATCATTGTCTAATTGTTTTCCTCAATCTGAGTCCCCTTTAGTGTCCTCTCCATCTGTTGCTTCTAACACTTCTCCTTCCTTTCCTTCAGATTCTGATTTAACCTCTTCCCTCATTCCTTCATTTCTTTCTTCTTCATTTCCTATCCTGTTGTTCCTCCTCTTACTGATACTCCTTCCTCAGTGGATGTTCCACCTCCACCTTCCTTGATTGTCACTGCAGATCCTGTCCTTTCTTCATCCTCTTCTTCTTCAATTCCTGAGTCCACTGCTCTTGTTCCTTCTTCAAATAATTCCCATCCTATGATTACAAGGTCTAAGCATGGAGTCAATAAGCCTAAAGTTATGCAGGTTCAATGTGATTACTCAGTGACAGAACCTCCTTCCTTTGCAATTGCTTTTAAGCATTCTTAATGGGTGGCTGCCATGGATGCTGAATTTCATTCCTTACAGAAGCAACACACATGGTCTTTGGTTCCTCTTCCTTCTCATAAGAACATTGTTACATGTAAATGGGTTTATAAACTTAAAAGAGATAGTGATGGTTCCATTGCAAGATACAAAGCTAGGTTAGTGGCTAGAGGCTACCTTCAACAATATGGTTTGGATTATGATGAGACTTTCAGTCCTGTGGTTAAGCCTACTACAGTTAGACTTCTTCTTGCTTTGACTGTGCAACATGGTTGGGAACTAAGGCAACTAGATGTTAGTAATGCCTTTCTCCATGGTATTCTTAAGGAAGAGGTCTATATGGCTCAACCTTAAGGTTATATTGATCCTGCTTTTCCAAGACATGTCTGACTTCTTCATAGCAGTTCAAAATATTCAAATCATGAAGAAGAAGAAGGGAGCACTGTTCCAACGGGTACTCCCAAAACAATGTCGTCTGTTATAATGGTTAAACATAAAACATGCCTAAAGCCAAACGCTGTCGTTTCTCATTAATACAAACGGTTTCGTTTCTATGTGGTTTGAGTTATCAGTTACTGAAGTTCGTTACCTCACGTGTGTTGTTCTGTTATTGCACGTGTAAGGTAGTTGTAAGGCAGTTGTAACAGATTCCATATTTCTCGGGCTTCTCTCTTCTTCTACTATTAGATATATCTATATATATATTCTCTTGTATTCATAAATTGCATTGTACTTTTTCTTGTTTATAATACTTGAAGTAATTCAGTCCATTTCTCTCTCTATTTTTCTTTCTAAACTAGTTGATATAGTATCTGTGAGATTGAGAGTATTTCATTTGTGAGATTGAGAGTGTTTTTACAAAGGGCCAAAATTACCCATATAACGGTGGTTTTGATTATGGGGCTAAATGTCTCAGTGTAGTCTATCCCATCCTCTTGATCAAAATCCTTAGCAACAAGTTTACTCTTATATCGATCTATAGAGCCATCAGCTTGAGTCAAAAAACCCATTTGTTACGAATGATTTTCTTAATTAGGTGGACATGGACATAGGGCCCAAGTCTTATTGGCCAATAAAACACTGATTTCTTCATTCATTGCTACTCTCCATTTAGAAATTTTAAAAGCTTGGTTGAATGTGGTAGGTTTCAATGGAAGGGATTATGCATGAAAGGCTTTTAGTGGATGGTTGGTGGAGTAATATAATTTATGATTAAGGAGCTGATTGGGACGTGAAATGCCAATCATGGAGTAGTAGAAGGATGTAATTGGGTGGTTTAAGTTTAAACTATTTAGGAAATGGTGAATTTAATCATTTAACTATAATTCTAACACTCCCTCTCATGTGTGGACCAAGATACCCTTTTAATAAGAGATGTCCAACATGTGAGATTTTTAAAATTTATCAATGAGAGGTAGAGTGGAGATAGGGATCAAATTCAAGATTTTCTGCTCTAATAAGGCTACATCCAACACTTTTGCTTAGGATCAGCCATATATTTTTATTGTGTGAGTACTCTAAAACCATATTAAAAGTTTTTAATTTGATTTGGTTTGATGAAATCACATCACATATGAAATGTTTTACATATTCGGGAGGAGTTTGACTTTGATGTGAGCTTTATTTTTCCCTTTCATTTTTATTTTGAATTGTAGTTTTGTTGAGTGTAATTAATTTTTGAAATACATTTTTCAGTGTTTTGGATTGTAAGGGAGAACAATTAGATTTCAGAAAGTTTGTCTAAAACTGAAAGAATAATTTTCAAGTTCTATATACTTTTTAATGATACACAAAATGTTATAGATAACTTTTATTAAAAAAATGAATAGTTTCGGTAATTTACTTTTTGAATTCTTGAGAAAAATTGTAATTTTTTCATTTTAGCATGGCATAAATTAAATTATTATTATTATTATTATTATTATATAAATCTTTATATAAGACTTTCTTGCTCGAATAGTTGTTATAGTCTTATAGAGCATAAAGCTATGTCAATTGTATCTGTAGAGTAATGGGAAGATGTGAACAGCTTATACAAACTCCGAAGGCTTCATAGTAATTGCACATACATACAAAGGAGAGCTTAGAGATGACACTGTAATATATAGATGATCAACGCAAGACAACAGAGATTCATCTTCATTAATTTAGCAAGTAATAACAGTACAAGTATACGAGGGTGGTGATATTTAGCAACAGCACCATGACCAACTGTTCAAGTAATTATGTTTACACCTTCATATATATAGCACACAGGGGAAGTATGTAAACACTGAAAAACTTGTACAATCCTTGAAAAGGTTTCTCTGTGTCTCTGCACATATATAGCAATATTGATGCATAAGGGAGAATCTCTTTATTTTTATTTTTTAGTTAGGACACTAGTTTGGCTTACATATGTGGAAGAGTTGTAACTTGCATGGAAGGTTAGACTACGGACAAGGGTGACAGCCGCAATGCAAGAGTACATAACCATAATTTCCAACAGGCTTGTCGGGAAGGTTGCAGTCAATACGATAGTAGCAAGGTAGGGCGTAGCAAGTTTTGTTGGTAGCAATTGTTGCAGCAAAGCTGGCATGGTAAACAAACCAACTTCCCTTCATCATTAGGGCCAGCCTTGAACATTGGGTACTCAATTGGGCTTATAGGATGTAATGTTTTGTTTGATGTCTCAACTAGTTTTAGCTCAGCGTGAAATCTTGCACGCATGTAATTTAACTATAAAAGAGAGAGAGAGAGAGAGAGAGAGAGAGAGAGAGAGAGAGAGAGAGAGAGAGAGAGAGAGAGAGAGAGAGAGAGATTGAATTGGAGCATTGCTCAAAAATCACAACTAGAGCTTACCTGGAGTACTGATGGTGATGAAGCGAACAAAGATGAATAGTGAGAGTATTAACTTGTTATTAATTGTGAAATTTGCCATGGCTTACAGATGAACACACATAGGCATGCATACACAGAGAGAGGAGGTATCTAGAGAGATATGATAAGAGTGTTTATATAGATCATGAATTGTGTGTGGGGAAGGTTTGAATAAATTGATTTATTTAACCTTCCACCAAAGCAAAGGTTTTAATGAATTATTTAGTTTTTATTATTTACTTGTATTCAATAATAAATAATCTTAGTTCCTTAGTATTTAACTTTTATTTTGTGTGAGAATTCCCTCTAACCTAATGTTAACGTGAAGTAAAAAAAAAAAAAGTTGAATACTTGAAACAAAACAAAGAACAGGGAAGCGGGGAACATGAAAAGACTGTGTTTGGTAGAGTTTGATTTAGAGTTGCTACCTTGTTGGGTTTGATTCAAAATTTCCCCTACTTCACTCTAATAGGTAAACACTCTCTCTCATTTCTGTTATGTTATTTTTTTCTCTCTTTCATTTGTTTGTTCTCTTTATAATGCCATTCATTTGGCTAATTGACAATTAGTTGACCTCTCTTTGCTTTATTGTCCTTCTCTTTTTCTGGGTTTTGTTCCATTTTTCGTTTGGTTGCTGAAAATGAAGGGAAGTTTGTATCTTTGATCTGTTTGGTTAATTGCCACAAAACAGAGGAACATATAGGAAATGTGGTGACTATAAAATACTTCTCTTTTGAGGTTTTTTATTTTTTATTTTTTATTATTGAACTAAGAGCATCTCCAGCAGCTTATCTAAATTTTTGAACTATTTGGATAGTGAACAGTGATATTTAGCTTTTACCTACCTACTTTTTCAAATACATTTTCCAACAGGTTCTTTATCATTTTCTCCATCTCATTTAAATATTATTTCTTCATTCATTCTATATTCATTATTTATTCTTTTTTTAACAACTACACATCTTCCAACATTTTTTTATTCAATAGTTGATTATTATAATAGAAAAAAAACATTTGAAGTGTGAACAGTAAATGCTACAGTGTTCTCTACTTGTAGAGAAGCACTATAGCAATTCTAATCTAAAAAATGGAGATGGAGAAGCCGTTGGAGTGGGTTTTTGGAGTGTTTTCTCTCTAAAATTGGCTTTAAAGAAGCCATTGGAGATGCTTTAAAATGTAGAATCTTTATTTCTTTAAGTACAAAATTACAAGAAACATTGAAATAAGCTTTACTGCACCTAATTAATATATTTTGGTCCTCATTAGTCATTATTCTAGCACTTGTGTGGCTGTGCGTGTTCCTTTGAACCAATGTATTGCAATTTGCAAATGATAAATATATCAACTGCAAAAGACTATCCCAAGTTAAAAAAGTCACTTTGTATACTTGCCTACTCATTTTTAGATGAATGATTAAATTGGATTAAAAAAAATGAACATAAACCAATTGATATATGTTGAAATTCACTCTCAAGCCTAAGGTCCTACAATGGTGGATTGCAAAGCACACAAAGAACAGAGGCAGAGAGTAAGGAAACCAAGATTGTGAAAATGAATCATCTATTGATAAATATCTTGCTCTGTTCCTTGTATAGCGAGTACAGAAAGTGGGAAAAACTAACAGAAATCTAACTAACTAAACAACCTATAACTGCTATACACGTGTAAAAAATAGTGACTAACAGACTAACTAATTATGAGTATTAGTCAAAATTACAAGTCATTTTGACCTTCTGCTAATCTATCCTACATGTAGTCTATGTACACAGTGTTGCATTACATTATATACATTAATCAATCTTTAACACTCCCCCTCAAGATGAACTATATATGTTTATTAGGTTCATCTTGGACAAAAGATAATAAAACCGTTTATGCCCAAGTGCTTTAGTGAAGAAGTCTGCAACTTGATGTCTTGAGGGAACATGGAATGTTTTGATTATGCCATCTTGAATCTTCTCTCGGATGAAGTGACAATTAACTTCAATGTGCTTAGTTCTTTTATGATACACTAGATTTGCTGCAATATACAAGGCTGCCTTGCTATCACAATAAAGAGAAGTTGCTTGTGTATATTTTAGTCCAAAGGTCTTAAGTAATGCTATAAGCCATACTATCTCACTTGTCACTGTGGCCATAGCTCTATATTCAGATTCTGCAAATGTCCTAGACACAACTTGTTGCTTTTTACATTTCCAAGAGATCAAGGAATCACTAAGAAGAACACAAAAACCATAAATAGACCTTCTAGTGTTAGGACATGCTGCCCAATCAACATCACAATATGATTTAAGTCTCAATTCTGATTCTGTAGAGAGAAACAATCCTTGTCCTGGAGTTTTCTTCAAATACTTGAGGATTCGGTAGGCAGCTTGCAAATGAGGCACTTTAGGAGCAGCCATGAATTGGCTTAACTTGTGCACTGAATAACAAATATCAAGTCCTATGAGAGTCAAGTAAAGTAATTTTCCTATTAATCTTCTATAGAAAGCAGGGTTTGGAACATCTTCACCAATTGAACTGCCGAACTTGGCAGATTGTTCCATTGGAATGTTTGCAGGTTTGCTAGCCAACAGACCATTGTCAGATAGGAGCTCTAAGGTGTACTTCCCTTGGCATAAAGACAATCCTTTGGTAGTCCTAGCAACCTCAAGGCCTAGAAAGAAATTCAAAGTGCCTAGGTCCTTGAGTTTGAACTTGTTGTCTAGGAATTGCTTAAAAACATTTACTGCATCCACATCATTGCTAGCAATCAGTATATCATCCACATAGATCAAAGGAATGATGATTGAACCTTTGTTAACCTTGGTAAAAACAGAATAATCTGATTTTAATTGAATGAAACCAAGATCAACAATGGTAGAAGACAGTTTGGCAAATCATTGCCTGCTGGCCTGCTTAAGATCATATAATGACTTTGTTAACCTACACACCTCCCCCTTGCTGCCAAATCCAAGTGGAGGAAGCATATACACTTCCTCATCCAAATCCCCATGGAGAACAGCATTGTTGACATCCAATTGAGTTAGATGCCAACCATAGACAGCAGCAAGAGCCAACAAGGTTCTAACAGTCACAAACTTCACCACAAAAGAGAAAGTCTCATAAAAATCAACACCCTCAGTCTAAGTGAAACCCTTAGCTACCAATCTTGCCTTGTATCTTTCAACAGAACCATCTGCCTTGAGTTTAACCTTGTACACCCACTTACATCCAATAGGGACTTTGCCAGGAGGCAACTTAGTCATAACCTAGGTATGATTGGCTTAAAGGGCATTAATCTTAGCCTTCATTGCAGCTTGCCACAAAGGATCTTTCAAGGCTTGAGCATAGGAATCTAGTTCTTTGGCAACAGATAAGGCAATAGAAAAAACTCTATGGGGAGTTGATAATTTGCTACAGGAAAGAGTGGAAGAAAGGGGATAAGGAATACCTGAACTCTTAGTAGTAGTGGATTCATGTGACTGAGTGAGAGAAGCTGAGGTTAATACATGTGCAAAAGCAAGGTTGCAATGATAGTCATGAAGATAGGAAGGAGGGTTATGAGGTCTGGTAGACCTTCTAACAGGTGGAGGAACAATGGAGGTAGGAACAGGAGCATTAGAAACAAAAGTAGAATCAGGATCAGTATTAGAAGCAACCTAATCAATGTGAACTAAATCAGGAAACTCATCTGGAGGAACTGCAATATCAACAGAAGACAAAGGAGGGGAATATTCTGCAAAAACTGAAGGAGTAAGAAACTTTGTCCTATCTGAAACTAAAGGTTGAGATGGAAACATGGAATGAGTGATAGGAAGGGAAGTAGATACAGATTTAGAGACCCAATGTTTGAAAGGAAAGATAGACTCCCTAAAGACAACATCTCTAGATATGAAACAAGATTTAGTAGACAAATCATACAATTTGTATCCTTTTGAGCCAAAAGGATAACCAAGGAAGATGCAAGCTTTAGCTCTAGGATCAAATTTGGTTCTATTTCTACTTAGAGTAGAAGCAAAACATAAGCAACCAAAAGTCTTAAGATGAGCATAAGTAGGAGGATGACCTAGGAGCTTTTCATAAGGAGTTAAATCATGTAAAAATGAACTAGGTATCCTATTAATGAGATATGTGGCAGTTAAAACACAATTACCCCAGAATTTTAAAGGTAAGCTTGGTTGAAACCTTAAAGCTCTAGCAACATTTAAAAGATGTTGATGTTTTCTTTCAACCACAGCATTTTGCTGTGGAGATTCAACACAAGATAATTGGTGGACAATACCTTTAGAAGCATAAAAGGAACTAATGGCAAATTCAGGGCCATTATCAGTTCTAAGAACCTTGATAGTAGTTTTAAACTGATTCAGAATCATGTTGAAAAAGGATTGAATAAGCAAGGATGCATAAGATTTTGTTTCATTAAGTAAACCCAAGTACACCTGCTATAATCATCTACCAAGGTAAGAAAGTACTTAGAACTAGTCAAGGAAGGAGTAGAATAGGGTCCCCAAATATCAGCATGAACCAAATCAAAACAAGAAGAAGAAGTAGTCACAGAATGAGGAAAGGGCAATCTCTTTTGTTTAGCTAAAGGACAAACATTGCATTCAAAAGCTTTATTATTATTGCAAGAACTTAATTCAGGTACAATATTTCTCATCAAAGCTAATCTTTGTGAAGAAGGATGACCTAACCTGCAATGCCATAGCCTAAAAACATCACTTGTTGAGTACCAAAATGGCATTGAGAATTCAACAAACCAATCAGTTGGTGATATTTTGCCTTGGTCAAATTGACACCCTCACTTGAGCTATCTTCAACAGTAATAGCAATATTGGCAAAGGATGATGAACCAGCTGATTGAGCCTTATTCTTGAACGTATAATCAGGTGAGTAGCCATGTAGTTTATAGCATTTATCTACCACATGTCCTATGGCACCACAGTGAGTATACTGAGGCCTCCCAGACTTGTTCTTGGTGAAATTCTTGGCATTTGTATTAGTATTCTTACTTCCCAATGTTGCCAAAACTACTGCTGTATCAATCTGAACCTTCTTTCCAGCACCAACCTTCCTTTGTTTCTTAACTTGAAGTAAAAGAGAGAATACCTTACTCAAAGGAGGAATAGGATCCATGAGTAGAATCTGCCCTCTGATTGCTGAATAGGTATCACTCAGCCCCATCAAGAAGGACATGGTGCAATCTTCCACTTGATGACCACAAGTACAATTTCTGTAGTTGGTAAATTCATCCCAGAGTCCCTTGAATTTGGTGTAATAGGCATTAATGGTCAAATCCTCTTGAGCCAAAGAACTGACTTCTTTCCTTAGCTCAAAGATTCTAGGTCCATTACCTTGTGAATACCTATATTGCAAATCAACCCAAACCTCCCTTGCTGTCTTAAAATACACCACACTAGGCTGTAAATCTTTGAAATAGAATTGAATAGCCAAGCCAACACTATGCTATTGCACTTACACCAAGCTGCATAGCATGGATGATCAGGTGATTGCGGTTTTGGTATTGAACCATCAATAAACCCTATCTTGGTTTTGACATCCAAGGAAATTAGTACTGCCCTTCTCCAGGTACTGTAATTCTCTTCAATGAGATGTTGCATAACAAGGGACACACCAGGGTTATCACTACTAGACAAGAAATAAGGACTAGAAGGATTTTCCCATGGTTGAACAGTAGGAACAGAAGTACTAGAAGTAGTATCAGCCATACTCAATGCAATTGAAATCTAAAATCACAGCCTCAAATCAAAAATCAACGAAAGAACCACAAGAATCAGTCCTCAACAAATCAAGGTTCTTGATCACAAATGATGAACTCAAAATTATCTTGATCAAGCGAATCCAAGAATCAAAACAGGATCTTGGTGAATTGTGGAATCAATTACAGAGTCCACAATTAAGCAATTGAAAACCCTAAATCAAGAATCAATTACAGAATTTCCAATTAAGCAATTGAAAACCCTAGATCAAGAATTTCAATATGCTATTATATACTGCCAAAAATCAAGATTACAATTTGCCTTTGAGAGCAAAAATGAATCAAGATTTAGAAGACGAGAACTTAGTGCCAGAATCAAAGAAAGAACACATATGGAAAATCTGCTTGATTCATGAGAAAGCACTAAGAAAACAAAGAAAGAAAATGAACTAAGGAGTTCAGAGAATACCAGATGAGATGATTCTTTGAAATTAGTTCAGCTTTGATACCATGATGAAATTCACTCTCAAGCCTAAGGTCCTAAAATGGTGGATTGCAAAGCACACGAAGAACAGAGGTAGAGAGTAAGGAAACCAAGATTGTGAAAATGAATCTTCTATTGATAAATATCTTGCTCTGTTCCTTATATAGCAAGTACAGAAGGTGGGAAAAACTAATAGAAATTTAACTAACTAAACAACCTATAACTGCTATACATGTGTCAGAAATAGTGACTAACAAACTAACTAATTATGAGCATCAGTCAAAACTACAAGTCGTTTTAACCTTCTACTAATCTATCCTACATGTAGTCTATGTACACAGTGTTGCATTACATTATATACACTAATCAATCTTTAACAATATATTAACGACAAACATAATGTGAAATGTGAAACCGATGAAATGCAAAATTGTGAAACTTTCTTTCAGTAGTGCTGGTTGTAGCCTCAATTCAAAGCTTAGGTTTTAATTGGGTTCCTATAAGTGCAAACATGGCTGTACATTTCCTGTCTCATTGGTCAATAGTAAATTCATTGACAAGTTATTTTTATGTTGTTTTCTTTTGTATTTTCCCTACTTCTAGTTGCTATGTTATCTTTTTTTTCTTTTTCTTTTCAGTTTTAAACCAGCAGGTTTGGATAACCAATGGAAGAAATTATTCTTCCTCGCGTGCCCGCGGAATTTACACCATCAAAAGCCATGGAATTCACATTTCATTATTTAAGGTTTTTCCAAATAATAATAAAAAAAATCTTTGAAAACTATTACTTTTAATTTAATCTCATTAAAATTTAAAACTAACAATAATTAATGGCTACTGAAAATAAAGATAAGTCAATAAAATTGTTACTCCTTCCGTCCCACTTTTTTTGTCCTCTATTCCATTTTGAGATGTCCCAAGATATTGTCCTGTTTTTAAAAATAAAAGTCATTAATTTACTAATGTTCCTATTATACCCCTATTAATTTACTAATTCAATTTTTTGATAAATTTTTTTAAGGGTAGTTTTGGAAACTTATACATTTTTAAAGGTAGACAAGACAATAAATAATGTTCCTTTAAAAAGTTTGACTTTTCAAACAGGACAAAAAAAGTGGGACGGATGGAGTAATATTATATGGATTGACTTTTTGTTGATGATGTTTTCAAAGATTTCAATATAAAATAAAGAACTAAAAAGTAAAAACCTCACGGGATATGCCACGAGTCTTGTAGCTCAACTGATATATTGGTATTTTCAATGGAAATGTCTATGGTTCAAATCTCCCTATCCTAACTATCAAAATATTTTTTAAAATAAATTAAATAAATACGGTAATAAATAAAATAAAAAAACCCACAAGATACCCAATAATTGGCTTATTTGTTCGTGGAATGATGTAAATCTAGAAGTCTCAAATTTAATCTAACACACTATCGATTCTGATGGTGTCACAAATAATCCAAGTCCATAACTCGTCCATATGTCTCGTCCAACGAAAGAAGCTACAATAGGAGGAGAAAATGCAAGCGTACTGGCGAACCTCGTCCATATATGGACGAGGAATACTTCAAGAAATCTACTCATCATTTACGAAGGACGAGCCTCCCAAGATGGTCTCGTCCATCTTCCACTAAAAGTGGACGAGCTCGTCTTGGAGGACTCGTCCATCCCTTCTAAGGATGGACGAGTTCATTGGCCCGTCCGACCTTGGTAACTTCCACAGCGGTTATGGAAGTTATCCCAATTCTCCGGACTCCTCAATATTGGGAACGGTTACTAAACAGATAACCGTTCCACACACACTATATAAGGCTTCTTCGATGAAGGGTAAGGGGATTGAGACATTTTTCTATTTTGGAGAAAACACTTATTCCTTACAGAGTTCAAAAGTAACTAACTTCACCATCGGAGGAATTTTGGCCGGTCACCACCGGTCCCCTCTGATTTAGTTTTTTTTTTGTATTACAGGAGATAGCCCAAAGATCATCGCTCGAGTCTTGTCAACCCACTGATATCCAAGGAATCATCAGTTGGCGCCGTCTGTGGGAAGAGATTGTTTCACAGTTTACTTCTCCGTGACAAAGGGTTGATGGTTCGGACTAGATCAAGGGCTACTAGCCCAGGCCATCAGGGAAGCAGCAACCCGCATCGCGATCGCCAGTCTGCACCGGTCATGCAGTCATCTGCCCAACATGCACAATCTATGGCAGACGCTATGGCGGAGTTGACTCGCCAAAACCAAGAATTACGAATGGAGATTAACATGAGGAGGCAAACATATGAAGAACATGAAGGAGGACAAACACAGAATCATGGCGGAAGAGAGAATACCGAAGTTGGAAGTCAGTTTAGAGGCACCACTTCACGAACGGTACCACACTTGAAGGAAGAAATGGACCAAATGAAGAGAGTTATGGAGGAAATGAAGGAGAATATGAAAAGGGCGAATCCGATAGAAGATTTGGTTCACAGGACTGATTCTCCCTTTACGGCTTCCATCAACGGTCACCCCCTGCCATCAAAGTTCAAGTTGCCCTCTCTGGATTCATATGATGGAACACGTGACCCGTTTGATCACATAGCCACTTTCAAGACCACCATGCATCTTCAAGGGGTGCCTGATGAGATAATGTGTAGAGCCTTCCCTACCACCCTTAAGGGTTCAGCGCGAGTTTGGTTTAGCAAAATACCTCCAAATTCGGTGAGTTCTTTTGAAGAGTTGAGCAAGTTGTTTGTTAACAATTTCATTGGGGGACAAAGACACAAGCGTTCCTCGTCCAGTTTGTTGACAATAGAGCAGGGAGAGAACGAGAGCCTTCGGTCGTTCATCACCCGTTTTAACAGAGAAGCCCTCAGTGTGGATGAAGCAGATGATAAGCTTCTACTGGCAGCCTTCCATAACGGGGTGAATTCGGATCTGTTTATACACAAGCTCTATGAAAAAGAGCCCCAGTCCATGGCCGAACTCGTCCATTCGGCTCAGAATTTTATGAATGCAGAAGATGCAATTATTGCTAAGAAGAGGAAGAGGTCTGAGAGAATGGACCCAAATCCCAGTCGCCATCACGAGCAAGGTACTCGTCCAAAGAAGGGACGGACGGAGGAAAGGAGAGACCGAGAAAGTAAGAAGCCAGGTCCTTCAGTACGAAACCAGCAGTATACCCCTTTAAACGCCTCGCTTGAGCAAGTCCTTATGCAAATCAAGGATGATCCTTCCCTGAAATGGCCAGAGAAGTTAAAGGGGGATCCCAACAAGCGCAACAGGAACAAGTATTGTCGCTTTCATAGGGATCATGGTCATGACACAGACGAGTGTTTTGACTTAAAGCAACAAATTGAAAATCTCATAAGGCAAGGGAAGTTGAGGGGGTTCCTTGGACGAGACCAGAGGGACGAGAAACAGAAGGGAAAGATGGAAGAATCACCGCGACCACCACTCGGGGAGATAAGAGTCATCATTGGGGGAAGTTCAACTGGCCAGTCGTCCAAGTCCAGGAAAACGTACTTGAAGGTAGTACAGAACGTCCAGCTTTCTGGACGATCACCGAGAGCAAGGTCTATGGACGAGCGGGCAATCACTTTCACGGACGAGGATGCTGACAGAATTCATCATCCTCATGATGATGCCCTCGTCATCTCCTTACTAATTGCAAACTACACAACCAGAAGAGTGCTTGTGGACAATGGGAGCTCAGCTGACATTCTATACTATCCCGCTTTTCAACAAATGAAGTTAGGACGAGAACAGCTCCGTCCAGCGAATTCCCCCCTAGTAGGTTTTGGTGGGATGAAGGTGCAACCAGTGGGTACCATTTCCTTATCCGTGGTAGTGGGGACATATCCACGACAAATCACCAAGGAGGTGAACTTCCTTGTGGTCGATTGTCCGTCCTCATACAATGCCATAATTGGGAGACCAACTCTGAATAGTTGGAAAGCCGTTACCTCAACTTACCACTTATCGGTCAAGTTTCCAACAGAACACGGGGTTGGACAGGTACAAGGTGACCAACTGGCAGCAAGAGAATGTTACTTGGCCATGCTGGCCATGGATGAACAAGTTCAAGCAATGAATATTGAGGAAAAGAAGGTTGTAGCAGAGCCTACTGAAGCATTGGAAGATATTTCCTTGGATGAAGATAACCCTGAGAGGTGTACCAGGGTTGGAGCAGATTTAGAAGAGAAGATTAAAAAGGACCTCGTCCAATTTTTGAAGAAAAACATTGATGTGTTTGCGTGGAGTCACGAGGATATGCCGGGTATAGACCCTAGTGTCATTACCCACCGTTTGAATGTATGTCCTTCCTCCAAACCTGTGCGGCAAAAGAAGAGGGTGTTTGCCCCTGAGAGAGATACTGCAATCAAAGACGAGGTCCAAAAGCTGATGGTAGCAAAGTTCATTCGGGAAGTGTACTACCCGGATTGGTTGGCCAATGTAGTAATGGTCAAAAAAGCCAATGACAAGTGGAGAATGTGCGTGGACTTCACCGATCTGAACAAGGCTTGCCCCAAGGATAGTTATCCGCTACCGCGCATTGACCAGTTAGTAGATTCAACTGCAGGCCACAAGTTGCTTAGCTTCATGGATGCCTTTTCAGGATACAATCAGATAAGAATGGACGAGGCTGACCAAGAGAAGACATCTTTTGTCACCAGTCAAGGCTTATTCTGTTATAAGGTGATGCCGTTTGGTTTAAAGAACGCAGGGGCGACATATCAGAGGTTGGTCAACCACATGTTTCGTCCGCAGATTGGGCGGAATGTGGAAGTCTATGTAGATGACATGCTGGTAAAAAGTCAGGACGAAGGAAGGCATCTAGACGACCTGCAGGAGACATTTGAAACATTGAGGCAGTATCGCATGAAGCTGAATCCTAGCAAATGTGCCTTTGGAGTATCATCAGGGAAATTCCTTGGCTTTATGGTATCCCACAGGGGAATTGAAGCGAATCCAGATAAAATTCAAGCAATATTGGACATGAAGCCACCGCAAAATACCAAGGAAATCCAATCCCTCACTGGACGAGTCGCTGCGCTTAACAGGTTTGTCTCTAAAGCTACTGATAAATGTTTGCCATTTTTTAAGGTTCTCAAAAAAGCATTCGAATGGACCGACGAGTGTCAGAAAGCTTTCGAAGATTTGAAGGAATACCTTACTATGGCACCGCTGCTGAGTCCATCAGTGGAAGGAGAAGAATTATATTTATACTTAGCGGTAACCCCACACGCCGTGAGCTCAGCATTGATAAGAGAGGAAGATAAAGTGCAAAGACCTGTATACTATACAAGCAAGGCATTAAAAGGAGCGGAAGGACGGTATCCACAAATGGAGAAATTGGCCTTCGCACTAATCACCGCTTCAAGGAAGCTGAGGCATTATTTCCAAGCACATGTTATTAATGTTATGACAGATCATCCGCTCAAGAAGGCAATGAATAGACTGGAAGCTGCAGGACGATTAATCCAGTGGGCTGTGGAGCTAAGTGAGTTCGATATCAGGTATCAACCAAGGCATGCCTTAAAAGCTCAAGCCCTAGCAGATTTTATTGCGGAGTTTACCCCAAGTCATAATGAGACAGAAGACAATAAGAGATGGATCGTCCACGTGGATGGTTCGTCTACACGGCATGCAGGAGGAATTGGTGTGGTCCTGCAATCCCCAGAGGGAGACAAACTGAAACACAAAGTCCGTATACAGTACCAAGCGACTAACAATGAAGTCGAATATGAAGCCCTCCTCAAAGGGCTAGAATTGGCTAAGTCCGTGGAAGCCAAGTCCATATGTGTCATGGGGGATTCCCAACTGATCATGGGGCAAGTGAATGGAATGTATGAAGCGAAGGAAGAACGAATGAAGAAATACCTTGGTAGGGTGATGCGCCTTGTGAAAAGGTTTGAAAAGGCTGACTTCGTTCAAATCCCAAGGGAGGAGAACGTGGAAGCTGATACTATAGCAAAAGAAGCCTCAGCAGATGAATTATTAGAGAAGTCAGATGAAGTTCAATATATGCCAAGTATAGATGTCCAGAAGGTGCAACAGGTGGATAACCGAAAAAATTGGATGACTCCCATTATATCATACTTGAAAGACGGATGACTACCAGAAGAGAAGGACGAGGCCAGAAAGGTGAGGGTGAGATCAGCTAGATACGTCCTTATGAATGAAGTGCTATACAAGAGAGGTTTCTCTCAACCTTACCTTAGATGCTTAGCTCCGGACGAAGCAAACTACGTGCTAAGAGAAGTTCATGAAGGGGCATGTGGCAATCACTCAGGGGCCAGATCACTTGTCCACAAGGTCGTCCGTGCAGGGTATTACTGGCCGAACATGCAAGCTGATGCTAAAGCATACGTTAAGGTCTGCGACCAATGCCAGCGATTTAGCAACGTCCCCAGGCAACCATCGGAATACCTCACCCCAATGGTGGCACCGTGGCCCTTCGCACAATGGGGACTCGACATTCTGGGTCCCTTCCCTTTGGGAATAAGGCAAATGAAGTTTTTAGTAGTGGGCATCGATTACTTCACCAAATGGGTGGAGGCAGAACCGTTGGCAAATATCACACAACAGAATGTGAAAAACTTCGTGTGGAAGAACATTGTATGCAGATTTGGAGTGCCGAAGGTATTGGTGTCTGACAACGGACGACAATTTGACAATGCACTCTTCAAGGACTTTTGCTTACACTTTGGAATCCAAAACCATTACTCCTCGCCTGCACACCCCCAAGCCAACGGCCAGGCTGAAGTTGCAAACCGATCCCTGTTGAAAATCATCAAGACTCGGCTTGAGGGAGCAAAGGGAGTATGGCCAGATGAATTACCAGGAGTTTTATGGGCGTACAGGACCACAGTGAGGACCCCTACAGGGGAGACTCCTTTCAAGCTAGCCTATGGAAGCGATGCAGTCATACCTGCAGAAGTACATATGGCTAATCACAGGGTGATGATGTATCAAGACAAGGATAATGAGAACCAGCTTCGTCTGAACCTCGATCTAATAGACGAGGTAAGGACAAACGCAGAACACAGGGCAGCAAAGTATAAGAACCTCATGGCTAGGCAGTACGATGCGATGGTGAAGCCTAGGCGTTTCAACATAGGAGATCTCGTCCTGAGAAAGGTCTCTTTGTCAACCAAGAACCCAGCACATGGGAAGTTGGGCCCAAACTGGGAAGGACCCTACAGAGTCATCAACTGTAAAAGGCAAGGATCCTACTACCTGGAGGCCCTGGACGGGAGGAAGTTGGAACATCCTTGGAATGTGGAGCACCTGAGGAGGTACTACCAGTAAAAGTGAACCTATGGACGAGACTGGGTCTTATCTGTCTACTAACGTACTATTATGTATGATGCTGTTTGTGTTTGATACTACTATGTTTGGTGTTGCTTGTGTGTGGCGTTTGAAACTATGAATTTATTACTTATTATAATTGTGTTATGGTTATGGACGAAGTCATGAAGTATGTATTTATTAAATAAAAAGGCATCAGTGTGCATGTGCCTTGTCTGTAAACAATATTTATGTTATGTACAAAATGTTGTGTGAAATTTCTCCATGATATTGTCGTCCAAGTCAATCCTCAAGAGGGTTGAAAGATCCAAGACGAACAAAGTCTCTGGACGCAGAGATGTAACGTCCAAATTTTCTTGAATAAAGCAAGGAAAAAGCACATCCACACTCGTCCAACTCTTGGACGAGGCGGAGCCAACTGAAACAATCCAAACTCTGGACGAGAGAAAAAGTTGGCAAAATAAGTAAGATGGTATGTAAAATTAGTTTGCAAGTCTTAAGACGAATCAAGCTAATTAAAAATACTACCTGCTGAGACGAGTTAGACTACATGAAAAATACATACTCAACATGGACGAGCTAAAGTTGGAGCTAAAATGGCTTAGCAGCATTCGTCCATGAAAAGAAAATGAAATCACTTGTCCATGCAAAGAAAATAAAACTTCATTCAAAGGGTGGACATCCTACATCCAAAAACCCTTGATTAGTTTGAAAAACAAAAATAGTTTACTTAAAAAACCCGTCCTAAAACCATGGACGAGTATAATGTATTCTTGTTACAAAAAAAGAAGGTCCAAAAACAAAAGGACCAAATACAAAACCAAACAAAAAAGAAAAAAAAAGAAAAAAAAAGAAGGCCATTAAGGTTAAAAGTCTCGTCCTAAGAAGGGGGAGCATTCACAGCAGGCTCGTCCTGAGGAAGCTGAGTACTAGCGTCGTCTTCCACGTTGACGTCATCAGAGCCGGTCTGGAGAAGAGAGCTTGTGGCAGCAGCAAGGTTAAGCTTGATTGCGCTAAAGTCAACTTCAGGGAAGTTCTCAATAGCGTCCATTCTGAAATCTTCAAAACCAGCTGCATAATTGCGGTCCAAAGTGTCTGTATACACTTTGGACGACTTGAACTCAGCCACAGCGTCCTCTTTTGCCTTGGAGAGACGTGCATTCAATTCATCGTTCATCTTCTGCAAGTGATCAATGCGCGTATCCTTCTCCAATGCATCAGTCCTTAGCTCCTCAATCAACTTGTTACTTTCTTTGACCTCGTCCTTAGCCTTTTCAGCAACCCCAGCCCATTTTTTACAGTCAGCATTCACCTGCTGAATCCTCGTCTCCAACAAGATCCTCGTCTTGTCCAGCTCTGTTGCCTGTCTAGACGCTGCTATAAACTTTGACATGGCCTATGAATAGACAAAGCAACATAGAATGATTAAATGAGGAAAAGTTGCTAACTGAACAAAGACGAGAAATAGTGATATACCTTGAAGAGGTCATGGACGCCTGAATGCTCAAATTCCTTCAAGCCCATGTTATAGCACATGTTTATATCCTCGTCCTGGACGGCTGTCTAGAAACGTTCCCAAGCCAGGTCTTCGTTCTCAATGATGTTCGTCGAAGGCTGGGACGAGCCAGGCGTAGTATACTTGGCCAAAGGAGTTCTGGGCGGAGTCTTGGACGGAGTGGATTCAACAGGGGTGGACGAGTCCACATCGACTATCTGGACGGCAGGCTGAGACTGAAGAGGTTTGGACTTGACCACCTTGGACGAGCCTTGTTTAACCCTTTTGTCTCTACGACTGGGGAGCCCTCCCAAGTCAATGTTCTTTGGCAAGAACTTTCTTTTGTCCCCAGCCGTTGGACGTGTCTGACCCTCAGGACGGTCCTGGGCCTGACCCTCAGGACGTTTCCCCTCTCCTGCGATTTCCTTCCCTTTGTTCTCTTTCATTGTTGACATTCCTAAGACGAGATGAACAAATTAGGAATGTATACATAAAAAAGAAAAAGAAAACGAAGTTTAGCTAAAAACTTACTTTTTCGCACAGTAACTTCGTGGGCGATAGCTTCGTCTGAAGGCTCGGGACCAAAACCCCACTTGGCTAGGCGTCGAAGCGTGACAAGAGAACGAAAACTCCTGTCTGTATGTAGACGAGCCCTGTGGACGCGGTCACGGTGAAATTTGCTCAAGGACGGACGTTTGACAGCTACAACACAATGAACCAACAAAGGTTAGAAATTGTAAATGTACCAAATAGAAGTAAGAATAAAAATAAACAAGGGGAAGGGACGTACCTTCTGGACGAAGGTTCCCTAGGTCCCCAGTGTAAGGGGGAAAGGGATCCCTGCCAACGTCCACAGGGTTCCCTGCCCAGAAGCCTGAAACAAAAATAAACTCCGTCTTCCACTTCCTATCAGACGAAGCTAGGGACTTAATCAGCCTACAATCATTCCCCCTAGCAGTAAACTGATAAAAACCCTCAGATCGACTTATGGCAGATGGTTTATAACAGTAAAGGAACTCGTCCACAGTAAGAGGACGGTCCCCACCAAAAACTTCCCTCCACAAAATTTGCATGGAGATAACTAGTCTCCAAGCATTAGGATTGAATTGACAAACACCTAAACCTAATTTGACCAGTAACTCTCTAGCGAAGGCATTTAAAGGAAACCTAAGGCCACCTAAGAAGTAAGATTCATAGACGCCTATTCCAAAACGGGGTTCACAACACCACTCTCCACGGACGGGCAGCCTAGGGTTAAACTCGTCTGGAATTTGATACCAGGATTTAAGACTACTTAACCTTTGTTCGTCCGTCTTAGAATGGACGCCTACAGCGCAACTAAAGACGGTTTCTTCCTCGTCCGTAGGATTGGATGGAGAACCAGCTTGAGAGCCAGAGGCTCTCCTAAGCTGTTCTTGGACGACCTCAAGAGGGAACCCAGGGGCTCCAGAGGAGTAATTCTCGTCCGTGCTTCCTCCACTCTCGTCACTAGCGCTGCTAGAATTAGACCTATCACTAGTATCCTCATAGTACTCGTCTATAGCCTTATTAAGGCTATCAGTAGACGAGGAAGCAACAGACATCTCTAACAAGAAACTTAAAACCTAAAGACGAGGAGAAGAAGAGTACCTGGCTCTAGACGGAAGAAGATTCTAGACGAAGAAGAACTCCTAGACGAGGCTCTAGACGATGGATGTCAAGGAAGAAAATTTCTGGAATGAGGAGGGTTAAGGGAGGCATTCCACTATTTATAGGATACTGACCTGGGTAATCGAAACGACTCAACCAATACGCAAGCGACACGTGGCGTCTACCTCGAAAAAATAAATCGATGGAATCAGTCGCCAATAAAAAAATAACACATGGTGCAGTAATTATTAACCGATTATATATGTCCAAGGACGTTTGACCATTTGGACGACTCACATGGACGAGGGGGCAACTGATGGTGTCACAAATAATCCAAGTCCATAACTCGTCCATATGTCTCGTCCAACGAAAGAAGCTACAATAGGCGGAGAAAATGCAAGCGTACTGGCGAACCTCGTCCATATATGGACGAGGAATACTTCAAGAAATCTACTCATCATTTACGAAGGACGAGCCTCCCAAGATGGTCTCGTCCATCTTCCACTAAAAGTGGACGAGCTCGTCTTGGAGGACTCGTCCATCCCTTCTAAGGATGGACGAGTTCATTGGCCCGTCCGACCTTGGTAACTTCCACAGCGGTTATGGAAGTTATCCCAATTCTCCGGACTCCTCGATATTGGGAACGGTTACTAAACAGATAACCGTTCCACACACACTATATAAGGCTTCTTCGATGAAGGGTAAGGGGATTGAGACATTTTTCTATTTTGGAGAAAACACTTATTCCTTACAGAGTTCAAAAGTAACTAACTTCACCATCGGAGGAATTTTGGCCGGTCACCACCGGTCCCCTCTGATTTAGTTTTTTTTTTTGTATTACAGGAGATAGCCCAAAGATCATCGCTCGAGTCTTGTCAACCCACTGATATCCAAGGAATCATCAGATTCAAAAGATTTTCAAGATGTCATGACTCTTTTTTTTTTTTTTTTTTTGAGAAACAAACACACACACACACAAGGGAGAGGGAAAAGGGTTCTAACACAAAGATACACCACAACTCCACTCAAAAGCCATGGTAACTTTTAAAGGAGGGTGGGGCAAGTTATACTACACACAACACACTCTCTTAAGCAATGTGAGACAATTACCCATTCTTTTTTTGAGAAACAAACACACACACACAAGGGAGATGGAAATATTTTAGTGAGGAAATATTTTTCGTCGCTAAAAATACAGCTTTAGTGACGAAATATGAATTTCGTCACTAATAGTTAAAAAAATTATAACATTTAGCGACGAAAAATAAATTTCGTCGCTATTGGGATCTAAAAAATGGGCGCCAGCGGAGGGAAATTTCGGCGGGAGTATAATTAATCTATAGCGACGAAATATTTCGTCACTAAAAGTTGAAATTTTTAGTGACGAAATATTTCGTCACTGTAGGTATTGCTGTGGATAGTATTAGTGACGAAAATTCTTTTGTCGCTATAAGGAAGAATTAGTGACAAAACATATTCGTCACTAAAAATAATAATAGTTTTGCACTTATATATTTTTAGTGACAAAATATAAATTCGTCACTAAAAGTATACTACAGAGACGAAAGTTAAATTTCGTCGCTAAAAATGTTAACAAAAAATGGTTTCTTTAGTGACGAAAATAAAATTCGTCACTAAAAGTTTAACAAATTCTGGGTCCTTTTGTGACGAAACAGAGATCCGTCACTAAAAGTATGTTACAGCGACAAAATTTAAATTTCGTCGCTAAAAATATTAACCAAAAAATGGTTTCTTTAGTGACGAAAAAGAAATTCGTCACTAGAAGTAGGAAACAGCGACGAAAGCATTTCATCGCTATAAAGTTGTCTTTAGCGACGAAAAAATTTCGTCGCTAAAATACCCCTATAAATGCTCCCAAACAAAAAGCCTCACCCATTCAGCAAAACACTTCATACTGAGAATCCCACGCTCAAAAAAAAAAAAGAGATTTAAAGCCACCGAAGCCTTCCGACGTTGAAGCCAACCGTCGCCGATAAGCTGACCGTCACCATTTAGAGAAGAGATCCGTCGCCGTTATAAGAAGAGAACCGTCGCCGATTTGAGAAGAAGACGACGACGACGTTTGAGAAGACGACGACGACGATAACCCAAAAAAGACCAACCGTCGCCGATTTGGTCATTTCGTTGCCGATTTCAGATCATTCCGTCGCCGGCAAGCATTCCGTCGCCGATTTGAGAGCAGTCGTCGCCGTTAAGAGAAGAGAAGCAAACCGTCGCCGTTAAGAGAAGAGAACCGTTGCTGATAACCCAAAAAAAACCCAAACAAAAAAATGCCGATGAACCCAAACCGTCGCCGTCGCCGTCGCCGTTGCCGTTGCCGTTGCCATTGAAGCGTTGCAGCTGCCGTCGCCGTTGCCGTTGAACCATCGCCGAACCGTTGAAGCGTTGCGAAAGAAATACCGACGAACCGTTTCCGTTGCCATTGCCGTTGAAGCGTTGCCGTCGCTGTCGTCGTTGCCGTTGCCGTTGCCATTGAAGCATTGCCGTTGCCGTTGCCGTTGAAGCGTTGCCGTTGCCGTCGCCATTCGCGACGATTGGTAAGGTTTTTCTTTTTCTTTTTTTTTTTTCTTTTTTTTTTTTCATTCCCTTAAATACATAGTTTGTTCATGACTTAAAGGATCATGCTGTTGAATAATTGTTTCTCTTTTGTTTCTCTTTTTAATCTCAATGTGTTTGCCTCCTAGCATATGCACTTCTGATCTGACTGGATTGTTCTTAGAAACATTGAATAATTGTTTTGCAGGAAATAATTGTTTGTACAAGCAACCCTATTCATCCATTATTGGTATGTGCTGTTGATTTAATGAATTTGAATGCCATTAATTTTCATCTACTTTTATGCATTTGCACCAGTTATGTAGTTATTCTATTTGGTAGTTCTGGAATTGCATTTTTATTTGATCATTTATTTTTTTATTCCTTGAAAAGTGAATTCAATGTGGATTATGAATTATGGATTTGTTCTAGAAAACCTGTTAATGTTATCAAAATTTTCATAGAGGCACAGAATTATTAAAAACTTGCAGCCTGTTGTAAAACTCAATTGATTATATGAGGTTCTATTACTTTGAATATTTAGTACCCTTGACTTGTATTATTAGTCTTGACTCATCTTGTATTGTTAAAGAAGTTTGTATTTGACATCTTCATATACACAAAACATATTGAACTTTAATCAGTTTCATACAATATTATTAAGAGGTAGAGTGCATCAGGAGTTGTTAGGTTAAGCCACCATTGTTTTGAAAATGTTCCATTGCCATTTGGTCTTCAATGATGGTCAGGTTTATTTTCTCAGACTGTAGACTTCATAATTTTTTACTTGTGATGGATAACTTTATTGCATTAATATATCATGCTGGTTTCACTATTATCATTTAACTTTCCTATCAAAAAAATATATTGTGCTGGTCATCATATTTCTTCACCCCCACCCCCCTTTCATTTTTTGGTTGAGAAGGCTGCTTTTGGGTTGAATAATATATTACTGGTTATTTTCCCAAATGGCGTGTCTCCCCTTGTAAGAGCAAGGTGGAGGGCAGTAAAGAAAAACTGAAGTGTTGAGAAATGGCAGTAACATACCGACTTTACCATCCTTAGAGCTGAAAAATATTTGAACTATTTTGTTGAGAATGGGTATTTTTGCTGTAATTAACTGAAACCCTTGTTATTACTTTTCCTTTTGTTTAGGCGTGATAGTATTGCTAAAAGCTTCATATTTTATATTGTTGGGTTCAATCACATGTTTGATGTCAACGGATGTGGATTAATAAGTTTAGGAGCTGAAATGTTATGTTTCTGTTTGTACTGTTGTGTTCTTTATTTGAAAGAAACATGTATGGTTTATACTACTAAAGGATTTGTTCACTAAACTTGTTCGGTTAATGAAGAAAAACTTAAAGGCGTATATATATATATATATATATATATAGAGAGAGAGAGAGAGAGAGAGAGAGAGAGAGAGAGAGAGAGAGAGAGAGAGAGAGAGAGAGAGAGAGAGAGAGAGAGAGAGAGCTATTAGGTTGTACAATTTCATAAAGTAGGTAAGTAAAGGCCATCTATTTTTTGGTAAGAGCTATTCATTATAAAGACTGAAGTACTTATAAGTTTAACTTTTCTTTTGCAGGCTAAATACACATTGTTTGCAATAACTTTGGATTTTTTCTGAAAGTTGTAAGCTTAGCTTGAGCAAAGTAAGTAAATTTTAGTTGAAAACCTTATAAAACTCTAGACTTGTGATGTTGGAAATTGGATTTATGGTGGTATGTTGTGTTGGAGCAAGCGGGTGGCTTGCATGGTGTTATAAGGTGGTTTAAATACATATTGGGAGTGTTTTTCAATTCTTGCAAATGTGAATGAGTATTGTTGATTAGATGTGATTGATATTACTTTATTTGATTTCAATACTTGTAAGTACTCTAGACTTGTGATGTTTGTGATTGGTTTTGTGGTGGGTTGTTGTGTTGGAGCAAGCGGGTGGCTTGCATGGTGTTATAAGGTAGTTTAAATACATATTGGGAGTGTTTTTCAATTCTTGCAAATGTGAATGAGTATTGTTGATTAGATGTGATTAATATTACTTTATTTGATTTCAATACTTGTAAGTACTGTAGACTTGTGATGTTTGTGATTGGTTTTGTGGTGGGTTGTTGTGTTGGAGCAAGCGGGTGGCTTGCATGGTGTTATAAGGTAGTTTAAATACATATTGGGAGTGTTTTTCAATTCTTGCAAATGTGAATGAGTATTGTTGATTAGATGTGATGAATATTACTTTATTTGATTTCAATACTTGTAAGTACTGTAGACTTGTGATGTTTGTGATTGGTTTTGTGGTGGGTTGTTGTGTTGGAGCAAGCGGGTGGCTTGCATGGTATTATAAGGTGGTTTAAATACATATTGGGAGTGTTTTTCAATTCTTGCAAATGTGAATGAGAATTGTTGATTAGATGTGATGAATATAACTTTATTTGATTTCAATACTTGTAAGTACTCTAGACTTGTGATGTTTGTGATTGGTTTTGTGGTGGGTTGTTGTGTTGGAGCAAGCGAGTGGCTTGCATGGTGTTATAAGGTGGTTTAAATACATATTGTGAGTGTTTTTCAATTCTTGCAAATGTGAATGAGTATTGTTGATTAGATGTGATGAATATAACTTTATTTGATTTCAATACTTGTAAGTACTCTAGACTTGTGATGTTTGTGATTGGTTTTGTGGTGGGTTGTTGTGTTGGAGCAAGTGGGTGACTTGCATGGTGTTATAAGGTGGTTTAAATACATATTGGGAGTGTTTTTCAATTCTTGCAAATGTGAATGAGTATTGTTGATTAGATGTGATGAATATAACTTTATTTGATTTCAATACTTGTAAGTACTCTAGACTTATGATGTTTGTGATTGGTTTTGTGGTGGGTTGTTGTGTTGGAGCAAGCGAGTGGCTTGCATGGTGTTATAAGGTGGTTTAAATACATATTGGGAGTGTTTTTCAATTCTTGCAAATGTGAATGAGTATTTTTGATTAGATGTGATGAATATAACTTTATTTGATTTCAATACTTGTAAGTACTTTAGACTTGTGATGTTTGTGATTGGTTTTGTGGTGGGTTATTGTGTTGGAGCAAGCGGGTGGCTTGCATGGTGTTATAAGGTGGTTTAAATACATATTGGGAGTGTTTTTCAATTCTTGCAAATGTGAATGAGTATTGTTGATTAGATGTGATAAATATTACTTTATTTGATTTCAATACTTGTAAGTACTCTATACTTGTGATGTTTGTGATTGGTTTTGTGGTGGGTTGTTGTATTGGAGCAAGCAGGTGGCTTGCATGGTGTTATAAGGTGGTTTAAATACATATTGGGAGTGTTTTTCAATTCTTGTAAATGTGAATGAGTATTGTTGATTAGATGTGATGAATATAACTTTATTTGATTTCAATACTTGTAAGTACTCTAGACTTGTGATGTTTGTGATTGGTTTTGTGGTGGGTTGTATTGGAGCAAGCGGGTGGCTTGCATGGTGTTATAAGGTGGTTTAAATACATATTGGGAGTGTTTTTCAATTCTTGCACTTGTAAGTGTTAATATAAACTTGTTTATTTGTTTAAGTGTTAATATAACTTTATTTTGTGTGTGCAACGTTTATTTGTTTAAGTGTTAATATAGGCTTGTGTATTCATGAATGTGATAGAACTTTATCTAAGTGGCTTATAGACTTAGATGTTAGAATACATTATGCATGAGTTGTCCTTATTTTACTAAAGTAGGATTCATTTTATAATTGTAGTCAAACATGGATAAAAGTTGGATGACAATGGGTAAGATATAGAAGTGAAATTTCTGTTGGCACTATGTAGAATTATATTTGACTAAAGATTTATATTTAACTAAAGATTTATATTTGTGTAGATTTCTTATTGGTGGCTTTAGGGGATTTCCTTTAGACATTATTTGAAGACATATGAGGACATCTTCCGTTAGTTCTAATTTTATTATGCCACATTTTTTGTATTGTTATAAAACATCTTAAGTTATTGTATGTGTTGCAAACAATTATTGTATGTGTTGCAAACACTTATTGTATGGAAGGAGTTTGAATTGGATACTTACTTTAATTTTAACTTGTGGAATGTATGGATCGATTTTTTATAAATGTGTTGTTGAAATAAATATGTTAATCAAATGTGAGGTTTTAATAATGTAATGACAGGTTAATATCAACACCATGAAAATAATAAAAATAGAAAATAAGTTTTAGTGACGAAATTTTTCGTCACAAATATGGCAACAAAAAATTGTTTTAGTGACGAAATATTTCGTCACTAAATGCAGTGGAATTTTGTAAGAAATGGTTTTAGTGACGAAAATTTTCGTCACTATATGTGTCTGAAATTTCTTAAAAATAGTTCTAATGACGAATTTTTTCGTCACTAAATGTACCCGAAAATAGTTTTAGTGACGAAATATTTCGTCACTAAATATGATTTAATAAACTGAAATGGTTTTAGTGACTAAATATTTTCATCACTAAATACTGTTTTTAGTGAGGAAAACATTTAGCGACGAAACGTTTTCGTCACTAAAAGTTTTTTTTTTTTTAAACAAATCGGACTTTTAGTGACGAAATTTTTCGTCGTCAGGACTTTTAGCGACGGGGCTACAACGACGAAACGAATTTCGTCACTAAAAGTCCAATTTCGTCACTAAAGGTTATTAGTGACGAAAAACAGGACTTTTAGTGACGAATATTTTCGTCACTAAAAATACATTTTCTTGTAGTAATGAGTTCTAACACAAAGGCACACCATAATAACAAAGACCAAGACACTTCTTCGTATTAAACAATAACAAAAATAGTACCATAAAAATAATTATTTATAAAATAGGAAAGGAAACTAAAAAAAGTATAGGGGAAATATATTTATTTTTGTTAAGAAGTTTGACTTTCTAACTTGTAAGGACGGCCAACCAACAAAAAGGGACAGAGTAAATATTTGTTTAAATGCAATTTAATTCTTCAATCCATTTAAGATATGAGTCTTCTGAGATGATGATGTTATAAATGGGTATAAAATTTATAGCATATCCTTTTTAAGAAATTTTGATACGTAACGTTCCATCTTACCCCTCCAATGTCTCCACCATTTGTCTCCTAATCTTTTGTCTCTTCAATTCATACCCAATTTCCTAATCCTATCCACACCACAAAGCACAAATCCCATTACAATGGCTATGCAAACCCTCCAACACTGGTCCAAGAATGAACCTACCAACACCACCATGGCCAAGCAAGAAACCAAGAAAACGGGGTCCAAAAGGGCTATACAGTCCCTAACCCTAGCCATTGTTGTCCCTGTCTCTCTAACCATGACCATCATTTTTATGTTTGGGTCGGGCCACAAGTACCAAGCACTAGACAAACCATTTTGGTTCCCACCTCTTTGGTTCATACACTCGGCCTCTTTAGGATCATCTTTCCTCATGGGTTTTGCAGCTTGGCTTGTGTGTGCTCATGGTGGATTTCATACACATCCTGATGCGTTACCACTCTACATTGCTCAAGTTTCACTAAGCATAGTGTGGGATGCTCTTGTGCTCGTGATTGGTGCTAGATTGCTTGGGCTTTTGTTTTGTGTTGTCAACTTTGGAACTCTTCTCGCATGTTACTATTATTTTCGAAAGGTAAATCCATTTGCAAAAGATCTTGTTAAACCCTGTTTGGCATGGACTGGATATCTTACTATTGTTAGTTTTAAGCTTATTTTTATTTAGAGTTTGGTTTTGCATAAATTTCGCTTAGGACATATCCAAATTGAAACTTGCAGATGTTTGTGCCTTTTGGGCAGATAACAAGTGTTTTTGCAGACTATAATACTTGTTTGGTTATTGATTTTCATTTTTTGTTAGATGAAAGGTGATCCCTCTGATTTTACCTATTAAAAATGCCGTGACCCAATACAATTGTTTGGGGTAAAAGGCTTTCAATTTGAACGGTGCATACGAGTCAAGAGCCTAGTGTAGTGACCCACTGGCTTTGCCCGGTTTTCTCGAAAGGAAAATCTGAGTACAAATTCTCCTCTCACTTATTGTAAGAAAAAAAAATATATACCAACCTTGGAGATAGTATATGAATATAGCTGCAAATGACATAAAGATGGTAGTCATATATATATTTTCCTATCTTTCCTTTTCAATATAGTGTTTTTTCTTTTTACAAATACAATATGATTAGAAATCTATTATCCCCAATCCATTTGGTTACTCTTAACCCTCCGGCTAAAACACCAACGAATTTATTTTTTCTGTTGGAGAGATTCAAACTCTTTTCCTTTATTGCGCATTCTAATTGAGCTAACTAGAATCAACATTTCTAATGTGTGTGTATATATATATATATTTTTTTTTTGGGGGAGGGTGTTCAAATGTATAGTTAAGAAGGCATTGTATGCAAATACACCATCCAAACATTTAAAAAAGGTTTAACTTTTTACCTAAAAAGAATGACTTTGTGACAATTTTGATAATTTAATAGTTACAGTGAGAGGGTGGAGGGATTTAAGTAGGGATGGCAATTTTGCCCCGCCCCGCCCCTCCCCGCTTCGCCCCGTGCAGGTTTTCCCCGCCCCGCAAAGGTGGTGGGGCGGGGATGGGGCGAGATTTTAGACCCGCACCGCGAGGCGGGGCGGGGATGGGTTTACACTTTTTAGACCCACCCCGCCCCGCCCCGCCCCGCATTAATAAGGGTTAAAAGGTAATTTTTTATACCCTAAAACCCTACTATTTAAACAAAAATATCATCATCTTATTTTATTTAAGTGAAGATTCTTTTTGAAGAACTAGGCAATTTTTATTTTGTTATGTATTAGGAGTTTGGATTATTTTATTGTGTCATACTATGAGATTTTTGTTGTGATATTATCTTGTTAAACATTTAGATAATATTATTTAGTATTTGCTAAAAATTAGTTTGATTTGATAGGATAAATTTATTTATAATTTCAAGTATATTTTTATTATTGAAACATGTAATTTTATTTGAAAAAATGGTAATAGTTGTAGGGAAAATTAACAAGAAATAAAGTTTTACAGTGTAAGGCGGGGTTTCGCGGGTCTTCGTGGGGCCTTAAGGGGCGGGGATGAGGCAAGAAATTTTTCCCGTCATGCGGGGCGGGGCGGGGATGGGGTAAGAAAAATCCATGCGGGGCAGGGGCGAAGATCCCATCCTTCGGCCCCACCCCGCCCCATTGCCATCCCTAGATTTAAGTTCTAGATATCTCTGGTAGAAACACCAAAAGGTACTAATTAAACTATAAGACTCTTATCAAGTTTGTGACCATTTAGTCATGAATCTTACGAGCATCTTATGTATATACACATGGAAATTATCCACTATTTCGGGACCAATGTTCCCTCTTTTCACATGAACTAGTCAATAATTGATGAAATACATAAAAATTTTAACAAATTTTTTCCCTTTTTTTGTTTAAATATGAAATTTGATATTTATGGTAATTAATCATTATTAATAAGTATTTTTATGATTGTGTTTGTATATGTAACTATCTATTCTATTTTTAAAGGAAACATGAAGTGGCATGATTCTAATAGAAGGTTTAGATATTGAGTATAATTTAAAATCAATTAAAATTTTATATTAGAATAATGATGTGTGACAAAAGCTTATATGACAAAATACTATGAGGTCAATTAAAAGTCAAACTATTTCATATATATATATATATGATCTTCTTCCTTTGTTTTAAATTTTTTTCTAAAAATAGGATTTGCTAATTATGGTTGTTAATAAACATTTATTATTTTCAGATATATTTTGATCAAGCATGCTAAGGACACAACAAAAATTCATAACAATTTCACAATAATCCCAAACTAACCTACCATTTCAAATTATAATGGGCCAATGTATGACATGGTAGGATAATTTAAAAATGTTGTAAATTTTTGTTGTGTCCTTATATATATATATGGGAAGTATCTATTCTACCATTAAAAAAATATATATAATATGACAATATTGAATAATGCTATAGGCACAAACTATTATACAATATTTTTATAAATTGTTGGTGTGACAAATTTTTACTAGTTTTTTTTTTAGACCTACCACTAACATCATATTTTTACTTACCAATAATTACCCACAACGTCAACAATTTGTAAAATAAATCGTGACTTTAGCATTAGAGTTTCCAGATCACCATTAATTAAACATGTATTGCTTTCTAACTGCACTTTCATAATTGGATTTTACTAATGTGTAAGCCATCTATTTTTGGAAACATTTTTTCGGAAATTGACAACTTTTTGGAAACATTTTTTGAAACATTTTTTGAAAAAGTATTGACAACTTTTTCAATTCCCGAAAAAATGTTTCCAAAAATAGATGGCTTAATGTGTGCCCTTAGGGCACACATTAACCGGACCCTTCATAATTTATTAGTAGAATCTTTTCACTTTCCCTTCTTCATTACATCTATGATATTTGTCATGACAAAGAGAAGATGGTTTTAATTATGAAAATTGGGTTGGAAAGTAATAAATATTTAATGATGATGGGAATATTAGTGTGTAATTTTTGCTAGTTTTCAAAAGTTTACTTAGTATACCACCGCGCACTCTTGGCGTGATAGTCACTCCATAAGTATATGTACTTGTGAGGTGGGGGGGGGGGGAATCAGGCCGGAGTTCAACTCTCCAGAAAAGAGCTTTACACACACATACACTTAGATTAAGATAGAGTAGAATTTCTATTTTGTATCAAACAAAAGTTTACATGGCATCATTAGAAGAAGTAAATAAGAAGTCAAAGATTTCGGTTATTTATATATTATAGATTATAGATTATTTATAAAGATTTGGCATGAGTCACTTTAATACACTGAACTTGTTAAGATAATGACACATGATCAAAAGTAGAACTCAAACTTTGCCTAATATATAATAAATCCACAATTAATTTAAGGAAAAATTTAACGAATGCCCTAAGGGTATAGTTTGGAAAATATTTTTTAAAACTTCTTTTATGGAAAAATGAAAAGCGCACAACTAATTTTTTTAACAATTTTTATATTTTTCTATAATAGTAGTATCAATATTTTTTTTTAAAGATAATATATTAACAAATGTCCTAAAAGCACCCGTTAACCGGACCCTTAATTTAATAGAATAATACATTATTTTATGGAATTATTGAATAATTACTTAGTAAACATTACACGTGAAATACAATGACTTTTAGAACCGAAATGATTTACGAATGACTACTAACTCATTTCCCTAATCAAAAATATTTTTTTTGGAATGGTTTAATAATATTGTAAGTGATTGTTTATAAAGTCCATGAATAGCTATTACAGTTTTTTTTTTTTTTTTTTTTTTTTTGTGCATTTTTATATTTGGTGTTCTCGTTTTTCTTAGATTGGATGTTGTTCAAACCCTTTATTATTGAGTCATGACATGGAGTTTTTATCATGTGCTTCTAATTGAGGATTTGACCTTGGGACTTCAACCCCTAAACCACTTGAGGGTATCACTCCATTTATTTTGATATTAATATTTTGTGAAAAATGAATTCATTTTTGATAAAACATTTTTTTTAACTTATCTTATTTTCTTATATTTGGTAGCAACCTTAAAATATGTTGGAAAATTGTTTTTTACTTCCCTTATTTAGGTTAGCATAAGATAGAATTGTTTTTCATAAAATTTTAGTGAAAAACAACTATATTTTACACTGAACTAAATAAGAGAAGTTAAGAAATAAGTTTTATCTAACCCATTTTTTTCTTATGTTTTTAATCATTGATAAATGCGGAAAATTATTTTCATATAAACGGATAACCACAAGACCACCGCATTTTGGTGGTTGTCTTTGGTTAATGTGTGTGTATATATATATAAAAGAGTGTGTTTTTATCCTAATTGCGGTTTAAATTAATATGTGCTTCCATAGAGAGGAGGGGGAAATCTTTGGTATTTTTTTTTTCCGTGTGGAAAAAGAAAAACCGAAAAAGAATTGGTGTTGTTGATTTGAGTAATAAAGAAGCTTTAATAATTTCTGGATCCTTTTGAAGGCCAGCTTGCAAAAAGTATAAGAGAAGCTTCGATTAGAATTTTATGAATTGAATTAGGGAAGGTCTTATTAATTAGAAAGTGACTCGTAGAAATGTAGTTATGCAATGTGTGCCACGTGGGACTATTTAGACGGTCAAACACTAATTTTGTCCTTATAGTAAACATAAATATTAGGCACCCTCCGTCACGGGGAAGGATAATATTAGTTGTTAACATCACACAATTCACATAGACAACTAGCAACCCATGTGACTTGAATAAATGCAGTCCATATAAAACTTTAGCACCAAGCGCCACACAGCACATGCTCTGGATCACAATGTGAAGATTTAATTTTTGGTAAACTAAAATTCAATTAAAAATAAATCAACTTATAAAATGTTTATCAAAAAAACTTATAACCCAATTGATACATTTTGACATTTTTGAGCGAAAGGAAACCAAATTATTACTATCAAGCACTTCTACTACAAACTTTTCATCAAACATTATAATGAGCTTTCAAATTTTCTAACTTTGTACTAGTTCTAGCCGAAGAAGAGGTGCAGACGAGAGACATGCTGCCGTTCCAAAATTTTGTCTAAGGAGACCATTCCTCAATACTTTTACATGCCTATAACTCAGGCAGCAAAAGAGCCCAACTTCGGACTAGCACCGTCGAAGAAAAGATACAGGGAGCCAGAGGTTGATGAGCCTCCACGTAACCACGCCTGCGATAGAGCAGACGGCGCTGATGGCGGAAAACCTTACTTCTGACGCATCAAGAATTCGATGCGACCAGTACCTGCTTCGGATTTTGACTGAAAGAGGGAGAAATACCATCTCCCCCTTATCAAGGCTGAAGATTACCTTAAATCTGTGCCTCCCCTGCCCAGACCACACCACCTTAAGTCTTGGAAGGGTCCGGTGCCTCTGTGGCAGGTGAAGTTCCTCCACCTTCACCCAAGCCTCAAACATATTGCACTATGGGAAGACAACACTGGACAGGGAAACTAGCTATGGATAAAGGATTATGATTTTGAAGGGAGCAGAAGAGTTCATATGCCAGAAGAATAACCACCTATCCTGCTTATATAAAGGGTAAGGTAGTGTCATTTAATTTGAGTAGATTCCCAAGAAACGCTGCGGACAAGGCAGCTCTGGCACAACTTCCAACACTATTCTCCACCACAAGATTTAAAGGTCCTCGTGAAGGCGCGCCTCGAATACTGAAATACCAAAGGACACTGCGCGGGTGAAAAATAAAGTAATGCCTATTAATTCGGCACATCTCCCATGCAAATGAAAGAGCACAAACAGCAATAAGGTGCAGAACTTGAGCAAACCACGAGACGAGCCCAACGTCATCAAAACCCTCCTCCCCAACTAAAAAGTCAGGAAGCAGGATTTTGAGGGGCTATTGTGGGGCCCAAAATTTGCGGTCCCTGCCCACTTCGTATTAAGGGCCCAAAGCCCAAGCCGAGGAGCCCAGCACGCGGAAAGGGAAACTCCTTGAAGGCCCAAGAATGTGGCCGGGGACGACTTTACGTCCAACATCCCACAGAAACGTTGGAAGAAAAGGACAAATTCAGCACAGGAACAGCACATGGGAGAAGGCTGCCATCACCTTAATGTGGAGCCCAGCGCCTGACAAACCCATACTTATATCCTGCTATCCAGCTTTCCCCAACCACTCTGACGTGAGGATTGATAAGACAAGTAACCCCCCTGAACAAGGAGAAACGGACACGTGGGTGAAGAATGGGAAGGAAATACTAGTATAAAAGGGAAGCTCGGGGCATTGACAAAGGGACGGCCCAAGAACCAGGAAAAGGAGAAGAAGGAACTCATAAAGAAGAGGGATGACAAGGACGAGACGCTCCTCGGACTAATTCCGAGGAGACAGATCCTCACACTATATCCACGTAAGGCTTAGCCATACAGGCCAAACCCACCTTCACATGGGCTTCCATGAAAATCCTGACAAAACCGTTGCCCAACGACCAAGGCCTAGCCTTTCAAACCCACGCTCTACAAATGATTTTGTTTGGGCCTTTCTACGTGCGAACCCGACACTGTTATGGTTCGTTACGAATCGTGTCCTTACAGAATGCATAACAGGTAATTTTGTTTGGGAGTAACATAGAGGAAAATGAATAAAATTATTTTACAAAAATATTGTTATTTGACCTCTATTTTTAAATAAATGACTGAATACATAGGAGTGCTTTGAGAGTTTTAGTAAAAAATTTATTAAATCTAATTTAATTCTCTTAAATTCCTCTCAATTTTTTTTTGGGGAATGAAAATTTTTAGATTTTAAAGGAATAAAGAAGAATGAGTATTTTCTCATACTCATTTCATTGTCTCCAATTAAAAATTCTCAAACAAGAGAATAAATATTCTAAAATTATTTTTTTCATTCATTTCCATTGTCTTTCCCTCCTCCCAAACGAGCTAATAATATAAATATTTTTTGATAATTCGATACTAGTAGTAGTAGTTTTTTTTTTTTTTTTTTTTTTTTTTGAGGAATGAAAGTATTTAGATCTCTTTGAGTATTTGATCATTCCCTTGGGTGTATATAATTCTCTCATCCCACACACACTAGGTTATTGCATAAAGGAATCCCTTAGCAATGGCCCTAAGAAGTTGACATGCAAGAGGTTTCAAACCTATGATCTCATAGATATCATGAGGTTTTAGGAACTATTAAACCAACCCCTTGAGATTAGATAATTCGATAGTTACAATGTGAGAAATGGGTTTAAATCTTAGATGTACCATCGTGCACCCTTAGTATGGTGGTTACTCTGCAAGTACAAAGCTCTTGTAAGGTGAAGGGGGCAAGGGTCGGAATTCAAGTCTCCAAAAGGGAGTTTCACACATATATACAGTTAGATTAGACTATAATAGAATTTCTATCTCGTACTTTTTTTATTAAAAAAAAAAAAATCATAGATGTCTTCAATTTATTTTAATAGATAGATATGGTTTTATTGAAAATACCAAAAAGTTTGTACAAGTTGAGTTATAAGATTATTGACAACATTCACATCTAATTTTAGTCACATTACTTATCTTTTTTAGAAAGTATAATATGACTTACTTAAAAAAATATATCATTATATAGTAAGTTAAATGAGCATCAATATATATACTTTTAACCAAGTATATTACTTATTCCTATCCCCCAAAAAAATGTATTACTTATATGACTTACTTAAAAATATATCATTATATGGCAAGTTAAATGAGCATCAATATATATAATTTTAACCAATTATATTACTTATTCCTATCCCAAAAAAAAAAAGCATATTACTTATTCTATATTAAAAAAAATCACATTATTTATTAAATAGTTATATAATTTGAGATAAAAAAAAATAGTTATATAATTTATCATGTAATTTAATATACATAAATATTTTAGTAGCATGAAAAGAAATCAAATTACTACAAAACTTTGTAAAAACTTAAAATCCAACAAAAATATCATAATATTTTTCACAAACTGTAATATTTCTATCGTTTTCATTTTTATTTTTTTAAGTTGGAAGGAGGGACCCACCAATGTAAAAATACAAATGGATTCCAGTCCATTTGTCCTAACAAGTCAGACCCACACTGAAGGACGTAGCTTTTTAGACAGACAAATATTAATTATTATCAACGTGATTACGTGCAATTATATTATTATTACAATATTATATAAATAAAAAATAAAAAAATAAATTGTCGGAATAACACTCTCTCGTTCTTTCTTTATGCCCTTTTTCTCTCTGTGGATCTTCCTTGTTCCTTCTTCCTTCTTCCTTCTTCAGCTCCCACCGACTTATCTATCTCGTAATCCCAAAACTACCCTTTAATCTGCTTTTTTATTTACAATCCTAGCCTCCAGCTAAGCTATCATGGTTTCCAATTTCAACCCGAGCTTTTAGTTTCAGGCTCCTATAAAAAAGAAAAACCCTCTTTCCAATTCCTTTGTCTTTACCTGAATCGTCCGCCGGTTCAACTCGGCCGAGTCAAAAATAAATAAATAAATAAAAATGCTGGAACGCTTTTTGGGACCAAGACGAGTCCGCCAGATCCACCGCGCGGCTCGAAACGGCACCGTCACGTTCCTCTGCCTCTTCTTGACGGTCGTCGTCCTACGTGGCACTATCGGAGCCGGTAAATTCGGAACCCCGGAGCAAGACTTCAACGAGCTCCGCGACCACCTCTACTCTCGTGGGCGGCGCGTGGAGCCCCACCGCGTCCTCGAAGAAGCCCAACCCGAAACCGAATCCGATAACCAGTCCAACAACTACGCCACTTTCGACATCACCAAGATCCTCGTCGACGATGAACCCGAAGAGAAACCCGACCCGAACAAGCCCTACTCTCTCGGCCCCAAAATCTCCGATTGGGACGAGCAAAGATCCGAGTGGCTGAAAAACAACCCGCAATTCCCCAACTTTATCGGGCCGAATAAACCCCGAGTCTTGCTCGTTACCGGTTCGTCTCCGAAACCTTGCGAAAACCCGGTCGGAGATCACTACCTGTTGAAAGCGATCAAGAACAAGATCGATTACTGTAGGTTGCACGGGATCGAGGTCTTCTACAACATGGCGCTTCTCGACGCTGAGATGGCAGGGTTTTGGGCGAAGCTTCCATTGATTCGGAAACTTTTGCTTTCTCACCCGGAAATCGAGTTTCTATGGTGGATGGACAGTGATGCGATGTTTACAGATATGGCTTTTGAGGTTCCATGGGAGAGGTACAAAGATCACAACTTTGTGTTGCACGGCTGGAACGAGATGGTTTACGATCAGAAAAACTGGATCGGGTTGAATACCGGTTCGTTTTTGTTGAGGAATTCGCAATGGGCTTTGGATATTCTTGATGCTTGGGCTCCGATGGGTCCGAAAGGAAAGGTCCGAGACGAAGCCGGTAAAATCTTGACCCGAGAATTGAAGGATCGGCCGGTTTTCGAAGCTGATGATCAGTCTGCAATGGTGTATTTGTTGATGAAAGAGAGAGAGAAATGGGGGAGCAAAGTGTACTTAGAAAGCGCGTATTATCTTCACGGTTATTGGGGGATTTTGGTGGATAGGTATGAGGAGATGATGGAGAATTATCATCCTGGATTGGGTGACCATAGGTGGCCTTTGGTCACTCATTTTGTGGGGTGTAAGCCTTGTGGGAAATTTGGGGATTATCCAGTGGAGAGGTGTTTGAGACAAATGGATAGAGCTTACAATTTTGGGGACAATCAGATTTTGCAAATGTATGGGTTTGAGCACAAGAATTTGGGTAGTAGGAGAGTGAAGAGAGTGAGGAATGAGACTAGCAATCCACTTGAAGTGAAAGATGAACTTGGTTTGCTTCACCCTGCATTCAAGGCTGTTAAGGTATCAACATCTTCTTAATGATGATGATGGATGTGTTCTAATTAGCTTCAATTATTTACTACGTTGTTGTTGATACGAGTAAGCCAATGTTGTATGTTAATTTCTGGATATTTATTACTATTTTTTTGTTTTTTTGAGTAATCTTTTTTGTGGTTGTAGTGAATTAAAACTCGAAATTGTATTGATTTTTGGAAGATATCACAGTCTTGATTATGTATCTTTGCCTTTGGCTAGTGTTGGTTACTTTTTGTTATTATTAGCATGTTGCAAATGTCCATGAGGATTTTAGTCTTTCCTCGTGTTACTGACGGAGTATTTTGCTTTAAGGTATAGTTGGAATGTTGGATATACTTGATCTTATATATAAAATTAAATAGACACTTGGTTGATGAATGATGAAAAGTTTGAGCTTACTAAGTACTTCTTAGGGTGAGGTTGGGGGTTATAAAGCTTACTGTGTATGTATTTGACACAACATGAGGTTGTTCCGTGATAATTGTTCTTTACTATCAGGTGAAAACACAAATGAGTTTCAATTTGGTGTAGGTGGGATTCGATCCCAAGTCTCTTATTTGACAACAAGAGATCTTACTAATTGAGCTAACTAAATCTTATGACAAAAGATAAAGATGAAAATTTTGTTTTCTAATTCTTTTTCTTTTTGTGGGGGAGAGCTAATTTATTGTGTTTTGGTATAAAAGGCTTATAATGGAATGAGGGTGCATATATGTTACAAAGATGAAAAAATAATGATACTAAAGACTTTGACTTTTAGATACACATGATGATGGTAAATAATTTTGAGGAGTTAGCATTAGCAAAGAATGATGGGTAGTGACTAGTGAGATGTGACTTTTTCCCCTTTCCCTTGCTTCACTTGGTAAATCTTAAATTGATTTTCAGATTGTAGAAATAGTAATTGATAGCTTTCTGGGTTTATCTAATTCTAGATATGAATTTGCATATTATTTCTGGGTAATGAAAGGCAATTACCAAATCTTAAGATTTGTTCTTTGGGGATTTATCACCTTTCAATTTAATCTAATGGAAAAGGACAGCCTTCTTGTCATTGTAAGACCTAAAACAAAGTTGCAAACAACATTTAAACATCACATTCAAGTTTGGTTAGGGAAATTGCAACATGAACACATCAATGGAGTTCAGCTGTCGTTGTTGTTGCTTTAGAAATCTCATCAGTGCCGCAGGGAATGAACGTGATTAATTATTGAAAGCTCGTGGAGCCATATTTTGCCTTAATTTTTCTTGTAAAATGTTGATGACTGTCAACTGATGTTTAGGTATAGACACAGATAGTGCAATCACCACTGAAATCATAATCAGCTTTCTGTTTCTATACTTCCATTTGGAGACTATGGAGAGTGCTTTCATCTCTCCAATGGCTGTAGATAATCACCAAGACGAGTAATCTTGATTGCTTTTACCTCTTATTCTTTATCTCTTTCTTCATGTTGTTTTTTTATTATTTCATAATTGCATATGGATAGTTTCCTATAACAATAAAAGTCAATGTCGTGGAGCTTAAGAGACCTAAAACAATTGCCATATGGTTGAGAATTATGGTTTCATCAGGAGTTGTTTTCTTCACATCCTTTGTTAAGCGTATACAGACTGTCTATTGTCAATTTACACACATAAGCAGCTTTTGTCTTTAAGCAGGCAGCAGGCTAAATTAACACGATATAGGGAGCATTTTATTAAACAATGCCCAAAACATATTTTAAGGTGTAAACTAAGGTGGGTCTCTCAAGTAACTAGAATGTGAGAAATGATGTCAAAAGACCCCATAGGAACCATGAAGTTTGAATTGGCAATAGGATAGAACAGCAATCAAGCTTTAGTCCCAAAATTGACATCACGATAATGATAACAATTTTTTTTTAATTAAGTAATAATGGTAACATTATCGTTAAATAAAATTCTTTCATGTGGGATGTCTTTGTTTCGATCATGTTAATGGATCACTGAGATCTGGTGTCTGAATACATGTATGTGTTGGCAAAAATGCTGGAACTTGAATTCTTTCATGTGGGATGTCTTTGTTTTGATCATGGCGATGGATCACTGAGATCTGGTGTCTGAATACATGTGTTGGCAAAAATGCTGGAACTTGAAGGCCATAGAAAGAAGCTCACGAGAAATATTGTATGGGATAGGATTTGAAATTTTGAATGGCCTTCTCTGCATACAAAGTTGAGGTCAAGATTTTCAACAAATTCCAAATACAAATATGATTCCAGCTATCAATTTCACAGCCAAGATCGCCTCCTTAGCAAAAAGCATCTCAAAGGGAGAGATGGATTTTAGCCATGAACTGAAACCGGTTTACATTTTATTTTAGGAAATGGTTCAGACCATCATGGAATAGCAATCAAATATGAGGTTTTATGCGGAATGCTAACGCAATTCACTATTCTTGTCCTTTTTGTTTAATTACAAGCGAAGTGTCAGAGGCAATAGTATTGGCAATTTATGAATTTATCAACTTCTCCATTCGCACAGCAGTTGAACGGTCCAAAACCACAAATGGAGTACGAGAGAAATTTGATATACTGAGATTCTGAACTAAAATAATTTCTGAAGATAGTTTTTCACATTTTTTTTGTTTGGAAGTATTGGGACAGGAGAGATGCTACATCTACAACATTTTTACAACAAATCACAGGTAGTTAGTTGTTATTGGTTCAAATTTGAAACTAACACTAAGATTACTTTTTTGCCCTAACAATAATAACCAGTAACAACCTGTCATTTAGGATTTGTTGTAAAAACGTTGTAAAAATGTTGTAAACATATCATTTCTCATTGGGAAAAAGTAAATCAAAGGAAAATTATTTTTTAACTTCCTTTATTTAGTTTGACATGAAATAAAATTAGTTTCTGCTAAAATATTCTAGAAAACAATTTTAACTCACGTTAAGTTAAATAAAAGAAGATAAAATATAATTTTCTAACTCATTTTAAGGTTGTTATTAAATATATGAAAACAAGATTTTAAAAATACTTGATGGAAAATGATTTTCAAAAATTATTAGGGTCCGTTTGGATAGAACTTATTTTGTTGAAACTGAAAACTGAAAACACTGCAGCGAAATAATTTTTAAATATGTGAATAGTACTGTGGAACCTATTTTTAATGAAAAAATTGCTGAAAAGTGTAATTTGTGGGACTCATAAACAGTATACAGAAGCACTGTTTACAGTTGACTTGTCAACATTACGGGCTAAAAAAAAAAAAAAAAAACGCGTGAAACGTGAAACGCAGCCATAGACGTGGAGTCAAAACAAATATTCTTTTTAGTATATTTGATGACAATCAATTTAATAATTAGTTAAGTAGAATTCACTGGTGACCACATTATTAACTGTGGAATATTTATAATGAAAAAAAGTCAATTATACATTTAAGCGGTCAGTCACACATGATCTCTATAGGAGATAATGATGAGCGTAAAAAATGAAGTGACTGCAAAGTAGACAGACAAGATTAAGAACATGTAGGCAGTAGCTTGGTGAGATTAAGAAGGGTGTGATTTGACAATGTCTTTGTTTTTTGTTTTTTGTTTTTTTTGAGGAGTGATTTGTCAAAGTTGATGTCATGAAACTGTGACAATGGAAATGAACGTGCAGGTGAGTGGAAGGTTAGTGTGGTACGAGTGAAGGGCTAGTGATTTAGTCAAATGCCAATAGATTAGCACAAAAGGGCAATATTTAGGTGGTTTCAGAGAATTGCTCTGAGCTCTCGCACTGTGTGTGTGTAGGCCTCATGGCAGGGTTTACGTGTGGGGTTCACTCATTTTGTAAGAGCTTAGAGCAGTGGTTTAGGACTACTTAAGTTTTTCTCATAATTAAATTAGAGAATGAACTAGCGAAGGTTAAAATGATTGACTCCTTGATTTGGTGAGAGAAAATATAAGTACACATAGCATTTGACTACTAATTTCACACATATTGTTAAGGTGATTGTCTGTAATTAGTGTGCTATAAAATGATGATAGTGATAGACCTAGATAAAAATGATGTAGCCACCAATCATATTATGTCAACTTAAAAAGTTGTGAAATTTGTTCTCTCTATATCATTACTCATTTGCTGGAAGTAGTTATGCTCATGATTAGAGTTAACATAGCCAAATAAATAAATAAAAGCCCAAATAACAATAATAAAATAAGCTTTAATAACAACAAAAATAACTTGAACAACAATAATATTAGGCCAAACAACAACAAATGAAAAATCCCATTGAAAAAAAAAAAAAAAAAAAAAAAAAACACCCCTAACCATTGAAATTTGCAACCGTTCAACACATTCTATAAAAATAATTCATAATTTCAATTTTCTTATTGTGGCAGTGAATTGGTGGCATTGGTAGCTCTACTCTCTTCTACTTTGCAATTGCAGCAGCCCCACTCTCTTTCTCTGAACCTATTTCGCCATGTAATGCTAATTTCCCCCTTTTAGAATGGTTTCGGTGGCTACATTTATGTTTAGTTTGGTTGCTCAAACCATTATACCTTTTTTATTATGGAATGGTATTGTCAGATCCGAACATGGGGTTGCATTATTTGTTCACTTTCTCCATTTTTTTTTTCTCTATCATCATTTCAAACTTTCTCTCACTTTATTACTTTCATCTCAGAATTTTCTATTCCCACTTTATCTCTCATCTGTACTTTTTTTGCCTTTTCATTTTGTTAGTAGAAGGAAGTTGTAAAATTTCATGTTTTTACATTTTTTTTTTTTTTTAATGTCAATATATTCAAGTTCTCTTTTTATTAGATTTTGTATAGTTTAAGTTTCTTAATGTCTATCCTAGAAAAAAAATTCTTAAAGCCACCACTATTAAGACAAACTTTGGTATGCTATATTATGTAATGGAATGCTTATTCATATATAATAACTATTCGGTAATTTGCTAAAAAGGAATGGGTTGAACAAAGAAATCAAATGGTTTTCCTACATGAGTATGATTACAATAGCATACTATCCATTAGGTCTTGGCTTGCAAACAGGGGAACCAATGAGTCATAGTGGTTATTCCAGTCCCACAAGGTATTAGTAGGCATTGAGTCGAAGATGTGGGGGGGGGGGGGGGGGGGGTTTCCCAAAATTGTGGAATTCAACCTTGAGACCTTCACTATCCAAAACACTTAGGAGTAAACTCAATGGTTACTAGTCCACCACATTCTATGACTATCTTTGGTTATCGTGTTCATTTCGAGGAGGATATAAAGCTATATTTTATCTTTTATTTATGTTTTGGTTTTTTTTTTTTTTTAGAAGCAAATTGTAGATTCCATTAAAGAGAAGCCAAATCGGCTAGGATTACAACATTGAGGTGTGGAGGAATATCATCTATCCACACACAAAAACTTATGACATGTTTAACATGTCTAATAAGGTTATGAGTTACAAAATTGTCTTTATAGTATGAAAAACTAATCTTACCGAAGGATTCTGCAATTGACTTAGTTTCAAAAATCAAATTTCTTAGGGAGCTAGAGAGTCTTTATTATTATTTTTTCTTTAAGAAAGCTAGAGAGTTTTCTTCATCATTCAATGAGTTGATGATAATCTCTTTGTCAGAACCGCCCATCGTGAAACTCCAATTTCTAAATGAACGGTTTAAATTTAATTAATGAGTACTGGTGATAGAAAATGCTCGTGCTTTCATAGAAAAACAAAACTTGATATTCTTATGGGTTAAAGAGTTGGTGTTGATTTGACTAATAAAGAAGCTTTAATTTCTCGATCCTTTTGAAGGGCAGTTTGGAAAATTTATATAAGAAGCTTCGATTAGAATTTACAATTTAATTAGGTAAGGTCTTAGAAATGGACTCGTGGCAGGAATAGCAATGTAACATGCATTGCAGTCATTCCTTCCCAAAAAAAAAATGCAGTCAAACACTAAGTTTTGTTAACAAATCCCAGTTTTGTTAACTCATAACCCAAAATCGGTGGGGCCTATGGGTAGCATGCTTATTTGGATGAATTTCTAAATCATTAACTCAGTGATGATATCTCATAATTTTGAGTGATGGGTTAGCAATTTTGGAAACACGGTAAGGCTATTTTCAAGTTAAGAGTTTTAAGTTATCAGTGGAAGTTTTGTAAATTTCCAGCAAACACAGGTCCCACACTGCAAGCTTTTGTGAGCAACAGATATTTTTCCTCATTACTTTCCCAACCACCAGACCATACTCTTCTTCATCACTTTCCCTTTTCCCTTCTCCCAAACTCACAACAAAAGCACAACCTAGTCCAAAAGCATTCTTGTAATCCATCCGAAAATCTTTTGCTCCAGTTCCACCGATTAGCACAAGGCCCAACTCCAACGAAGCTTCGTTCACCAATTCCATTTTCAGGTGAGACCCAAATGCTCCCCCTCCCTCAGTTTACATGCCCGAAGCTGCTGGGTTCTGCCTTTTTTTTTTTTTTTTCTTCATTGTGAATGCTTGGTTAAGAACAATGTCTCTGTATAGGAGAGAGAAGCTGATGAGATTTTGTGGGAAGGGCGTGAAGAGGAGAGAGGTATTACACGCGGGTAGTCTGTTGCTATTGTAGTGCTTTTGCAGTGCAATCAATGCTATGTGGGACCCAATGAGTGACAAAAATGTGGGTTTTTGAATTTTAGATTACTGTGAAAATCTTCAACCAAACAAGCATGAGAGTGAGTTATGGGTTTTATTGAGTTAGAGTTGTGAGATATTGGGATATGAGTTTGAGTGAGGAGATTTGAGTTATGAGTGTTGGGATATGAGTGAGTGACAAACCAAACAAGGTAGTTGTTAACACTTAACATCACAAATTCACACAAACAACCAGCAAGCCATGTGATTTGAATAAATGCAGTCTATATAATTAAACTTTAGCACCAAGCGCCACACAGCACCTAAGAGTGTCTGGGTCGCAATGGTAGGCTATCTCTCGGGGCAACCCACTATTTTTTTCATTTAATTAATCTCCCAAATCAGGAAGAGAATATATATGAAATTATTATTATTTTTTTCCTTTTAAGAAAAATTGGATTTCAATTATATTTTGATATATCAAACTATATGTGTAAGGATACAATTTGTAACGACCCCAAAATGATATTGAGTTCGTACGTTTAAGGGCCCAAACAATATAATTTGTAGAGCGTGGGCTTGAAAGGCTAGGCCTGGATCACCAAACAACGGTTAGTCGTGGTTTCTATGGAAATTTACATGAAGGTGAACCTGACGTGTCTAACAAGACCTTCTTCTGATGCGACATGAGCGGTTCCGGTCTTTAGACCTTGTCCGAGGAGCTTAGTGTCCTTATTATTCTCCTTTTTTAAGACTTCATGATCTGGGAGGCCGCCGCCCTTCAATTGGTTCTTTTTCCCTTTTATACTAACATTTACCCTACTTCCAGTGTCCACGTGTAAGCTCCACTTTCTGGGGTTGAGACTTGTCCTATCAGCCCATACCTAGAGTGGTTGGGGGTGGCTGTAAAAGCTGAATAGCATGGTGAAGAGCATGGACCTGTCAGACGCAGAGTTCTTTACTGCAATATTGGCAGCTTTTTCACTTGGCCTGCTCCTGCACTGAGCTCGTCTTTTCCTTTAGGGGCTCTATGGGGTGGCGAGCATAAGATCGTCCTCAGCCATATCCTTAGGCCTTTTTTGGACTTTCACTATGCGTCCTTGGCAATAGTTCTCCTCGGCTCAGGCCTTGGACCCTAATGTAAAGTGGGACAGGGTCACAAATTCTCTGGCCCCACAATAAGATTCTAGTAGAGGGTTTAATATATAATAGAATTTAAATTCAATATTAAAAAATATATATTAAAATCGTAACACATAAAATTATAGGACCAGTTTTATATATAGTACGGTATAATTTTTTTTTTTTTTTCATAATTATATAATCTATAAAATTTTCTCAAAAAAAATAATATAATCTATAAATTATAGATTACAAATGTTGTGAATAAATAATAAAAAAAAAGTTTTGTACCATTTCTTTCTGAAATATCATTACTATTTCTTTGGGTTATAACTTATAAGACTCATCATGGCCTCATATAAATCTCACATCCATTCTAGAAATAGATTTCCTTTTCCGGCGAGGATTGATCGGAAAATTCGACAACCAATCCTTCAGTAGCAGAAAAAGAAAACTTATGCCATATGTTCTCTAACCGGCCCTTCCATCACCCATGAACTCAGAAGCGGCGCCATTAATAACCAATCACCGGAAAGAAACCAATGCAATATACAAAAGAAAGGACAAATTGGAAACTGGAAAGTATCAAAATGGATAATACAGAGGAGGGCTACACCTACACTACACAGAACTATAAACTAGGAACTATAGAATAACATAGAAAGATAAAGTGAGGTAACAAACAAGAAGGAATGATATTAAATTATATGTAAAAATTGACCAGGAGAAATAACAAAGACGAGAAATATAATAAAATAACAGAAGAGGAGGACAAAGCTGTGTTTAAATAATGCAAAAAAAAAAAAAAATGCAAAACCAGATATCAACAACACAACACATAAACAAAGAAATCAAAAATCAAGAACGAAAAGAAATTGTCGAAATTTGAACACTCCCTCTTTGCATCTTCCTTCTTATTTACGATCTTTGTACCCAGCTAGAGCTAGCTACCAACTATGGTTTTCAATTTCAACGTAAAAAGCTTCTAGTTTCAGATCCTATAAATAATGCTGGACCGGTTTTTGGGACCAAGACGAGTCCGTCAGATCCAACGCGCAGCTCAAAACGGCACCATTAGGTTCCTCTGCTTATTATTCGTTGCGGTCGTTGTCCTACGTGGCACTATCGGAGCCGCTAAATTCGAAACCACCCCAAAGCAAAACTTCAACGAGATACGCGACGCCACATGGAGCCCCATTGCGTCCTCCAAAAGGCCCAACCCAAATCTGAATCCGAAATCTCTAAAATATTGGTAGCTGAAGAACCCGAAGGAAAACCCGACCCAAACAAACCCTATAGTCTTGGCCACAAAATCTCCGATTGGGACGAGCAAAGATCTGAATGGTTGAAAAATAACCCGCATTTCCCGGAATTTTTTTTTCCAATTAACCTTAAATTCCTAACAATTTTGTTAGTAGTCAGGTTTCAGAAGTTTTTAGGAAACTAGGATCTCGAGTTTTTAAAACTCGAGATCAATGCAAAACTCGAGCTTCTAATACTCGAGAACAGGATGTTTTCATTCACTAACATGGACAAATTTGCCACGTGGATGGAGCCATTTTACCACGTAGAAATCGAGTATTATAAACTCGAGTTACAGATACTAGATTTCTAACCAATTATATCATCACCTCACTCATCACTCTCAAACTTTCAAACTCGCTCGGCCCTTTCAAACTCACTCACTCTGAAACTTTCAAAATCACTCACTCTCACACCCAAATCAGTCACTCAAACACTCTCACCCTCAAACACTCTCCTCCTTCAAACATCGAAACCCACCTAAATCACTCACTCTCACACTGAAACACTCTCAAACTGAAACACTCTCACCCTCAAACACTCTCATCCTTCAGCACCGAAACCCTCATCGACAGCCACACATTCAAACAGCCAAATACCAGAGACACTCACCGAAACCCTCTTAAGGTATGTTTTTTCCTTTCTATGTTCATTTATAGTTGGACCCGATTTCTTTGTTCTTCTAATGGATTTTATTTGGTTTGTACCCATTTTTTGTTTGGTTGTTGTTAATTGGTGTGTGATTGATGAAAAAAATGCTGGAAAGAAATGATTTTGAGTTGGGTATTAGAGTTTTTGAGGGTATAGTATTGAGTTAGCTTTTTAATTTTCATATTCTTTATATATTTTTATTAAATTAAGGTTTTGGTTGATGAAATATTGTAGGAAACTAAAAGAAAATTATTCAAATATTAGATTCTTAGGGAGTGCTATGTATTGTCTGCTCGAAAAGAAAGCTGGGATTTTTTTAAGTGGGTTATGCTGAGGCAATGGGTTGCATGAATAGGGGTTTATGTGTGGTGGTCTGTATTGGGTTGGTGTTGATTTCACTCCACATTTTGTGTTGGGCTCACTGACCCAACTGATGGTAAAGAGCAAAATCACATTTTTCTATTTATGTTTGTTCATAGTGTTCTTTTAGTTTGTTTGGTTGTAGGGAATGTGAAAAGGAAAGTTATTGAAAGTTGCTTCTTTGATTAACATTTCATTAGAGGTTGTTTGGCACAGCATGGTACCCAAGAAGGCAATTTTCTTTGTGTGAACTTCTAGTTGGGTAAGATTTCAAACATAGCCTTATAAAAAGGAGTGGCAAATTTGTTGATCATCTTTTGCACCATTGCCATCTTTAACTATGAGTTATGGTCCTTTGTTTTCTTTTATTTTTGGGTTGCATTGAGTGTTGTTGTGTAAGGTGATAGATAACTTTTCTTGTTTGATAGAGGTGCATGGAAGGCATCATAATAGTACTGTGTAGGTAATGGCTTCTCATTATGTGGTTAATATGGATGGAGTGGAGAGATCTATATTTAAATTTAAGTTATATTGAAGCAAGCATCTTATTAGAGGTTGCTTCAACAATGGAATTTCTTGTTTACATGTAATCCTAACAAAATTATTATAGCAGGTAGAGTTAAATTGTCAATAGATAATTTGAGCTTGTAATTGAAGGAAGGGGTAGGCTTTAAAAGTGGTACACACCACATGCTTGTCTAGTTAGGTCACTAGTTGCGTACTCAATTTTCATAGATTCATGGTGCCCCATGTGAAAAACATTTTACTAATAATTTTTTTTTTTTGATAATCAAACATTTTACTAATAATTTTCATAGATTCATGGTGCCCCATGTGAAAATTTAAGAGGATTATTTGCCTTTGTGTAATGGTAGCTTTTGGATTCAAAGACATTATGTGGGAGTGTTCAGATAACAAGACAAGTGTGAGATGGTTCATTTAGTTTAGTTGGGATCTATGTTTTGTATTGAATTTTGTTTTTTGTTGGGCACGATGCTGCTTCTCTTATGTGTTATTTGGACTCTATCTAGTAACATTGGGGTCAAATTATGATTGAATTTACTTAGTTTCTTCATTCTTGTATGATTTGTTTTATTTTTCATATGATATAATTAAATCTGTTTTTATTATATACTAGCGGCATACTCGTATTAAATCTATTTTTCAAACATTCTCCTTATTTTGTAAAATCATCCATCATAAATGTTACGATGGGTTTAAATGATCTCACAATAGCACTCTTTGCAGTATGGACCCTTGGATCGATGAGGAGCCAGAGATCATGCGCCCTGGTCCCATCAATACTTTAGTGCTGACGCAACAACCAAATCATTGATCAACCGACATTTGGAATGGTGAGGTGAAATATCTAGTTCTAACAACCGCATTAATTTTTACGTTCTCTTTGACTTTTAGCAAGTTCTTTCAAAGTTGTATATCTAGTTCTAAGAACCACTATAATTTTTATCAATTTTACAAGACTTGGGCCCACTTGAGTGCCGTGGTCACTCTAAGGAGATGGCAAAGATATCAATGCAAGACAATCGGGTGATAGACATTATCAAGTTGGTGGGGCTAGAAGGATTGTTTAGGGCCCCGTCCAGAGAGATAAATCATGGCCTAATATTGGCTTTAGTTGATCGATGGCGGCCAGAGACTCATGCATTCCATCTTCCACATGGTAAGATGTCAATCACCCTACAAGATGTGGAGGTCATTTTGGGACTTCCTATAATCATTGAGGTCTTGGTTGGGCCGACTAGTGGGGGGGAATGGAGCCAATTGTGCGAGGAGTTGCTTGGTTTTGGAGTTCCAGCGAATGACAAAAAAATTTTGGTGGGGCAAAGAATTCTCATTAGCCGCCTTGTTGAGCACATTTCAGAGCCACTGCCTCATGATGCAACGGAGATTCAGATACATTAGTATGCCCAGTGCTATATTTTAGCACTACTAGGGGATAAGATTTTCATGGACAAGTCGGGAGATAGGGTGCATCTGATGTTCTTAGAGTTCCTACGGAACCTTCGTGATCCGCCATAGTATAGTTGTGGTAGTGGTTGCCTGGCATGGTTGTACAGAGAGTTGTGTCGGGCAAGCCATAAAGATCATTTGCAGATTGGTGGCACGTTACAATTGGTCCAGTATTGGGCATGGGTGAGGTTGCCATTCTTGTGCCCAAAGATAGAGCCTCCACCTGGATGTGATTATGGCCCATGGCTAAAAGCTCCACTTGCATTTAAGTATTTTCATGATATTCAATGTGTTATGCAATGTACTCTTCTTAGTAACTAAATGGTATTATCTTATCTTATGTTATTCACTTGTAACTGTAGGTGGGTGCGGGTGCCAAGCCCGAAGAATAGGCCATCCGGCATGGCGTTGGTCCACTATTGCGAGCAATTAGTTAGAATGCAGCCGAGCCAGGTAATAATATACAAAAAAAAAAAAATTGTTTGGTTATGTGAATATGGAGTGTGAGTTTCCATTAGCAACTTTTGCAACCTTTGGTAAGACTCTTCCTAATTCCCAAATATCTTTCCAATCACCTTTTGTTTCGCATCCCATACCTTATAGTAAGAAGGCTTATGGCTATTATATTTCAACTCTATTAATGATCTGGGATGCTTAATTGGGGTAGTGTGATCCTCACATAACTTCTTAAGAATGTCTAATGCAATAAAATTACAATTCATCATTCTACCATCATTTCGCAACCTAATCGGTATACACGTGTGAGGACCCACATACACAGTGACCATCCATAGTTCGTGAAAATTGGGATTCATGACTACTGTGACATACCACTTGCATGACTCATCCACGCATTTTGCACAAAGTTTGACCTTCGTCGACCTACTGATCATAAAATGTTTGTTTTCCTTAAGGGCACAAATTGTTAATGCGCGCTTCACCTCCATTTTATTGGCAAAAGTCAACCCTTTGCACAAATTCATCCCCTCTCTCCAAGTAGACACAAATGGTATCTCAATATTTGAAGGATCAACCCTATTTTGCCAAGTATTTGTAGAAAATGACAAGGCATGAGATGTGTAGGTATGGATTGTGTTCGTAATGTTTTGGACACTAATAACATTGTCTGCATCAGGTTCACTACCGTCAAATGGCTCATCATCATCAATGTCTCTCTCAATATCCCTCTCAAAGTCCCCTCGTTCAATTCTCTCTTCATACTCATCTCTATCGACAAAATCTTCACCGTTAATGGCAGTTTCATCAACATAGTCGTCATTATCATCATCATCGTCATCGTCGTCGTCGTCGTCATCATTATCATCATCATCATCGTCATCATGAACATCATTATCCTCTACATGTGTAGAATACTCATATTGAGCATCCGGAACTGTAACCTGTAAACTTGTGGTTGTTTGTTGGATTTCCTCTATACCAACTTCTGCACGCGGCTCCAACTGTATGTACAACTCAATACCATTTACTTTGAGTATTCTCTCCAACATGTCAAACATGATCTTTACATGTTTGTCTGCTTCTATCGTCATATACTTGTAATTAATCCGGTGCTTTAGGCAAGGAAGTCAATTCTGTACCGTACTGGCCGGTACGGCCGATATATACCGTACCGGCCAGTAAACCGATACAGATACTCCCCTTGTTTCATTCCGAAAAAAATACCGGCCATACCAGCAAAATCCGGCTATTTCGGTCAGTAAATGGATACCGGGCCGAAACACAAAATGCTTTCTTTCTTTCTTTTTTTTTTTTCTTTTTTTTTTTTTTTTTGTTGGTAATTTTGGCAGTTTTTTAAGGGCAGGATGGTGCAAATTTGAGTAAGCTAAGAAAACCTAGCAAAAAGAAAGAGAAAAATGAAAGAAAAATGCACAATAGCTTTGCAAAATGAAGTTAGAATCACCTCTTCTTCAAGACTTCGACTTCATTATTCTTCACATTTTTCTTTTACCATCTTCTTCTTTAAGGACTCAACGATGACCGATTTGCTTCTTCTGTTTTGTAACTTCATTCTCTACACTTACTCTTCCCTGGACTTTCCTTTTGCTTTTTCAATGTAAATGCTGAGTAAACTTGGTCAAAAGAGTACACTTGCTTTTGATTTTCTCAAAGCATCAGATGATATTTTGAATTGGTGTCACCAATCTTTTAACACATGGGACTAGCATTTATTGAGTTTGGTGGGTGTTGGATTATTTAATAGTTTTCACTTTTATATATTTATGTTGACAACTCCATCAAAAAATATAAAAAGTTGCCAAAGTGATATACTAAGTTATTAGAAATATAACTTTGTATATTGTATAAAATAGTAAAAAATAGCGGTAAACCCGAAATAGTACACCGGTATTGATCGGTATCAGAAATACATCGTACCGCTGGCCAAACCGGTACAGCCTCCGGTATGGTATTGACTCTCTTGGCTTCAAGACTTCATGTGGCATACGATAAGTAATTTGTATGTTGTGCACAACAAGATTCACACACAATTCTTCCATAACTATCATCTTCAATTCATCAAGAGTCTTCAACCTACAATCAATTTGGGAATAATAGCACTTTATACCCAGCCCTTCAAATGGCAATCCCTTGTTCTCATTGGCATTCTTAAGCGGACCACTGTGATATAGGATTATATCAATTACAATCATTTTGAACCTATTAGAGTCAAGTTACTATGTTAGTTAAAAAACATTTTATCTAGTTTAACTACACAAATTACAAATTCCAATTCACTCAAAGGGCATGAATTTCATTATACATTCGTTACACATTTCATACCCAAATCCTTTTTCTGTCATGCTAAGACTACCCATTTCATACCTAATACAAAAAAAAAAAAAAAAAAAAAAAAACCAAAATCCTTGTAAAAGTATACAACATTTTATCTAATTACATACCCATAACATTTACATACCCATTTCATACCCAATACAAAAAAAGTCATTTCATTACACATTCAAAGGGCATGAATTACATACCCATTTCATTACAATTCATTAGAAGGGCATGAAGTTCACTACCCATTTCGTACCCAGTACAATGATGAATAAAGTCAAAATCCTTGTAAGATCATGATAAAGATAAGAGCCTAGAAATGATGAATAAATTTCGATAACAAAACCATGCAAATAACCACTCAAAAAATTTACACTAATAAAACAATGTTCTATAATTCACAATATTGGTATTTTAACTAAGTTATGTTAACAATCTACCAAATAAATAGTCAAACTCACACCTAACAACAAATAATACCCAATAATAATGACAATCAAATCAAAACCCTTACCTGAGATATAAATTTGTTGAGAGGGAGGAGCAGTGACAGAGAGAGGCAATGTGGTGTGAGATTAGAGACAATGTGGTGTGAGAAGTGTGAGAGTTATGGGTGAGTGAGGCAGTGAGTTACTGAGGAGTGTGAGGCTGAGTGTTAGAGGCTGAATGTTATGGGTGAAAGAGTGTTGAGTGACTTACTGATGCGTATATGTGTTTTATACAATTTTGCCCAACAAAAATCGAGTCTATAAGACTCAAGATCCAAGTATATTTTAATTAGATTTCGAGTCTTATGACTCGAGATCTATGTGGCATAACCATATTTCTCAAAGAAAATAGAGTCTTAAAGACTCGATTTTGCTTTGTAGAACTCGAGTCTTAAAGACTCGAGATCTATGTGGTATAACCATATTTCTCAAAGAAAATAGAGTCTTAAAGACTCGGTTTTGCTTTGAAGAACTCGAGTCTTAAAGACTCGAGATCTATGTGGCATAATAGTGTCCAACTCATCAAGTACGAAGCGAGTCTTTAAGCCTCGAGTTTTATATAGAACTTGAGTTTCTAAAACTCGAGATGCTAGTTTGCTAAAACTTTTCAAACGTGTGTTAACTTACTATATTCTTTGCCCTTACTATGCTAGTCCCCAAATATCCCCGCATTTCCCGAGTTTTATCGGGCCGAATAAATCCCGAGTCTTGCTTGTTTCCAGTTCATCTTCGAAACCTTGCGAAAACCCAATCGATGACCATTACCTTTTGAAATTGATCAAGAACAAGATCGATTACTGTAGGTTACATGGGATTGAGGTCTTCTACAACATGGCGCTTTTTGACGCCGAGATTGCCAGTTTTTGGGCGAAACTTCCATTGATTCAGAAACTTTTGCTTTCTCACCCAGAAATCGAGTTTCTATGGTGGATGGATAGTAATGCGATGTTTACAGACATGGCTTTTGAAATTCCATGGGAGAGGTACAAAGATCACAACTTTGTGATGCACGGTTGGAACTAAATGGTTTACCATCACAAATACTGGATTGGGTTGAATACTGGTTCGTTTTTGCTGTGGAATTCGCAATGGACGTTGGATATTCTTGATGCTTGGGCTCCGATGGGTCTGAAAGGGAAGATCCGAGACAAAGCGGGTAAAGTCTTGGCCCGAGAACTGAGAGATCGGCCGGTTTTCGAAGCGGATGATCAGTCAGCAATGGTGTATTTGTTGGTGAAAGAAAGAGAGAAATGAGGGAGCAAAGTGTAGTTAGAAAGCGCGTATTATCTTCACGGTTATCGGGCGATTTTGGTGGATGGGTATGAGGGGATGATGAAGAATTATCATCCTGGATTGGGTGACCATAGGTGGCCTTTGGCCACTCATTTTGTGGGGGTGTAAACCTTGTGCGAAGTTTGCGGATTATCTAGTGGAGAGTTGTTTGAGACAAATGGATAGAGCTTTTAATTTTGGGGATAATCAGATTTTGAAAATGTATGGGCTTGAGTACAAGAATTTGGGTAGTATGAGAGTGAAGAGAGTGAGGAATGAGGCTAGCAATCCACTTGGAAGCGAAAGATGATCTTGGTTTGCTTCACACTTCTAAGATATCAACGTCTTCTTGATCATGATTATGAGTTTAATTAGCTTAAATTGTTTACTATTGCCTGTAGATTGAAGGCTTCATTTGACAAGAAAAGAGTCACTGACCATCTAACATCCAAGACAAATTTGTATTTTCAAATAATAGTAAATCAATGTAGGCAAGTAGTCCTGTAGGCAAATCGATTCATGCTTGTAGGCATATATGAACTAGGAGAAGGCTTTTGTAGTTTTTAGGTTTGTAAGTTCTATTGTTCTTATATGTTCTTATTAATCAAGTGAGTTGTAATCATTTATATTTCTTGCTTGATCATTTATGCAGTTGAATTTTCTCATTTTTATCGCTAACTTGTGTATTTTGCAATGAGGTCCTGTTAAGTTAGGCATTACCGAACCCATATATCATTTTTTGCGAAGTTGAATAAATATTCTTGAGCGATTCTTAGGATGTGTTTGGATATCGCTTATTTTACTAAAATTGAAAAATTATTGCTGAAAGTATTATAAATAAAAGTAAAAGTTAGTTGAAATAGTACAGTGGAGCCCATAAATAGTGCCAAAAAGTGCAATGAAACCCATAAATAGTAGCAAAAATAAGCTAAATAGTAAAATAATTTTAATTTTTCATTGATAATCAAACACACACTTAAGCTTCGTTTGGATAGCGTCTCTCACGTCCACGTTTTGCCTTTTTTTTTTTTTTTTTTTTTTTAAAAAAAACCAGCACCTATTGCACTGTTCATGGGACATGAATAGTGTAAATAGGCAAATGAACAGTAATTTTAAAAGTGAACAGTAACCACCTAACTGGAAAATGATTTTTTATTGTTTTCAATTTTCAGCAAAATAAGCGGTATCCAAACGCACACTTAATCACCTCGAGCAACATAAAATCTGATTTGTAATCAAACAAGAGGTAAGTCAACGTGTTTTGGTATAAAATGATGAAGGGCGTTGAATAAGGGTGTGTATATGTTACAAAGTCACCCACCAGGACATGAGATTGACTTTATAGATACACATGATGATGATAAAGAATTTTTGAGTTAGCAGCATTTATAGATACACATGATGATGATGATGATGAATTTTTGAGTTAGCAGCATCAGAGAATATTGATAGTGAGAAGATGTGACTTGTGAGCTTACATGCCTTCCCTTGCTTTACTTGGCAAATCTTGAATTGATTTTCAGATCATAGTAAAATAGTAATCGATAGCTTTCCAGTTTTCTGTAATTCAAGATATGTATTTGCATATAATTTCTAGGAATGAAACGTAAGTACCAAATCTTAAGATTTGTTCTTTGGGGGATTTATCACCTTTGTATTTAATCTAATGGAAAAGGAGCTTCTTCTAGTCATTGTAACTCATAACACAAAGTTGCAAACAACATTTAAGTTTGGTTAGGGAAATCGCAACGTGAACACATCAAGGAATTGAAAGCTCATGGAGCCATATGCCCTATTTTTCTTGTAATATGTTGATGAATATTGGTTAGGTATAGCTAGAGATGGTACAGTCAGCACTTAAAATTATAATTAGCTTACTGTGTCTATGCTTCCATTTGGAGAATGTGGAAATAGATTACTCAAGTTTGTAGCTGCTTTCAACTTTTAACAGTTGGATTTTACATTCTTCGTTACTAAATTACTGTTAAATCAGGGGGGAGCGCTACGTTGAAGGCAGGGGTTCAATTGACTTGGGAGAAATTTATATATAATATTTTTTTTTTTAAATTTGTTTTGGCTCTTACAATAAAAATTTGTACACTCTGACCCTAATTTATTTTAAGCCCAGCTGAATTTAGCTTCTAAACTTTGAGATGAAAATAAATAAATAAATAAAAAGAAGCAAGTCCAACATAAATTTTTTGATCTTAAATCTAAAAAATAAAAGCCCATAATCTATCGAATGAAAAAAAATCATAAAAAAAAAAAAAAAGCCAAACCAAACCTTGGGAACAAAACGCATTGCTCCCTCACTATGCCCTGCCCTGCCCTCTTCACTTTCACCGTGTGTGTGTTTATTAGTTTATGGTGTTCTCATAAACTCTGTTTCACCGTGTGTGTACTGTGTAGTTAACTGGTCATAGTGTTTTGATAAAAAGCTTTTGAGTTTTGAGTTTTTGTCTTTTTGTCTTTGACTGTCAGTTTCTACGTGTGTTTACTGTTTGTATTGTTAAGTGTTTTTTGAGTGGGTCAGTCAGTCAGTGGAGAGCATTAACACTCAAAGACAACGAAAGTATGAAACAATTAATCCATTAGTCACTTTAGTCAGTGGGCTGTGGGACATAAACTAATAAATTAAATTAAAGCATCGTAAAGAAAATACAAAAAATTGCTCAAAAATGTCTTGTGAATTAAATAAAAGAATTGTAAAGAGAAAAAGACATAAATTAATAAATTAAAGAATTCTAAACAATAATAATTAATATGCTTATTATATTTAGAAGTAATAGATAATTTTTAAATTTTAATTTTAGCAATAGCAATTAGTATGTTTATTGTATTAAGAAAAAATATGTCAAATGAACTTTATAGTTTATTTTTTAATATTTTACTAGTATTATTGACAAATTTGTAATAACGAATGAAAGATCAATGAATGAATGATTGTTTAGTTGTGTATATTAAAAAAAAAATAACTAATAAGATTGATAATAAAACTATTATGCAATGATTTTAAAATATAAAACCTTAAAAGACAATTATAAAACCTCATGTATTTGAGTACTTTTTTTTAATGTCGTTATATTCAAGTTCTCTTTCATTTTAAATTTTATATAATTTATATTTCTTATTGATCCCCTAGAAAAATCCTGAAACCGCGGTTGTGATAAACTTATACAGATGGTCTATTGTTTTCTCATACATGGAGAAGCAGCTTTTGTCATTTAGCGGGCTAAATTAAAAGTTGATAAGGAGCATTTTATCAAACAATGCCCAAAATATATTTTAAGGTGGAAACGGCTGTAAACTAAGGCGGGTCTCTAAAGTAGCTAGAATGTGAGAAATGATGTCAAAAGACTCGGAATTGAATTGGCAAAATCATACAACAATCAAGTCCCAAAATTGACATAATGATAATGGTAACATTATCGTTATTATTATTTTTTTTTTTCTTGTGGGATGTCTTTGTTTCGAACACGGGAACAGATCACTGAGATCTGGTGTAAGAATACATGTTTAGACAAAAATGCTGGCTGCATAAAGAAGCTGATAAGAAAAATCGAATGGCATAGGATTCGAATGGTCCTCTATGCAAGTTTAGATCGAGTTTTTCGACAAATTCCTATTGCAAATATGATTCTATCTTTCAATTTTGCAACCAAGCCTATTGAGACAACATTATCTACAACTAAAATCAAGGCATTGGATGATCATCAATTATTGCCACTGGAATGTCCAAAGCAATATTTAAGAGTTCTCTTGTAGTCTAAATACTTGCACCTCAAAAGCAATCTGATAGCATATAAGAGTTCTCTTGTAATCCAAATACCTCCAAAGCAATATGATACAATAACATTTGAATTTATAATGTCTTTAAACTTATGGCCTATGGGTTCATTTCATGATAATATGATGAATAATCTTTAATATTTACCGTCAAATCAATAAATCAATGATTCTTTTTTAGTACATCCAATGACAACAAATTTAATCTGTTGAGTTAAGTGGTGCCCGCTAGTGTCCATTCCATTATTAAATGTGGATCATAATATTGGTCAAAATTTTCAATTACACATTTACCAGTCCACATGAACCTCTAGGAGATTATGATGAGTAAAAATGATGTGATTGGCAAAGTTGATGTCTATACGAGATAAAGAAAGTGTAGGTTGATGAGATTAAGATTGGTGTGACTTGACAAAGTTGATGTCATGACTCATGAAGGCGCAAACTGTGAGGAGGAAAGAGATGTGTAGAACAATGAAAATGAATTGAATGTGCGGGTGAGTGGAAGGTTAGTATGATAGGAGTGAAGGGCTAGTGATTTGGTCAAATGCGAATTTAATTAGAACTAAATTGAAGAATGGACTCACGAAGGTTAAAATGAGTGGAAGTAACTATGCTAGTGATTTGAAGTTAAGATTTCAACAATAAGGAGAATGGTTTCATATAAGTAATGCTATAAGTACAACTATTTTATAACATTTTTCAAAATAGTTGAGTAGACTAGTTTTTATTTATTTTCATTTGGATCCACCTTTAACATCACATTTTTAACCTACAATTAACAACTTATTACATCGATAGTTGTGAAATTCTGTGTTTCTAAATTTATTATCTTCGAATCATACAGGAGGAGATTGCTATGAATTTAGAAATTGTCAAATGTGAATAGTATATATTCAATATGTATATCTAACTATTTATATTGTGAGAAAAAGGTTTAGCATAACCTCATTCTATATCTACTTAATCAAAGTCTGTTAACTTTCTTTCAAGTTTTTTTCACCCAAAAAAAAAAAAAAAAAATCTTTCAAGTTTCAAACATAAAACTCTTTTATCTCAAAAAAAAAAAAAAAAAACATAAAAATCTTTAAATTATAAATAAATACCATTCCATTTTTTCTTAATTTTTGCAGGGGGGGGGGGTGTTATTTCAATTAAAACTTGTAAACAAGAGAAAACAATAGCAAATTTCAATATATTTTGACCCTTATTCCTCTCTTATAAACCTTGCAGCCGTAAAGCATTCCAATGGTGTTTAATAGCATTGATGCAACAAATAGAAAATTTTGGTGGAAGGCAAGTCCAAGAAGGTAAGCATTTTGCTTTTAAACATTGGGACATGCTTTGTCTACTAATAAAACATGGAAGACTCGGCTTTTGTAGATGCAAAGACTTAATTTGGCAATATTTACAAAGGTAGTTTGGAAAGTTGCCACAAATCACAATGGCCTATGAGTTAGGTTATTAAGAAGCAATTCTAACTTTTAATATATATATATATATATATTTTAAGTTATGAAGAAGCAAATATCAAATCAGGGACAACTTGCTTGAGGGGATAAGTCCAAAAATGCCTCTGAATAGAGAAAGCTAAAAATTCAGTTTAAAGTAGGGAACTTGTTTTCTAGTTGGAGATGGGTTAAGTATTAATGCTTGGGAGGAGCCTTGGGTACCTTGGCTTAGGATTTTAAACCAAAACTGAAGCAGGGATTGGTAGAAAGAAATTCATTATTAATTTGTGGCAAATCCTGATTAATCCAACATCAAAATTATGGAATAAAGTGAAGCTCAAAGAGGTGTTCAATGAGGAACCTATTCAGCCCATGCTTAGACTTAACTTTACCCTGACTTGATAAACCAGCATGTGGAGTGAATGAATCAAGTGCATTGATTTAACCAAGATGGGCATGAGTGATGGGCTGCACTTATGGAAGAAGCTATGGCAAGTAATAAACTAATAATCCACGAAAACTTCAGTTTTGTTATGTATAATTGCTATGGATATCTTGCCAGAGCTTAGTGAATTATGGGAGGTCATTGTATAAAAAGCATGAAACATCAAATGCTTAAACCCTTCGGAGATTTGGGCCAAATCTAGTAAGGCTTAGTAAGAATACGTAAAGGTATCAAAGATTAATACAAAATGGCTGAAGCCACCTGTGGGAATTTATAAGTTAAATTGTGATGCAGCCGAGGGCGTCTTAATACATTTGGGGGCTTAAGGTGAAAAATGAAATTAAGGCTTTTTATATATTTAAATATGACTTTAAAAAAATATTATTTAAACTCTATTATCTTGTTTTAGATGCAAAATTATTACTAATTAACATGAATCATGTAGAATTTTTTTTTATAGAAAGTCTATAGATACAAAAAATTTGACAAAACTTTTCATACTTGTTGATGTGATAGAATGATAGTGGTAAGTAAAAGAGTGATGTTAGTGGTGAATCTAGGTGAGAACTAGTAAAAATTTCTCAACTCAATTATTGTGAAAAATGTTGTGATTTTTTTTTTTGAAAAGTGCTACATTCACAATAGAACCCATCACTGAAATTATTTTTTTGCCATCAATAATAATAGCCTGTAACAACCTAATATTTAAAATTTTTTGTAAAAATGTTGTGAAATTTTTGTAAAAGTAGTATTTTTTTCTTTTTCTTTTTCTTTTTCTTTTTTTTTCATTTGATAAAAAATAATATTTAATTTACTAGCTAATATTTGGCTTAATTAAATTAAAATTTGGGGCATTTTTTATACTTGGTGCCTTAAGCGTTTGCATCAATTGCATTTAGTTTTAAGCTGGCACTGAAGCAGCCTTATAAACAAACAAAACAATAGAGCATTATGGATATGGAGAACATTAAGTTTCTTTCAATTGAATTTAATTTTTGTTTGGGCAAGTAGACTTGCTAATAGAGCTACCCATTGGCTTGGCATGGAGGCTTTAAAAATTAGTGTGTTTTGAAGTTCTGATCATTTTTTCCCCATAAAAGCTTTTGAAGCTGGCTGGGCAAATTTTTGTAAAAGCTTTTGTTTTTCAGCAAGAAAAGAAAAGAACTAGCACTACACAGAAACAAGTAGGCAAACAAATATCCTTAAAAAAAAGTGGGCAAACAATTATTTTGATTTTTGAAAAATGTATTTTTCTCATATGATTTTGGAAACTGAAAAAGTAGTAACTAAAAATTCTCAGTAAATAAAAAAGAAGTCATAGATAACACATGCTGTCAATCCGATCACCTAAATCTGATGATGTATCACATTTCTTTTCTTATTATACACTACTAGTACAATTGAGTTGATGTTAAAATACGGGGCATACAGCCAACAAAAGGCAGTTTTGTACGTGTTTTTGTCTCGACGTAAAAAGGATGTACAAACTGTCCAACACATTTACAAACATGCGACACAATGTAGTATAATATTTTAAGAATTTTTTTAATGAAAAATTAAAAAGTTCCTTAAAATGGTATACTAATATATGTCCTTAAGGTATACATTAATCATTCATTTTTTGAAACATTTTATGAGGAATTGAAAAAGTTGTCAAAAAAATTCATAACTTTTTCATTTTTCTATAAAAAGTTTTCTAAAATAATTTACTAATATATGCTCTTATGGCACACATTAGTATAATCATTATATATATATATATATATATATATATTACATTTACTTTATTTTTTATTTTTTATTAATTAATTAATTTTTTGGGCAAATAAATCTTGAAAAGTTACAACATTGCAAAATTAGGAAATTATTTCACTACCATCTTGGCTAGTTTCCTGTTTTCAGTTAAAACTACATTTAGCATTTTTAAAATGTATCAAGATAATGTTTTACTCCCATATTGAAATAAGTATTGTTTTATTTTATTTTATTTTTGATGGGATGTATTGTTTTATGAGTAATGCTACAGTTACAAATTATTTTACAACATTTTTATAAAATGTTAATATAGTCAACCTCTTATTAGTTTCAATTAAGTCCACTATTAATATCGTTTTTTTATTTACCAATAATTACCCACCACATCAATAGTTTGTAAAAAAATTTGTAAAATAATTTGTATCTCTGGTATTATTCTTGTTTTATTGGATACCAGATAAGGTTACAGCTTACTATCCACAGCAAAATTAGGAAAATGTTTCACCTGCCATTACGGCTAGTTTCTTGTTTTCAGTTAAAACATTTGGCACTTTTAAAATGTATAAAGATGGTAGTTTGTTGCCCTTAAAAAAGATAAGAATTTCATAACACCTTGTTTATAGTTTATCATTATAGCACTCTATAGTAGACTCATAGTGACAAAATGAGATACCATTACTTATTATTCTTCTCAAAAAGGTAAGTAAAACGTCAAAAATCTTGTAGCATAATTGTCATTTTATGCTATTTCTAACATAGATATTCAGGGTTCAAAATTTTAAATCCTCTCCCATAACAATTAAATAATAACTACAAAAACAAAAAAAAGTTATACAAATTTCATAAAATCTCATTTATACATAATTTAAAAGAGGTAATTAGTAGACAATTTTACCTCAGTCAAATTATTAAAAAAAAGTCACATAAAATTACACTTATTCATCATAATTTTTCTATTGATTGAGGTAATGAAATGATTTAATTTTAATTTTTAAAATTAATAAAAATTAGATTGCAACCTTTTCAATTATCAAAAGCCAAATTCAAACTATCTATTTTCCTAAACAAAATCATTACCACAAGAAACAAAAAGAGCCAAAAAAAAAAAAAGTACTATTTCAAATTCCATGTACAGAGTGGTACACCACCAAAGTCACAAAACCCTTCCCACTTCAGACCCACGTGTCAGCCAACAGTGATATACACATCTAACGCCCACTTCAAGCAACCAATCCCATCACGCTTTTGGGCCCCACAATCAAATCAATCTTCAAAATCAAACGCATCAGATACTTTCATTCGCAACCCAATCCATCTCCGCCCAATCAAAACTCGAAACCTCATCGAATATACCAAAACCCACGTGTGAGCACATTACACCCAAAAATCAACGACAACACAAAAGAAGAGCGCGTTTAAAACCCAATGGCACAATAGAAAATAGAAATACACACAGAGTATAAAAGCCAAAGGCTTTAGTGTTTCTTGGCTTTCTGTCTCTCTCTTTGGCTTTGGCGGCTCTCAAAAAATTTTCGAAGCTTTTGCTTTGCTCTCTCACTGAAACCCTAATTTTCTCTCGCAGAAGATAATTTTTTTTCACACAAAGAGACTCATAGAGACAAATATAAAGCTATAATTTCATATATATTTGTTTATCTTTGAGAGATTTTGATTTTGTTTGCATTGAAAATTGGAAATTTTTTGGACCTGAAACTTGAAGAGAACGATAATGGAGGGTCCGGCAGGGCAAAAGGAGAAACAGCAAGAGTTCACTTTGGTTTCAGTCTCGGACCTCGCTTCGTCTTCTTCGGAATCTCAGTCTAAGCCAGTGGTGGCTCGGTTCTCCGACGATTCTGGACTCGCCGAGCTTCGATTTCACAAGGAATCTGAATCGGCTGCTGCTATCAATGTTGATCTTCGAACTGCTCAGGTTTGGCTTTACTCTTTACGATTTTGTTATCTGTTTCTGTTTTTTTATTTATTGTTCGTTTGGTTGCTGAGAAAGTGGAGGAAAGGAAAGAAATGGAAAAGGAAATAGATTAAAATTTAGAGCATTATCGATATTTTTATTTTATACTTGACTGAGCCAAATAAATCAAGCGTTGTGTTAATCAATGTGGTGTTTGTGTGCGTGTGTGTGTTTTTAAGAGTGAATACTCTTTATTCTTTTCTTTTGGTTTCAACTTTGTTTTGGTTTCAGCTTTGTTTTGGTTTGATTGTTCGTTTGGTTGCTGAGAAAGTGGAGGGAAAGAAAGAAATGGAAGAGAAAATAGATTAATTATTTTGAGCATTATTGTTATTTTTTGTTATTTAGTGAATAAAATAAGTTTATTGAGCCAAATAAATTCAAGAATTCCTTATTTTATTATTTTGGCTGTATGTATGCATTTTTGTTATTTATTTATTTATTTTTAATCAGTGACGTTGTGCATAAGAGGAGTGTTTTTATTTATTTATTTATTTATTTTGTGTTTTCAGATATTCAAATTAAGCTCTGTTCAATCAGTTTGCCTTACTGAAGGGTCTGATTCCACTGAGGAGGTACGGAATACAATTTGAATTTATAAATGTTATAGTTTATATAGATAGATAGATAGATATATTTGTACTTTATATTGCTGAGTGAGAATGTGGTGCACTAGAAATATCATTGCGTGTCGTGAAGATAAGTATCTTAACTTTATTTGGGTCTTTGCTTGGAAAACTGTGATCTAACCAGTGCATTTCTGCTGCATTTTACTTTTTAAAATATGCAAATTGATGATGATTAAGGTTATGTTTGATATATACTTGTAATGTAAGATTGTTGAAGCATTGTGAAATGCTCACGTCTCTTAACAGTATTACTTTTGAAGCAGAAGACATCTTATTCAAGGGGAGTCACTGTCCAATTTAGAAATGAAGAGGAGAGCAGAGCCTTCCATTGTACATTTAAGCAATGGAAAGAGGAAGTTCTTGAAGGTGCTTCTTTGAAAATTTGCTCTCCCCTGCCCCCTTTCCACTGGTTTGAAATAGATGATCAGATAAAATGAATAGATAAACAATAAAGAAAGGAGTTGCGAAAACTTAGTTTGTTTTATAACTCCAGTTATTTCTTCGCAAGTTGGTTGAAGTTTGCAGGCAGGATGCTTATTATTTAGATTTATGAGATATGGGAAAAATGAAATGCCTCAATGTTATATCTTTTTCCGATATCTTTATGCATTACAATACCTTTTTTTCCCCATCTGGTGGATATTCTCTTTAATGAAAATGGGGAGAACTTAGCATTTAATTAGATTATACAACTTACAATGGTCATTAATCTGTGGGGGAGCTAGTTTGGAAAAAAAAATCTGAGTATCATAGTAATTTGCTAATTTGTAAGAGAAATTTTATGCGGTTAGATTCGATACACTGATGTCATTTAGGGTAAATTCTGATTTTGCATCTGATGCCTCTTAAATCTAAAGCTGTGACCCTGTTGGTTGTGTGAGAGACAGAAATGTGTTTTTGGGTATCTGCAGCACCCAGTTCATATATAATGGCATAAAAAAAAAGGAATAAAAAAATCAATGCCTATTCTTATGCTATTTATACTTTTTTCAGAGTTCTGCTTGTTCTGTGAAGTTGTGTTTTTAATGTACTTGCACATTACGTTCTATGCCTATCTTCTAATTGTTTGTGTTTTTCTCCCCTGTTTCAGGCAAACCATTACCAAATGGAACAATTTCAGCTACTAAAAGCAAGTTTGATGACAAAATAGAGGCATCTTCTGCTAAAATGTATTTCCATTATTATGGACAGTTGTTGCATCAGCAAAATATGTTACAGGATTATGTGAGAACAGGTAATTTCACCAGGCTATGATCTGTTCACCGAATTATCTTACATTACGTTCACTTTTAAATTTCTACTTGAGATAATGCTTTATGCTGCAAATTCATATTCTATGTGTACATTATCAGCTTGTACATGAATATGCCAGAAAAAAAATGGCATAGTGGATATGTTATTGAATATTGATAATCTTTGTCTCAGGAACCTATTATGCTGCCGTTATTGAGAACCGTGCAGATTTTATTGGTCGTGTAGTGGTTGATGTTGGCGCCGGCAGTGGTATTTTGTCATTATTTGCTGCTCAGGTAAACCTAGCTATTTAGCCAACTAAGTTTATTCTACCATGTATGGTGATGCTTGCATCTTTGTGTCTTGTGTGTGGATATATATGTGGTGATTTATTTTCCCCATTTTGGTTGATCTTATTTCTCTTTTCTGCCCCAACTAGGCTGGTGCAAAACATGTTTATGCTGTGGAAGCATCTGAAATGGCAGAATACGCACGAAAGCTTATTGTTGGGAATCCATCATTGGGTCAACGGATTACTGTAAGATGTTATCATGTCACTTTTAACTTTCTGCCAATGTGAATATTTGTTGGTTATCTCATTCAGTTCATGGCACTATGTCACCTAAATATAGGTAATTAAAGGTAAAGTTGAGGAAGTTGAATTGCCAGAGAAAGCAGATATTCTGATCTCGGAGCCAATGGGTAAGCTTATAATTAACAGCAGAATCAGCTTAAAGTGTTCTCAAAATTTAGTGGTTACAGTGTGTTTGTCTGATATAGAATTTTCATTTATATGATTATAGGAACATTGTTGGTTAATGAAAGAATGCTAGAGTCCTATGTGATTGCAAGAGATCGGTTTCTTGTTCCTAATGGGAAAATGTTTCCTTCAGTTGGAAGGTAAATCCAACCCTTTAAATGGCCTCTTACTTTCTGTTTGTCTGTGCTTCTTTTTACTTAATTGCTGCTAGTTTTATCATGTCTGCCTCAAATTTATACTATTCTCTTGAAATTAGAAAAATGATTTCTTATTCAAAAATAATATGCTCCTTCCTTCCCAAAATAGATGGGGGTGCTTTTCTCTTTGGATTGTTTCAACATGTATGAGTTTCCAAAAAAAATGAAAGATTATCCATATAACTTCCCATGTTACCCTTCGAAAACACCATTCTTTGCCCGACTAAGGGCATTTTAGGAAGATTGTTATAATTAGTTTGTTTCATTAAAATGTGTGCCATTTGCAAACTCCTATCTATTTTGGGATAGATTACTGAATGTGTAGTTTGTGCATGGGAATTTTATTTACTTGCAATTACTATGGTTGTTTGTGATTCATTGTTGTATTTTTATGCAATTATCAAATTAGCACTTGCAGATTTGGTTGACCATCATACTGACATTCTATGTGTCCTCTTAGAAGATTTTTCAATTTAATTCTTGATACTGATAAATGTACGTTGCTTCTATTTGTCCTTTTCTGTAACATCATAACAGCAACATCTAACGTAACTCTCATAGTCTGGTTTTTTAATTCTTGTCCTTATCTTTTTGTGTTTGCTAATTAGTCCCATAAAACTAACTCTGAAAATTTGGAGGTAGTGAAAAATGTTCAAGACCATGAATACTTTAAATATTTCATTTTATGTTGTTAGTTTATGTCAAATGAGGATCATTAGGTTTGCACTTTTTTACGTCCTCTTAGAGTGTTGTGGATTGAATTTGATTTATAATTTCTTACATCTGTTACTTTTGGGTTCTAATTATTTTATGTTGGATTACTCATGTAGGATACATATGGCACCTTTCAGTGATGAATATTTGTTTATTGAAATTGCAAATAAGGTGCGTATTTGAAGTGATTTTGCTATAATTATCATTACTATGTTCTTTGTACTTTAATGCAAAAATAATTAGGGCTAAATACTCAGAATTGGTATCAGTAAAATTGGAAGAGATTTATCTTTTTCTAAGAGGGGCTCTTTGAGGAATATAACTGCTACCCTTTTTGTGGTTTTTCTAATCCTTTGTTACCTTTCACCAAAAAGAAAGGGAAATACTGTTCCAATGGCATGGAGGTTCACTTCTTCAATGCTCAGTGTCATTTTCCCCCCTGTTAAACGTGAAAAGGAAGAAGAATTTAAGAAAAAACAAAAGTAATTGGGTTCTGGGCTGTGATTGTGAAGCCCTCCCCCCCCCCCCCCCCCCCTCCCAAAAAAAAAAAAACCTTAAACAAATTCATGGTAAAGCTAGCCACATACATGCCTTCAGCATATTATATTGTTATTTATCTTTTCCAAGCCTTACTATCATTTTTCATTCGAGAAAATCTAATGCATTATTATTATTTTTTGGGTGCAGGCCCTCTTTTGGCAGCAACAGAATTATTATGGTGTTGATTTGACACCCTTGTATGGATCTGCATTCCAGGGATACTTTTCTCAGGTCCATAATTCTTGTATATTTCTGAAATACATCAAAGTATCGTTTCCTGTTTTGGTTGCCTTCAACAAACTTTGTCGATCTTTAAACATATGAAAGTGCATTCTGAATGGTCTTATGCGCTATTGCTCTGTATTTGTGTGGGTGGGACCGTGGGAGGTTGTGTTAAAGTAAACTTGGGCACATAAAGGTCTCTTTTATCCAGTCTTATTCATTTTTTGGAGGTTAAAGCATGGTTTTTCTAGGGAACTATATGAGATATCTTCGTAGAAAGATCAGTAACACCTTTGTTTGTAAGAACTGGTTGTTAAACTGCTAGCTTGCTCCTTCACCCTGTGAAATCTTACGAAAAATTGATGCTCCAGTTTCAGTATTAGCTCTAGAAAACTTGATCAGTCCAGTGGGATTAAAATAGAGTGGAGGACTGTATGACCTTCTTGAATGCTTTGTGAGTGATAATTAACATGCCTGAATGCTAGGGGTGTGTTTTGCGTGTTTGCATGCCTGCATGTAGTATTTCATTGTTTGTTCTGAAGGTAATATTTTTCTGTTGTAATAACTATTTACTACAATCTGGTGATGCTTTAGTATTTGATGGGTCCTGTTTTACTCTTCACACAGCCTGTGGTAGATGCTTTTGATCCAAGATTATTGGTCGCTTCTCCAACGTATCATGTGTTAGACTTCACAAAATCTAAGGTATGACTTTTAACTTTTTGGAGATCTTGTGCTTTTTAGCTATACATGTGACATGTCACATTTACCATGTAGAATAATACCCTTCAGACTCATTGAGATACTAGTTTTTCTTCAAAAAAGGATCCATCAGATGTAGAATTTTTTTTTCGTCATGAAACTTATTTTCAGCCAAAATAGTGTAATTTAGCGTGCCCTAGTGAGTTCTGCGTTTTGCTTTCAAAGCATTTAGAAATGTTTCCAAGTTTTTGACAATGCAGAGCATAACATAGAAGATGATCTTATGTTGTACTAAGTTTACTCTCATAGTAGCTGTATCTTCTTCCCTGTTTAATCAAAATAGTGTATTGCTTTTGATGCTTATTGTTAAATCAGAATGCAAGTCATCCGAACTTTTTCTTTGTTTCATCCTACAGGAAGAGGATTTATATGAAATTGAGATTCCGTTGAGATTCACTGCTTCTGTGGGTGCTAGAGTGCATGGGTTGGCTTGTTGGTTTGACGTATTGTTTAATGGGAGGTAATCTGTTGAACTTGCTCAATAATCTCTACTTTTACATTTGCACAGGCCAGCATCCTTCCAAATTTTCTTCACTTTGCATGTATGTGGGTTCCATCTGTTTAATCTGTTATTTGGAACTGCTTTGATCTGCAGTACTGTGCAAAGATGGCTTACCACTGCCCCTGGTGCACCAACAACGCACTGGTACCAATTACGTTGTGTCCTCGCTCAGCCAATTTATGTCATGGCAGGACAAGAAATTACTGGCCAACTCCGCATGGTTGCCCACAATGCTCAGAGTTATACATTATATCTTACATTGATGGGTTTGTTTCTGTCTTCTCTCTTGTTTTTGTATTGCTGATATGTTTCTCTGGTTATCTAACAAGTTATAGTTCAACAGCTAAAATGTGGGGCCCTGGTGCTGAACAAGGAGGAATAATTCAAGCGTCGTCATGCAAACTTGATCTTAAGGAGCCCTACTACAGAATGTCTCAACCACAAGCATATCCATTAGCCCAAGATCAGCAATCACATCCACTAATTAACACACAGGTATTACTTGTCATCACATTTGAGCTAAGCTTCATACTCTTGTACCCACAACTTGAACCCAACCTTCATCCTATTCTTATAGGAAGAATAGGTACTATATGAGTTTAGTTCATTGGCATAGTTGGCAATTATTCCCTCTTAAGTTCTGAACACAGGCCCTTGTAGTCTCTTCCACCACCCCCCACCACACATAGGGATTTTCCCTGTGCGCACTTATTCTCACTTATAGTGTTTTTTGCATTGAGGAGAACGGAAATCAATAATTTCCACTAACTAGTTCTTGCCTGAAGTGCTACTGTGCTACTGTTAAGTCTCAAATGTTTGTGTAATATGCTTGAGTTTATTCATATCAGCTTCTTCAAAAGGAGTGACTTTTGTTTATTATTGACAGGATATACAAATTCAATCTCAAGATTTTGAAGAAGCTGAGTTAATGCAGCACCCATCACCAAATTCAGGTGCTCAAATGAATTCCATGGCGGAAAATAATTAAATTTAGAAAGTGCCCGAGGAACATTTTTAACACGGGCATCAGTTTGTATCATAAAACCTGCTTTTCCCTTGCAAGGGCAGGAATAGGCATCAGTCCTCCCAACTCTATTGTGACACCCCCCCCCCTCACTTTTTTCCGCCCTGCATTTAGGTCTGATCCCTGTAGATTATGGCTACATGGTTTTACTATTTATTATTTGTGTGGTGCAGCAGATCCTATACAATACATCATAATTTAACCATTTAGGTAATAAAAATACCGGTTGGTGCAGAATCAAAATCTTTGGCTTTTACCATGATTTATTGATGTGGCTAATTCAAGGTATTCTACATCTGCTTCTACGTGGGAAGGGCCTTAATGCAAAAAAGTTCAAAATATCTGGAAAAATTTTAGTGGCAGAGGCACTAGGGCCAGTTGAAAATAACAGGTTTGGGCCAAGCTAAGTGTCTTGTTGCCTGGGTGATATTAATTTACATTGCCAATACATAAAGACCGGGAATGGACCAATGGCACATATTGGCCCATTGCCCGGCCACATTAAGTGGCTGTGTGTATCGTAGAGCCCTTTTAACAGGGAGTGAATTTGTCTGGGTGTATGTGGCTGATAGATCTTATGCCACTCATGTGCTTAAGGTTTTACGTATCACGCATGTGATATTGTGTAATCTCTGGAAAAGTTGTTGGCCTTGGAATTTTTAAGTTGGTTAAAGCAATATGGAGTCATGGGTGCAATTGACACCTTAGTGTTTTCAATGGAAATGTCTAGGCTCAAATTCCACTTTTCCCAACAAATGATTTATGGAAAAAAAAAAAAAAAATGTGGACATGTTAGAAATTCCATGGAACACGTAGGGTAACAAAAAAAAAAAAGGATAATATTAGGCATCATGGGAAATTTGCATTAATGGAAAGATAGGTATATGCCTTCCAGTAAACAAAAAGGTTAAAATCGTAGGTATACATTTTTGTATAAATATCTAAAAATGGTTTTATATGTATAGGAGTGGTGTCTCTGGAACACCATAAAGAACAAATTTTTAGAATTCAGTTGTGCCAAAATTGGGTTTCACTTAACAGAATTGGATCTCAAAACATTATGCTGCAGAACTGAACTAACCCAGAAAGGGTGTACTGACCAAATCAAAATGTCGGCTAAATTGAAATATTTGCAGCTCTGATCTTTTGAATCAACCAAATCAAATCTAGTGCCGGGCTAAATTGGTAAAAAATTGCAGTTCCCAGAATCTCAGCTTGTCATTGCAACAGCTGGAAGTGGTTGAGCATCAACCACATTATAGCAGCGGTTGCAAAGGGTGGGATGCTCCGAAAAAGAACCAACTTGGGGTGAAAAATTCCAGCATCTTTCACACTTTAAACCCTCAGCACGAGACACACCAATCCAAACCTTGCTCTTTCCCTGAATGAGACACTCTCCACTGAATGGTATGTGGGAAATCAGCTCATCTTCTAAAGAGGGAAGAACCTCTGCCTGCATATTGACAGGTAAGAACAATAAATTCTTAAGTGGTTCAAGCAACTAAATAACATAATGGTAAATCATATTCCTAAGGAACTTTATTGTTGTACTACTATGTAGATAATAATAATAACTGCTATAAAATATATCCATCTGATAAGCCTCAGTTTCTAGGATAAACGAGATGCTAATAGCACCACATCAGTGTGCTCCCAACTAAAAAGGGATAATGCAATGAATATTTACTTGTAGATCGCTAAATAGGGTTGCTTTGGTACAAGTAGTACATGTAAAAAACATACCTGAGATGTGATGAATATGCGATGTAATGTGTCGACAACGTTGCTTGCTGCACACATCTCACACAATCTAGATGCCAGGCTGGCATCAGAAGTCTGAAGGTAAACCTTTGCATCTAAACTGGAACCAATCAGTTTCTCAGTACGTGCAATCTCCAGGACTCTATTCACCTCAGTTCTCAGCTGTCAAAATGCTTCATATTAGAAACTCAAACAAGTAGATAGCAGAAAGATCTCACTAGCACTTTTACAAATTTTACAGAATTAACTTTTAACATTACTTTTTATGAAGGAAATGGAAATCTAGAAAGTATGGGTGACATGGTATCCCGCATTAATAAAAGCAAATCACCTAATACAAAAATCTAAAAAAGTCAGGTAAAAAAGTTCATTTTTTTATTAGGTGGCTTGCTTTTAGGTTTGGAGTACGTCACTTGTACTCTTGGAGAGTACCTAATAATAACTTCTTTTTCAAGAAAATATCACCAAAAACATTATCAGCTGATTCTTTATGAGCTACAAAACTTCCAAAAGGTCTTTCAAAAATGTGCTAAAATTGAATTTTTTTTCACTATAGAATTTTAGGAGGGAAAGAAAAAGTATTTCAGAGGTTCATGAGAACAAAAGTTTGATGGCAACAATGATAAGTTTGAAATCTCTTAGAAGATTTATTTGCAAAACAATCTTTTAATGATATGAGATCATACATTTGGAATGCTTTTTTCTTTTTGGTAAGTAACATGCAATTGAAATACACAAACCCTCAATTATTTCAGTTTGTTGTCATTAAATGAAAACAATACTCACCTCAAGAATTTTTTCCCAGAAATCAATTTCTTTGGTAGGAAAAGCAAGCCAAGTTTCATTGAGGGTTGGCCATCTTGATTCGAAAACAAATTCAGCAATCAAACCATCTTCCATGGTATACTGAAAGGGGAGGTTTTGCCATACATCCTCAGCCAAATGGGGTAATATTGGAGCAATTGCTCTCGCAATGGAAAGCAGATGTGCTGCAAGAACTGTTTGACAACTTCTCCTTGTAAAACTTGTTGTGCCCCTAAAATTTACCAACTTAGGATGAGAAATATTTTCACTACACCTTTTTATGGGACTAGCATAAACACCAAAAACTTATATTTTGAAATTTAGGCAACTGTATGTATTACAGAAACATATCATGACTATTCATCTTAAAGATATGTGCCACAAACATGCCACAAACATAACTCGTGAATGAATGAGCAACACTTTGTACTGATGAGGTGTAAGCATCAAGCAAATGAACGTCCAATGCTTAGACTACTCAAGATGAGCAGTGAAGACTAAATTTAAATCAGTCATAATATGACAGACATTTCAACAGGATGGGGTTTTATAAATCTACAGAATCTCAACTAGCGCAAAGAAACCTCAAAAGGGGCTTTGAACCTAAACTTTTACAATAAATGTGTCAAGGCATTTGTTTGTATAGGGTGCATGGCACCATAAAGTGAGTCTGCATGGAAAAATCTCTATCACCAGGGCTGGTAAAAACTTTGGGACAGTCATATCTAAAATTTAGACCAAGCAGACAAGAAAAAAATTCACTATTTATTTTCAAAACATGGGTAAGTGATATTAAGACTTCAATTTAAATAACTGGCATTTGCTAAAGAAAAAATTGTGCAGCCAAAATACATGGCCCTGAGCCATGATGAACAAGATTCCTTGCAAGGTGATTAATCTTTTCACTCCAAAAGTCAATATGTAGAAGCAGGGCCAGCTCTACACTTTGCCAATTGTGGCAATTGCATAATTTAGGTCCTATAGTACAGTATTATATTTATTTAACAATTTAAAATAAAATATATCAAATACTTCTTTACTCTTTTTTTTGGAAACAGTAATGCCTAGCTAAAAATTGAAGAGACCCATATACAACTTTTTTTCTGTCTCACTTAAAAAAATCTTTCATCAGCTTTTTTTTTTAAGTCTTTCCACCAAATGTCTCCTCTCTCTCTCTTTCAAAAAATAATTCTTGCAACTAGTCATCATCAAACCACATATACTTTCCCTCTCTCTAAAAGCATTTCTTGATAATCAATCACCATCAAAGACTCTTTCTGTCTTACCCCTAAACTTATTCTCTTGCCTAAAATCAACTTCACAAGAAAGATTAAGAGGATTAGCCATATTATCAATTAAAAATGAGATGTTAGCAAAATTTGAATACAAAACTTTAATTATTAATTTTATATCTAAAAAAAGAGTAAAGAATTTTAAGAAAAAACTATAATATAGAAGTTTAAATAAATATTATTTAATTGATATCTAAATATGAGAGAAAACTACTTAAAATTGTCAACTTAGGCCTCAAATCTTAAAGAGCTGGCCCTGTACAGAGGCCTATATATTATTCTTCCAGAATTACTATCTGAAACCATCCCCATATCCAGGAAATTAAGCAAGAATAGCATCAAATTAGTTTACAATTTCACTCAAGTTGGCTATAGAATCACCATTTGCAGAAAACATGCAAACTTGCAGAGATGAGCAAGTGTATTGCAAAAGCATGTATTGCAGTGTGATGGAGCAGCAAAAACAAAAATATGATTTGGCACCTGGTTGGAAAGTTATAGATTATAAAGAGTAGGGGAAGAATTACCCAACATAAAGTCGATCTTTTGCAACATCAAAATAGAAATTTGATAGGTCAACAATGACAAACCGTTGTATGATCTGAAAATAAAAACAAAACATATATACCATTTAAAATTCCACAGAAAAAGTAAATCAAACAGTAGATTGAGAAGTGTTTTCTGCTAAAATAAGGCAAGCAGACATGATAAAAATCAAACTTAAGTATCAACCATCAATGAGAAACTAACAATTTCATGCATTCTAGTGGCCTGTCCAATCTCTCCACCTTTTTTTTATTGGTCAATTACACCACATAAACAATGGGTTTTAAACCCACAAACACATCCATCCCCACTCACACGTGTGAGAGGAGGAAGTACCCTTTGAGCCAAGTCTCATTGACCTGATGTCTCTACTACTTGATCCTGCCTAGTATGATTTCTGCGGAACCAAGTATGATAAACTGTGTAGTCTGCTTTTCGTCCGTTATTTTAGTGGTTATTTTACAAGGATATGACCCCTGCCAAACCCTGTTCGCTCTTGTCTTCAACTTATTCTGTAATGCTCAATAATTATACCATCAAACTTCCACACTCTCTCAATTTATTGACTGTTTCTACTCACTCTTTTTTCCTCTCTTTCACCCACTAAAACCATCCGTACTGTAAAAAACTTTCATTCCCTCCTTTTGAGTGGAACAATGATTATCTTTTTTTCCTTTTAAAAAAAAAATAATAATAATTATGATTGTCTACCATTATAAAACCATATGAAGAAATCAAAATCTGATACTGCTCAACTGTGATGGATAATTGACATAGATAACTCTACTTTAGAAAGCTAACAACCTCGTATACTAAAGCATGAGCTCCAAAATCAAAGCAGTCACCATTTTTTTTATTGGTAATTACACACACACTTTATGGATCTTCAACCACAACCTCACCATTTATCTTGTTCTTATGAGGGGTAAGGTGCCATTTGAGCTAGAGATCACTAGCAAAATCCAAGTAGTAACTTAAACAAATATAATCAACATCAGAGAATATTTACCTGAAATATTTTAAAGAATTGATATTTTTCATAGTTCTCTCTAATGTTCATTATAACATTTTCGAGCTGAAACAGTGCGTGCTGATCAATCATGGGAAGGGTGTGGTATGAAACAGCATAGTCAGCCTGGCAATAGACATAACCCAAGATTAAGTGAAAAAATCAATAAAGAGATGAAACTGCAAAAAAAAAAATAATGAAACAAAACATTGGCCCCTACATTAAAAATTAAAAGGAAGATAATAAACTAAAGTGTGGAACAACCACAAGCTTCTTTGGAGAGAGAAAAAGAAAGAGAGGGATAACAATATCAGAAAAGTGAAAATCTAAAGAAATGTAGAAAATAATAAAATTACAGTGAAAGTCTGAACTCGAAAGCTCTGATTGTTTAAGTTGACATACTTTCCAGTCATGCAGATTCGCCAAAAGGTATCTCAATGTTCCACGCAGCTTTCTATAAATGTCAGACATTTGGCGGAGGACTTGAGGGCCGATCAATACATCACCTGTATAATCTACACTAGAAACCCAAAGTCGCAAGACATCAGCTCCATAGCCAGGTGCTTCCTGCAAACAGAAACAAAACCATTAAACATCTGAATGCTGTCACAGTGTCACACCTTGGCTCAAGTGGTGCGGGATGGGTTAGAGATGGAGTAGGTCCTTGATTTCAATCTACAGGTAACTGACCTTTGTATTTTTTCCTCCTTCGATCACAGTGCGTGGATCTACAACATTACCCAAAGATTTGCTCATCTTTAAACCCTTCTCATCCAATACAAATCCATGTGTTACAACACTGGAATATGGAGCTTTCCCTGTACCAAGAGGAAAGTGTCAAAATCAGTCTCTAGCCAACTTCAACAAGCTATTATTTTATTTAAAATCATCAATGACTTTGAATATGAAAAGAGGATTACACAAGCAAACAAACAGGAAAAATAGCATTCTAGAAACTAAACTTATAAGCCCAATGCATTGTAACTCTCCCATTCTAAACTACAAGGCAGATCAACATATTTTGTTACAGAAATTCAAAACCACATTTAGGATTTATTATATTTGAATGGATCATTTAAGTTCCGGGAACTTAAATGGCCTATCCAAATATTTAGGTTACAGTAATTTAATTTTAATTCAGTAACAGATCAAGAAAAGGTCATGCCCAGATCAAGAGTTATGCAATATTTGTCGTCACCTAACAAAAATCACATTTATTAACCGTGTGATTTTTGGCTCATTCAAGCACTTCACAGTATGCTGAATTTTAGTAGTGCTTTGGGCATCAGAAACAAATTTATAGAGATGGCAAAGTTAAGATTCTCACAATTTTCTTCTTTTAGAGAAGCATATACCACTATCATCAGAAATAAGTAAGTCATCAGAAATAAATAAATTAGAATCATCAGGAAAAGTTTTTCCAATAGGACAGAAATTCCCAGGAATCAATAACCAAGGTCAAGACACTAATGCACACACAATTTTAACTTTTGACACTAAGAATAATGAGTTCTTAATGCAAGCTGGATGAAATAATGTTCCAATTCATGAAAAAAAAAATCACATAAAATTACTAAAAATGTTCAGATGTTCATTACCTTTTGTAGCAATACTTGTTAATAGAGAACTTTGGAACCACCCACGATGCTGGTCAGTACCTTCAAGGTACAAGTCCGCAGGAAAACTAAGGCCATTTCTTTTACCCAAGACCGCAGCCCAAGAAGAGCCTGAAAAATAAACTAAGCAGCTAAGGGAAACCAGAGTCCTTTTCAAACAACATGAGCTATAAAATCATGGACCATTTTCAAACGGCATTTATTGAGAAGGTAAATGTAGGCATGCTCATGCATGCCAAAAAAACTCAAAATATTTAATAAGTGCGAGATGTGGTTAATGGAAAACCAAGCACAATCTGACAAAGACATGCAGTTAATATCCAATATATATAGCACGCAGCAGATTTAACTTCTAGCTATACTAATTACAACTCATGCCAAAGGCTACCAAGAGACTTGCAGTAAACTCGCAAGAATTTCAGCTTATAAAACTTGCTTTGTCCGCAGTCTTCCAAGCTTGCCCCACTCCAACCCAACATTATTTCCAACATATATTATAAAGGTACTATAAAATTCCAATTTAAGGCACAATTGGTGGCTGGAGAATTAATATGAAGCAGGATTATTATTTTTTTTGATAAGTTAATATAAAGCAGGATTTCAATCAACAGTAGATCTTCAAAATACTATGTTTAAACCTGAAGCACCCCTGTCAAAACAAATGTGTCTGTTTATAACCATATTTTCTGCAAATAAAATTCTAGATCAATTTCCAATTCCAACGGCTCTAATTGAACTGTTAAGACAAAGGTGCTTAGTGCTTACTAGTTATCAGTGAAACTAAAGTAAAGTCTGACTTGAATACCATACAACTGTTAATATTGTCAAATAAAAAGGTCAAAATAATTTTAACATTTTTGTGTTATAATACCTGAATCGAACCATACATCCATAGTGTCAGTCCCCTTTTCATAATCAGATGCTTTTTCACGATACTTTTCAGGGAGAAGATCCTCTACTGTCATGTACCACCATGCGTCACTACCCTTTTGAGCTATTATAGCTGCTCAAACAAATGATAGAAACAGCAACAAAATTCATTAGTGGGACATAAACCTTTAATAGTTCCAACACATTGGGGCCAACTAAAATTAAACATGCATTCAGAAATACTATTCCTTCTTTTTACATGTTTAAAATACACAGAGCATGAATTTAATTTAATAATTAAAGGAGAAAACAATCAAAGTTCTAAATAGCTGTTACTCTTGATATGATTGATAGTCTCTTCATTCATAAGAGGTTCCTTTGACTGCACATGATAAAAGGCTGGAATAGGCAAGCCCCATGTCCTTTGTCGCGAAATACACCAGTCAGAGCGGCTAGAAGTCATTGCAGAAATTCTGTTTTCTGACTGAACAATGGTCATGCATATGCACAAGACACCACTAGTGAGGGACATCATACCATTTGCTAATACGAAAGATGAACATTGCTAGTATATTCATATACACAAGCACAAGTTAAGAGCCCTGATTAGAAGCCTTATATCAGCTTTTGTATCAATTAACGGTATGCATCAATAGTAGCACTGCTAAAGTCAAGAATGGAGATAAAATTGCTAAAGCTTCACAAGTTGTTGTTCAACTTAATTCTGAAAAACACTCATAAATAACAAACATGCAACACACGAGGTCAACATATGCTCCAAATGTCATGGGACAAACTGATCTTATGTTTGTTACAAGAGAATAGTATTCTCCATTCATATGATCTACCTTAAGAAATTTCTAACAGAAATTGGTGTGGACACCAGACCAGATTGATGCTTATAGATTCTGTTGGACCTGGTGGATTTTACTTGATTTTTTAGGATTTAATTTTGTCTTTAATGTTAATTAAGAGCTATTTCCTTTCCTTATGTGATGTAATTTCGGAACCCTACTTAAAGGTCCCAGAATTCAGTATTGGTACATTTTGACTTGAGTAATATAAATGTTTTGATGCTAACTCTAAGCAACTCTAGGTACTAAAACCTTGATTTTCTATCTTTTTCCATCACTTGGTGCTGACTCCAAGGTTTTATCTATTTTTATGCCATGCATCAGGGAAGATGATTGTTTTATGAAAGGAATTCGAAAGGTCTGTTATATGCCCTCTATGGCACCCCCAACATTTTAAGCAAGAAGGAATAGAAAATAGAACTGCCCTGCACAATGCCCAAGTGCATATAGATTTCGGAAGGTAGTCAATGCCAAGAAAAGAAACTTGCAATCAATACTACAGCAAAACAAGAATTCAAATGCCATCCTATGACAAGCAATTACTAGAAGCTAAAAGAAACTTGCTGTCATGCAATGCAAAAAGCAATATGAGCTGGAATCAAATAGCCTTGTAACTATAAGGAAACAGATGGTAAAACATGAATTAGACAAGAACAGGTCACATTTAACATTGTGAAACATAACCCATACATTCCCTAAAAACAGAATCTAGAAAAGAGAGATATTCTAGGCTAGAACACCTCTTAGTCTAACACCATACCATTACCTGAGGAGGAATCCATTTTACATCACTAATTGCATTCATAGTAGCCTCGCGAAACCCTTCCACTGATGCAAACCACTGCTCTGTTGCCCTGAATATAGTAGGTTTTTTGGTTCGCCAATCATAAGGATACTTATGTTCTGCATACAAGAATCGATGGTGGTATTCTATTAACAACAAAACTTGTTACACAATCAGGAGAAATGGTAAGAACTTTCACCGTAACTGATTTTTTTTTGGGGGGGGGGGAAGACAACATACCATATGATTCTTCCATGATAATTGACAAATGTTCATCCAAGCAATTCACAACAGCAATATTACCATCCCCAAGTACATCAAGCCCACTAAACTGTCCAGCTTCTTCAGTAAACTTTCCATCATCACCAACAGGAGAAAGTATAGGCAGTCCATACTTCAGGCCAGTCACATAATCCTCCTGACCATGTCCAGGAGCAGTATGTACCAGTCCAGTTCCTGACTCTGTTGTAATATAATCTCCTCCAATCACAACTGGACATTCTCTGTTATCTATTGGATGGATATACCTGACACCAAAATTGAAAAACCGTACCTTAAAGGATATATTATTCATTACATCAACCAAATAGAAAATGTATTTTACTAAGACAAGTAGCTACATATCCAAGTTAATGTGCGCAATAAACTATTTCATTTCTATAAATAACTTAATGTATAATGAGATAATGCAGGCATTGTTTAGTTTTAAGTTCCTAAATTCATTCAAACCTGCAATTTTCAAGATCTGAACCCGATAGTATTTTCTTAATGATAAGCTTCACTCCCCATTTTGCTTCTAATGTCGGCACAAGATCTGATGCTACAATAAGAAAAGGCTTCTTTGACTCCTTAAGAATATTTCCAAGCCTTTGTTTTTTATTTCCAGCAGATAAAGAAACGTCTCCTGAGAGTGACTGTACTTCAACTATGGCATATTGAAGCTTGGCATTCACTGCAACCGCTGATTATAGGATAACAGAGGGAAAAAACCAAAAAAAAAAAAAAAATTACTGCATACCCTGTTGCAGAAGTTCATACAACTAGATGTGTACACGCATGTGAGAGCAAGGGAGAGGTGGCATAAATTAACCAGATCAGTTTAGCATTTAAACGTAGAAATATGTGACGGATAAACATGGGATTATAGAATACACATAGCATCTGCATTTTAATGGTAGATAAAAAGTTGTTCTCCTACAATAATGTTGCTATTTATGTAATAGAGGATCCATTCACAAACAAACATTCGGAAGCTTTATATAGCCAAAGAGATGTAATATGATAAGAAAACTTATATACTAGGGCGTGAGTGTATCTCATGCTATTAACTTGCTTACAACCATACCCTAGATGATCAAAACTCTTTTTTGTATCAACACTGAATAATAGAAGGAACCATGAAAACATGATTATTTATTCTCATGTTTTAATCAGAAATTGAAATTAATATATAAGCTTTATTCAGATTGCAAGCCAGCAATGTCTTTTACCTGTTTATTTAATCATATATACCATTGGTAGCTTCAAATAAACTATATACTATTTTCTATTTATTATAGATGTTTAGCGGGTTGGAAGCGTCTATATTTATCAAAGGGGGGTAAGGTCACTTTAATTCAAAGAACTTTTTCGAGTTTGCCTGCTTATTTTCTTTCTTTCTTCCCTATCCCAGCTAAAATAGCTAACCGTATCGAGAAGCTTCAAAGGGATTTCTTATGGGGTGGGATTGGTGAGGCCTCTAAACTCCATTTGGTTTAGTGGGCTGATATTTGTAAACTGTTGAAGTTTGGAGGATTGGGTATTTGGAATTTGTGAAGATTCAATCAAGCTTTGTTAGGAAAATGGTTGTGGCGATATGGGGCTGAGGTAGATCACCTTTGGAGGAGGGTCATAGAGGTGAAATATGGCAATGAATGGGGTGGCTGGTGTACAAAAGGGGTGTCGGAACCTTACAGTGTTAGTCTTTGGAGATCCATACGACAAGGTTGGCCAACTTTCTCGAAATTCATCCTTTTTGATGTGGGTGTTGGTAATAGAGTAAAATTTTGGCACGATTTGTGGCATGATGATAGTACTCTCAAAGAGGCTTTCCCGGAACTTTATAGCATTAGTTGTAATAAGGGGTATTCTATAGCAAAGGTCAAGAGTTTCCCTAACCTGTTGCTACATCGGGATATCCAGTTTTCTAGACCAATCCAAGATTGGGTGTTGGAACCTCTGACTGCCTTTATGGATTTTCTTTATTCTTTGCCACTCAAGGGTGAGGACGAGATTAACTTTGTTGGAAACCAGCCAAGAGTAAAGGTTTCAAGGTGTGTTAGTACTATTCTTCCCTTTCCTCAGATTTGGCAATCTTTTTCCTTGGAACTCTGTGTGACGAGATAAACTTTGTTGGAAGCCAGCCAAGAGTAAAGGTTTCATGGTGCGTGAGTACTATTCTTCCCTTTCCTCAGATTTGGCAATCTTTTTCCTTGGAACTCTATGTGGCGTTTAAAGATTCCTCCTAAGGTAGCTTTCTTTTCATGGACTGCAGCCTTAGGAAAGATTCCAACTACTGATTACTTATGGAATAAAGGTGTTACTGTTGTGGATTGGTGCTACATGTGCAAAAGGAATGGGGAGTCAGTGGATCATCTTCTTTTTCATTGTCCCATAGCTTTTGAGTTGTAGACCATGATGTGGAATTTGTTTGGACTTCTATGGGTTTCGCCACAAAGTGTCTATGATCTTTTCTCAGTTTGGCAAGCCCACTTTGGTAAATATAGAAATATCATCTTTTGGAGGGCTATGCCACACTGTGTTATATGGAGCATTTGGAGAGAACAAAATGCAAGATGTTTTGAGGGAAGTGAATGGTTTATACATGAGATTAAATCCCTCCTTCTTCATTCTTTGCTGGATTGGAGTATTGCTTTCTATTCTCTCCCCTGTTCTTCTCTCTTAGATTTAATTGAGTTTCATAGTTTGAGTGGTTGATGCACTGCTACTCAAGTACACATCCGATGTACCCGGGTTTTCTCTTTTTTTTATTAATACAATTTCGTTACTTATCAAAAAATAAACTATATACTAATTCTCACCAGAATTAGTAAAATGTCAACATAATGGAAAACTCACCAGCATTGGCCGGAATAGTCCAGGGAGTTGTAGTCCATATTGCCAAGCACAAATCTGGGAAAAATTCCTTTAAAAAGCCACTTGAAGTAGGAGGTGTGTCCACTATTTTGAAAATGGCGTATATGCTTCTTGAAACATGCCCCTCAGGATACTGTACAAAAATTTCTGGTTAATTACCGAATAGGAACCATGTCAATCTTGCAAGATAACATAAGCAAGCAACATGATACCAAGGTTTGATCATAGTGCCTCATTAAAGCTGAGAGAATGATATCTAGGTGCCTCATGTTACGCCAAGTGGCATAGTTAACTGTGCCAAATCTGTCAAGTGGCATAGCCAACTTTGCATAAATCTTATTCAAATCTTAGTCCAACAACTAAAAGACTTCTATATAAGAGTCCGGATTTGGTAAGGATGGAGTGTAAAACCCATATTTTACATCATCCAATAAGAAATTGCCACATCATCATTTTACTTAAAATTCATTACGTCCTACCACATCTAATAACATCTTCATAAACTTCCAATTTGGTTGGACTTATATATGGGTATTAGAATTAATTAGGTGTGGTTGTACTTAGGGGTGTGCACCCAACCCATCAACCCGCCAAAACCGACCCGACCCAACTCAACCCGTCGGGTTGGGTCGGTTTTTAGGGCTTGGTGGGTTGGGTTAGGTTACAAAAAAAATTTTGATAGCGGGTCGGGTTGGGTTCGGGTCATAAAATTCCAAACCCGTCAAACCCGACCAAACCTACACATATATTTAAAATATATTATATAATTAATAATTTTTTTTTTAACTACCAGCTCTTCGTATTCTATATAAAAGCCAATTAGTTCACACAAACCCTAGAAAATTACTATTATTGTTTAGTCATTAGTATTGTTTGCCTTTAAGGAGTTACATTAATACTAATCTTTGGGTTTTTTTAATTTTTTTTTTTTTTTGGCTCAATTTAATAATAATAGTAATAAAAAAAAATTGTTCAACCTAACCCATGTGGGTTGGGTTGGACTTATGTGATGGGTTGGGTTGGGTTGAATTTTTTTTAACTCACCACGGTGGGTTGGGTCAAAAAATCTCCTTAACCCGACCCAACGCAACTCATGCACACCCCTAATTGTGCTTATTCTTAAATATGTGATAAGATGATGTGGCATGTTGGGATTAGAGGGGTAAAACATGGGTTTTACACCACATTCGTACAGAATTTAATCTCTCTATATTATAGGTGAATATCTATAATCCTACAGCTAAATAACTTCATATGCCAATGACGCTCTTTTGTGTTCTAACTCTCACACAGGGAATAAATCAAAGAAAAGAATTGAAAATGATAGTATAAGGTCCAAGAGATTCAAATACCAGCAAATCAGCCACATTTTTTGGTATGAAAAAGAGCTTTTACTTGACCAAAAAATAACTAGAGCACCTGTACAAGAATTACGCAGAAAACCACAAGCAAATACAAACCCCAACCTGAAAGTTAGCTTTTTCCTTGAAGGCATAATCATCCTATGAGAGTATACCATTTTCCTTCCAGCATCTTTGTAGAAATTGATTATTAAATTATATTCTTCTCTTTAATTGGTACATGCATTCTAATTGGAGTAACCTTACCGATGGTTTTTTTACTCATAGTCCTAATAGACTTTTTTCCATATTTTTAGAACCCCTAATCTGCACAGAATTTAATGATATTTTTACATATTTAACCCATACATTCCTATTTAAGTTGCCTGTAGTTATTAATGATAATGAAAAACTAATTGAATTTAACCATACTTTTATCAATAAATAAAGGTGCCCGCACAGGTTTTAGGCTTGTTATTATAAGTTTCAAGTCATACATGACAATGGTATCAACAGAGTGGGCCAATGAAAAAAAACCTATATTTGAATACAATCTAAGATTAACCAAATCTTCTTAAGATCGCCTCAATACAAGACATTATAGTTACAAAAAATTCCATAATTCAGAAACCTTACATTGGTAACATGTTCATCATGTGGTTAATACAAGAGAGATAAAATGTATCAAAATACCTCCAATTCAGCTTCTGCAAGAGCAGTTCGTGACGAGGGACTCCAGTGAACAGGTTTCCTGCCTCTGTAGATATAACCTTGAACGGCCATCTGGCCAAACACTTCAATCTAGCAGATGATATATAACATACATGAAACAAATTCTTAGGGACTCAACAACATATATGGTAAACACACTCCCCCTAAAAAAAGTGTTAAGTAACATTAAATGGTAAGGGGTTTTTTTTTTTTTTCCAAGTGTCATCTGATATCTATCTTCTTGATGTATGGAACACTTGTGGTTAGCTTAATGCTTATACAAATTTCCAAAATCATGGATTTGTACCTTGCTATAAATTATCATCTACCGTTAACATCAATTACGACCTGTATGAAGGGACAGAATAAGTTTAAGCAGCCTCAAGAGTAACACGAAACTGGACCAACTACTGGGAGAACTTCAAATTCTGTATAAATAGAAAGATTACTTTTTCAAGATATATACACACCATTCATACTAAATGTGAACTTCATGCTTATTACTGAATTTAAGTCTGTATAAGCAGCCGCAGTTTACCCTTAGTGCTTCACCTTATTTATAATCTGTACATGAGAGACAGAGTATATGGAGTGCTAAAAGTTACATTCAGTGCAAATTACTCCTATTTCTGATTGTGATGGAGGCCCTTAGTAAAATGTAGATAAAGCCATTGGAGCTCAGTATTTGACAGGTTTTACAGTGGCTGGTACTACCTCTGATCCTACGATTGTCTCCCACCTGCTCTTCACTGATGATACACTAATATTTTGCAGCACTGAGCTGGCTGAAAATTTACATCTTAAGTGTGCTACTTTATTTTGAAGTTGTGTCAGGCTTAAAAATAAATTTGACTAAGAGATTGTTCCTATGGGGGCGGTTCCAGATGTGATTGCGCTGGCTGGTATTTTGGGGTGTAAGGTTACCCATTTACCCATGAAGTACTTGGGTTAGCCATTGGGAGCCAAATTTAAATCCACATATATTTGGAATCCTATTCTTGAGAAGATGGAAAAGAGATTGGCAGGGTAAAAGAAGATGTGCTTATCTAAAGGGGTCAACTCACTTAGTAAGTTGTAAACTCTGCACTTCCAGTACGCTTCTTGTGTACTGGAGGTGACCTTTCTTTTTCAAGAAAGTTCTTATTTACTTATCAAAAAGAGTTACGTTCAGTTCAACACAACATAAAATCAACATGAGAAAAGCTGAAACAGCTACCTGGGCAGCTTCATATTCTGGATCGAGAGTTAGATAGGGATTATTCCAGTCTGCCCATACTCCAAACCGCTGCAAACATCAAATAACATATTTGAAGTTAAAGTATTTCCCTAGTTGAGGGTCCTCGTCCAACTAAAACTAAACATTAACATTCTGAAAAGAGATAAAGTATTTTGGTAATTAAGGAAATTCTTAAAGAGTAGATATGTCCGATAAAAAATCACTTTTATATGACAATATGGACCAAAATACAAGCAATGAAGTGTGAGACAATAAAGGGGTGGTGACCTTAAATGATGCCATCTGATTTTGCACAGTTTGTTTGGCAAATTTAGCCGCCTTTGCTCTCAATTTTAATGGTGTGAGATCCTTTCTGGCATCTTGATCCAGTGACTGCAGAACTGAAATACTAGAAAGTGACAGTAAAATTCTCAAGCATGATTCGACCCTCCATGAGGTTTCCGCAAGCACCAGTAATAAAGTTGTCTTTTACCCAAAATAAAAGGCACCCATACTCAATGTTACATTTTTTTTCTTTTGATAAGTACCTGCTTAATGTTACATTTCTAGACATCCCCAAGCTAAGGTCACTTTCACAGCAACCAAGACCAGAGTTTACAACTTAATACAAATTTTACAAACTTCAAATATGGCCATGACTTTTTTTTTTTTTTTTTCTTTGTCTTTGGACAGTGTCTATTACACACAACGTACACACATTTAAGTTCAAAAAATAAATTGTGTGCAACAAGGTGTGTGAACTAACAATTACCCTTTGCCTTTTAACCAGCAAGTTGCATTAAGGTACTAAAAAATACACATAATGAATATAATTTAATAAAAGTAATGCTACTTAAGTGATTATTAGATTATAATTATCAACTGAAACTGCACATTTAACAGGGCCAGAAAAAGATATATTAACAAGATTCAAAGAGAGGGGTTCTGATATGTTGAAGCCCAATTCTCAAACTGACAAACCAACCATACTAAATAAAGCAAGTCCCAAGAAAATTCCATCGGGCCAAAACTAACAAAATTAACCATCATAACACACTTGCCTTTCAATTCAATAGGTAGCCCATGACAATCCCACCCTGGCACATAATGAACTTTGTAGTTTTGAAGAAGCTGCTCAAGAACAAAAGAATAAAATGAGAAGAATGAACTTAATTTTATTTTGCTTAGTGCACCTAGCTTTGAGGTTCATCAAAAATAAACTAAAATAGGATCTCAATTTGTCAATTAAAAAATGTTTTTTTCTATTTCAATTAGTTATGAGCTTGTAATACTGGTAAGAACAAACAAATAAGCACACACCCTGATGCTGGAAAAAACAACAAATTTTAACCTTAAAATTTTTTTAAAATATCTTCAAAGCTCTGGTATTTAATACCAAATGAGCATATTATAGGCCTAATTTGAAAGCTTATAAATTACTATTTTCTTAAGCTGAAACAAGGATGTTGATCATAAAGGACATTCTTCTGCAGATTTTACATTATTTAAAGATGACATTATATCTGTTACATGGCTGTATTTTTTGGTTACTCAAACAGCCAGATTAGAGGACTCTAATCAGGAAAATGTATTAGAATTATTAACAGGATTGCAAAAGTGCTCTAAAATCAGATTTTTGAACTCTGGTTCAAGTGATCCAACCATTCTCATTATGTAAGCAAATCTCTTTGATGTAATGCAATTTACATTCACATATCCTCACTAAAAGCTTGATGGTGGCTTTCCAATCAAAGCAATCCACCAGGTGGTCCTAACCTGTTTTGGATAAGCCATGCTAAGAGTAGCTTATCACGTAAGCACTTAAGGGGAGAGGAGGGGAGGAGAAGAGCCGGTGTTGTTAAAAGCGTGCTTAATGCTCAAGCTCAAAGCACCAAGGTCTAAGCACTTTGCTTGGACAAAGAAAAGCTCATTTAATGAAGCACACCTCAGGCACACTTTTCTAGCACTTTTTGAAGAAGAAAAAAAGCATGCTTAGGTGCAGTTTTTTTTTTTTTTTTGCTAAAATATATATGAATCATTAAAATTAACTCCTTGGTCTTCAAGAAGATGACATGGACATTGATTTATCACACAAACATTGCTCTTAAGTTGTTGTAGTACAGAAACAATCTTTTGTTTACATATCAAAAGACATAAACAAGGATAATTTATTATTTTTGTGGTTTTTCACCTCTACCTTTTGGATTTATTTTCATTGAACCATATACTTCATTTTATCACAGCTAAACCCATTTATGTTTTTTTTTTATAAAGAACAAGAGAAAAATACAAAATGTTATGTTTAACTATTTTTTTGATCGGTATGTTTAAACATTCTATGGTAGATTATTATCATATTGTTGTCCATTAATAATTATTCTTAATTTTATTATATAAAAATTTTAAGAAATTGAAATGACTTATATAAAATTTGAACTTAGTAATTGTGCAAGTAATTGTGCAATTGCACCATCCATTTTAGCTAATTAGTAAAAATGCATTACTATTTTGAGTTTTTTTTTTTTTTTTTTTTTAATTATATGCTATGTATATTATATTTGAAAAATGTGTGTTTTACTATACTTCAATCAGGAACGCACTTCTGCTTTGCACCCCTTGATGCTTTTACCAACACTGAGAAGAGATAAATGGTTATACAATTTGTACAGTTCAAGTTGTGAAATTGAGTTTCTTCTCTTTTCTTCTTTTAATATCGTTGTTGTTGTGATAATGCAAGTAGTCCTTTCTTTTCTGTACATATCTTTTAGGTTACTTCTTCCTTTTTGAATGAAGTAGTCCTTTCTTTTAATAAATTTTTTCTTATAAGAAAAAAAAAAGATAATGCAAGTGCATTATCATAAAAAAGAATAGACTCTCTATGTGTTTGTGCATGTCTAGAATTAATGTTATCAAAGTGAATATCAACTAAATTTATGGGTCACATATTGGATGTTTAATATAGAGAGAGAAGTACCTTATAACGATTGATTATATCCTTCAAAATCTTATTTAACGCGTGCCCCATGTGAAGATCGCCATTGGCATATGGAGGACCATCATGAAGAATAAAATTTCCCTGACAGAGTAGCTAAAAGTCAATTAATACATCCTCAGAACTATATAAACCCAAGGTGGCCTACAAAACTCACCCTATTATTTCTTTCAACAACTCTCTTGTAGACCTGATTGTCATCCCATATTTTCTGAATTTCAGGCTCCCTGACCAATGAGTTTGCTCTCATGCCAAACGTTGTCTTGGGCAAATCAACCGTGTGCTTGTATTTGCCATCTTCTTGCCTTGCCCCTATACTTACCAAACAAAACAATCAGAAAATGGCATTGCATGTTTGGCCTTCAAAAGAAAATGAAAAATAGCATATTAAGAAACTCCTTATAGAAGTTGCATGACATATAGCATATCTTTCAATAATGTATTTTCACTAATATCATCAATGCATTATACACCTTCAGAAGTTTTCTTTGCTGCCATTACAGGTCCTCTAGATCTTCGCTTTGAGGAAGAACAAAATTCACCAGAACCAGTAGTATAGTGTGTCAGGTTTAAGAGAGAGAACGCTTTGGCCGAAGGGCTTCCTCTGAAATAAAACAACTTAATGGAAGTGCTTTTCCTAAAAGATGAGCAAGTTCTTTGCGATAAAACCTGAACACATACAACAGAGTTTATCAGTTGCAACTTAGAAAATACTATCCTCATAGTAAATTGATTTAAGTGTAATAGAAACCCAATGAGTAAACATTGAGCAATTAAAAAACTTAGATTAAATGAAAATATTTCCCTTTATTTCTTTGATGAGTTTTGGCCCAACCAATTATACTACCCCTTAGGGTTTGAAAAAATTGTTCCTGCTATTTTATTAATTGCAGTTTACTTTATTTAAATATGGGTATTGTTGACAAGCAAAAGCAGGGAATGAACATTTTGAAAGGCCAGTGAAGATTTAACTAAATTCTGTTGAAAAATAGCGGAAGCTCAAATTACCAAGATTGATTGTGAAAATATTTTGGACTTTAAAAAGATCTCCAAATAAATATTAGGAACAAATAAAATCAACCCAAAAGAAATAAAAATAGACACAAACACACCAAGAATTGTGTGGTTCAGCAATAGCTTACTTCCACGGCTGACAAAGAAATTTCACTAACAATTTTGAAGAATACAAATATGTGTAGAAGCAGTCTCACAAATACAAAGATTAGGTGCTGCACTTTGCACAAAACTCTCAAATAGATTTCTCTACAGGTTCACAAATGCCAAATACAATCTCTAACCAAACCAATGAACCAAAGGTTCAGAATACAAATTCCTGCAAAGCACAAACTAAGGAGAGAACTACGAAACAAATTTACAGCACCAACACAAATCCAAAGGTTCCGGCACAAACAAAGCAAATACCAATTGTTGTGGCACAATTAGAGAGTAACCCAAATAACTAGCGGCAGAGCTCTCTTATATAAAGCAAAGCAATAAAAATTTTATATATATAATATGTGTATAAGTCAGCTAAGTGATCAAACATCAAAGTCAGCTAACAAATCAAATCCTTGGCTAAGTAAAATTCCAAAACAAAGTAGTTAAAATCGGTTACTATACTTTATTATATTCAACTCTTAAGAATTCGATACACAAACCAAATAAAAATAAATAAATAAATATGAAACACTAAAACTCTAAACAAAGCAAATACTATCCAAGTCTCTCTGTTACATTTCATCGAACAATTCGTGCGCACCACAAGCAAAAGACTATTTAGCACATTAGAAAATCCAGAACTGAATTTACAAAATCAATTTGAATAACATTGAAACGCAATTAACATCCATTCCTATAACAATCTCGGAATACAAACACGTAGTCCGAACTCACCGCATTATCAAAACTCCCTCAACCATTTGATTTCATTTCACAACATGCACTCTCATAGTAATCACATCAAAGCAATTAAAAAAAACCTAACTATGAAAATCGCAATCATAGCGACACTTAAATTCTCCGTCTGTCTGTTTGCCTGCCGAGAAACCGTAGGAAAATAAAACAGAAAGAAAAAGCACGCAGGCTTAATTTCTTACACACTCCAACCCTAACCTTTTTTGAGTTTTCATTTGCTTTCAAGTCTCAGACAAAGCGTGTGTGCGAGAGAGAGAATATATATATATAGATAGAGATACCTTATACGGAGAGGTTTGGATGAAAGCCATTGTGGCTTCTCTTCACTGGGATTGAGTTAGTGAGTGGAGAAGGATTTGAATTTTGAACAACTACAAGTACATCTTTGTTGTTGTTGTTGTTGTTGTTGTTGTCGTTGCCTTGGCTTGCATTGGTTTAACTTCATTTCAGCTTCTCCATTTTGTGTTAACAGATAGATAAAATGAATACCTCACTCCCACGTTCTTATACTCACTGTCACACACAGCCTTTATTTTATTTTTGTTTTCGCTATTTTAAAGGGCGGCAATTTTCGGCCCGACCCGATACTTTGCCCAAAACCAACCCGACACCTTGAGTTGGTTTTCGTGGATTTTTGGGTTAGGTTGTAATTTTATTTTAAGCATTGGATTGATAAGTTTTGCAATTCATCTAACTCAACCCAATTTATCATTTATATTACGGAGTAGTTTTATTTTGGTAGCCTGAGAGTTAATTTTCATGATTTTGGAAATTTGAATTATAATAATTTATTGAAAAAATATATATATTAAATAGTTTATGAAAGTTCAATATATTTAGAAAACATGAAACATGAAAGCACATGTGTTTAACCCACTAATTCAACCCAATAAAACCCAACCCATGTGAGTTGGGTTGGGTTGGGTTGAGTTGATTTCTACACATATGATGGGTTGTATAAAGTTGGTGTGAATTTCTCAACCCAACAAGGTCAAGTTAGGTTGAAAAAACCTTCAGCCCATTCCAACTCAACCCATATATACTTTTCCATTTAACATAATTAGCCCCAAAAAATAGAAAATACTTCACATTCTGGAATTTGTTTTTGTGAGTCAAAATTTTTTGATCATATAATTATTTTAAAATATTAATGATTTTTTTGGGAGCCAAATAACGGAAAATATTTTTTAACTAAAATATATAGGAAAACAAGTTAATTTTCCTGGAATTTTTTTCCCAAAATACATTTTCCATCGAAATGAACAAAGTGCAAGTATCATGCGTATGTAGTGCTCTTCTCATACTTGTATAAGATGCAGATTCACATTCATGGACAGGAAAATGAACCTCTTGATTTGAAATGGAAAGCTCGATTTCAAAGTGAACATCTGATATTTATTGAGACCTCTAAATTTTCAACAACAAAAAAAAAAAAAAGGAGAATCTCTTAAATATAACCACATGTCATACATGAAATATCATCCTGGGTTTTTGCCTCTTTGGGAGGTTTGAAAACTGGTAACTATGAGTATTTTGATAATTTTATTCCGGCTTCATCAGGTTTTCAAAATAACATTAACCACATTATAGAAATTGAAGGAAAAAAAAATTGCAGAGATATAATGATAGAATTGTTGTCTGTAGATGTACATTTTGCTGAAGTGTATCAATTGAGATGGAAAATACTAACCAATACGAACCAAGAGAATTTTTTCTTTTTTCTTTTTTTTCTTTTTCTTTGTAGAAAGGGACCAAGATAACTCAAGATGGACTTTTTGAACCAAACCAATTTGTGCATATATAAGGTCATGCATACCACTTTGCTCATGGACAGTATAAATTCATTCTAATAAATCTTGCTTACCTCTCTATCTAAGAGCTCATCATCATTAATAAATAAATGATCAGCGATTCTTAAAATACATATATGTTTTATCGGTTATTTTAAAAACTTATTTGGTCATTAATCACTATGAACACTAGACGCGAACCCACGCAACGGACCGGAAAAATTTGACGTTTCTTTTTTGTTAAGTGAAAAATGAAAATAGTAAATAAAATTTATAAATGTTAGCCCCAAACCCTTCTTAAAATTATGTGATTATTTTCTAACAAAGTAGGCAATACTAAATATTCAATTTTCTAAATTAAGTGATCTATATTTGTTATTTGAAAGTGCTTTAAATTTTGTAAGGTTTTTTTTTTTTTAAAGGAAACGTGATGCATTTTACATTCAATTATTATTATATAAGGCACAATATTTTGTAAATAATGTGATGTGTGATTGAAATTTATCTATAGTACTTTACAAATTGTTCATCCTCTATACGTCTTGAATGACCTAAAGAGGAAGCATTATATAACTATATAAATCGCTTATATTAGAAAAAAAAAATACAACTCTCTCTCAAAAAAAAAAAAATACAAGACTTTAATAACATAAGGAAAATATAATTTTATCAAGAGCCAACCAACATTATGCTGAAAATGTGAAATAATTGTCAATGAAGCAGCTTATTTTTCTACACAAACATCTCCTCCCCAAAGCATCATCGAAGTGGACCGAATGGATTGAAGTGTCCATAATGGACCGAAATGGACTAAAGTAAATTGAAAGGATTGAAATAAACCGAAAACACCAAAATAGACCAAAGTGGACTGAATGAACCAAAATTGACAAAAATTCTACGCTGATGTTACTAAACAAGAATGTAGTAACAATAAATATTATGTTTCAGTTTTTAGATATTATATAATATAGATTGTCAAGAAAGCATTATTTTATTTTATTTTTAGAACCACCCCTTCTTTTTTTTTGAGAACCACCCCCAAAGGGAAATATTATTATTCAACCAAATGTAAATCATTGTATCAAGGAAGCATATTATTATCAAATAATAATTGATAATAATAATTTCTAACATTACTACTTAAATAACATCAAACTGTTTGAGAATATGCAAATAAAAAGAAAGAAATATTGCCATACATAAGCAAGATGTTGGATTTAAATATTTAATGGCCATAATACGTGGTGATATTGCAAAACAATTTTCACCTTTTATTTTCCTATGACCAATAATATATAACTTTGAAGAGAGTGAAATATCATGTGGATATATGAAACAAAACTTCTCAGCCTTCTGTTTATTGATGGATCTAAACCAGCATTGTGGAACTGTGTTTGCAGGACCCTACTAAAGTCAGTAAGCACAGGTCCTAACATCCTGCTACACCTTCCAATTCCACATAGCAATTGCATCCCTTCAGTACAATTAGTCAACAGGTGCACAGATTCAAAGCCTTCCCAGCCAAAATTCTTGCTTCCCTAACAACCAAGCATAATGCCAGTCTTAGAGTCAGCAAGCCAACTGTGGCAACCAGCTAGGATCTTTCTGCCTGCACTGTCTTCGCCAACAAAACTGGACCCTTTCCAAGTACCACTCCACATTTTACATGCATCCACCTGTATAAGCATCTGCCACCCAACACATTCTTTAAAGTGAGAGCCTATCGTAAACAAAGCTTATTTGGATTTTGGAGCTTGAGCATTAGTTGCAATTGCTAAAACCATATCACCTTCCATGGCTTCCAGATGGTTGCTATAAAGATTAAAAAACAAAATCATCAACGCATTGCCTTTCAGCAGATTGCTAGAATGAGTTTAGGAACCAAAATGAAATTACCCATTTGGATTGTTAATTCAGGACCAAGCTACAGCCTGAGCCAAAGGACATGTGATGAAAATAAGATAAAAGAGTATCCTCACCAGTCATGCACTAAGGACAGCTGTGAGTGACAGCAGTGCCCCTCCTGGTAAGCTCAGCTCTCACAGGCAATTCATTGACCAAGATTTTCCAAAGCAAAACTATAATCTTGTAGGGATCTTGAGCTTCCACAATCTATCTCAAACAATGGAATCTAACTCATGAGGCCTAGAGACCAAACCATAAATGAGGTGATTGTTAGTAAGCAGCCTAAAACCCATCCTAACATCTTAAGAACCTGACTGCACCAGAGGATACCCCCAAGCCCAAGAAGACCTATTGGTACTCTACAGTCTACACTCAAAGGAGTGCAATGTTTAAAATACTTCTGTTTAACAACTATATTCATGTGACAACTAGGCTAAGCAACCGGCCCCCAAATTTTTTTATCAAGCAAAGCTTTATTAAGCAAGGGAGCTTTGTCAAAACCCAAACCCCAGCATATTTTGGCCTGCATAATCTGTACGGTTCAAGTTGTCGTAAGAGTTAGTTCCTTTTCTATATAAGTATAGGCATTCAATGTGTTTGTGCATATCTAGAATTAATGTTATCAAAGTGAATATAAAATAAATATAAGGTAACATATTGGATGTTCAATATAGAGAAAAAAGTACCTTAAAACGAATGATTCTATACTTCAAAATCCTAATTAGCGCATGCCCCATTGGAATTTGGAGGACCATCATGAAGAATATAATTTCCCAGACAGAACAACTAAAGTCAACTAATACATTCTCAAAATTATATAAACTCACCCCGTTATTTCTTTCAACAACCTCTTAAAGACCTCATTGTCATTGTCATCCCATATTTTCTGAATTTCAGGCTCCTTAACCAATGAGTTCCCTCTCATCCCAAATGTTGTCATTGGCAGATCAACCGTGTGCTTGGATTTGCCATCTCCTTGCTTTGCCAGAGTCTCTCTGTTGCATTTCAACAAGCAACTGGTGTGTCACAAGCACGGGCCTATTTTGCACTTGATAAATCCAGAACTGGGAATAAAAAAAATCAAGCTGGAACAAGGATATTGATGATGGTAAAAGGATATTCTTCTGTGGGTTGTATGTTATTTAAAGATAGCATTAGAATATTAGATCTGTTACATGACTATATTTTTTGGCTACTAAACAGCCAGATTGGGGAAATCAAAACTCAGGCAAATGAGTATGAGGTGTTAACAGGATTGCAAAAGGACTCTAGAATCATATTTTTGAACTCTTTGGCTCCAATTGATCCAACTATTCTTTACTTGGTCAATCTCAAGAAAGTTCAAACGGGCAACAATGTTTGATATGTTGCAATTTATACTCAAATCACCTCACTAAAAGCTAAAGGATGGCTTTTCAGTCATTAAATCCTTGACTTTGGCTAGCTACTTTCAGTTATGTCTTCAACCAAACCAAACCAACCTGGCAAGGTAGAAGCCTTTTACAAATTTATTGAACTTTCTTTTTCTTTAAATCTACTTTGAAATTTGTTACAACATTTAAAACAACCTTAATGAATTAGTTGGGGAGAAAAGCAATTATTGACACTAGTAGAACCTTACTAGTAAGATTAAAGGGTACCTCAAAATTTGCAAGATTACAGCATCAAAACTAATATGTTGTATGTAGCATGGTAAAGATGAGAACAGAATCAAGGTGGCTGCCCAATTCATAGAACTTTTTTTTTCCAAATACAGATCCCAATAAAAGGAAAACAACACCTAGTACTTTGTTGAGTTTTTCGCACCAAACCCAGGACAAATGCTCCTAAAGATGGAGACTGCAATTGGAAGGATGCCAAAGAGTGCAATTTGGAGTTGCTCCGAGCTGCTTATCCTGACAGTGATCTGCCCACTTTGCTTGTTATTCAATCCAACGTGTATAGCCATTTGAGAACCCCGTCCGATGGAGAACTGGGACTGTAGATTGGCCATGAGAGACATGTCACCTCTCTGTCTCACTAGAGAAAGACCTAAGGTGGATTGGTCCTGCCCTATAGGGAAATCCGCCTCCTTGAGGCGCACTTCCAAGTTTGCTCCATAAGCTGTTTCACCTTGAGATCTGACAACTCCAGTACTTCCTGCCAAAACCAAGCGCTTTCCAATTGCAATCTGATCCTCAATCTTGAGTCCAGTGGCCACATTTCCATCTAAGAAAGTAAGAGTTACTCCAGCAGTTGCTTTATTTATATTGGAATTTTTTACTTTGGTTTCTCCTCTTAGGATGTAAGCAAGCTGCCCTCCAACAGTTTGAATATTGAACCCTGCCATGGTTGATCCATTCTCCCCATGCTTCATGGAAACTAAGGAATTTAAGTACATGCTAAACTGTTTTTTATCCTTCATTATTTGAACTTCAAAATCAGCAGGAAATCTACCAGAAATAGCAAGACTCCTTTCAAGCATTAAAGCATCATACCCAAAATCATGGTCCCAGCCATGAGTGCCTGGAATTGCCCTCACAAGAAACTGAGACGTGGGCTCCAAATGACGATATCTGAATGTAGGATTATCTCCGTCAAAGGAATGTGGGAGGGCCATGTCAGGTAAAGGAACTGGCACATCAGCTGGACTTGTATCCTCCTGGTCCGCGTCTTCCTCCATGTGAGCATAATCATTGCCACCATCTTTGCCTTTCTTCTTCATATCTCTCATCCTTTTCAACTGTTTCTTTTGAAGGAGCTTCACACGATAATCATACTCCTCAAAATAAGCTTTTCTTTGCTCCTTGCTGAGTTTGGCAATCTGAGATTTCTTCAGAGGTCTAAATGGTGGAAGTTGGTCATACTCATCCTCTTCTTCTTCCTCAGAATCTGATAAATTCCCAATTTCTGAGTCAACAGTATCACTACCACCTCCTTGATCACCAGAGAGTTTTGGATGGGCGTGTGACTGCAGGAGAGAAGCCAAGAAGTAGGTTAGAGGTGGGGACCGTACCCCAAACCCAAAAAGCTTTCTGTTATCAACATATTTCTGAGGTGTTAATAAAGGAATTGCTTGAGATAAGATCTTTATTGAGTAAAACATAAGCAATAAGTGGGGTCTCCAAGCAAGTCCACTGGGAAGCACTCTTTCTCCATAGTTGTTTGTTTGACACAATGGATGGTTCTCAACAAGGGACACTGGATGCATGAGACTTGGTTGCATCAGGCGCATATCACCAACTGCTTCACTGATACACTGCTGAATAACATAGGATCGGCGAGAGACAAAATTGTCATAGCTTAGAGGTGATCCCAATGGTCCATCTGGGGGAGCAGAAGCAGCATGGGTCAAAGCGATAACAGCATTAACCCATATTGATGCACTGAGAGAACCAGTTATCAACCTTAACAATGGCAAATCATTGAGATTTTCAGTTCGAGTGTCTAAACGATCAACATAGAGGACAATATCTGGAGGGAACTTCTTCAAAAACTTCTTTACAGATGCTAATATTTTCCGGTTGATAGATTGTTCCATCAGAGAAGACCTAAGCCCCGGTGTGTCAAGGAATCTTATCTTGACACCACCTACTGTTCCAACAATCTCTTTCACAGTTGTTGTGACAGGTTCAAACGCACCAATCATTGCCTTTTCCATACCAAAAATGGAATTAATAGTAGCACTTTTCCCCACACCAGTTTTGCCAAGAACCAAAATATTTAATGAGAAGTCTAGATCATCTTTCCCCCCTGCTTCAAGTTGCATAGCCAACCTCTTTGCTGCTAATTCAAGGCTGAAAGTCTGACTAAAGTGCCTGCCAGCTACAGGGGCCAACCTATGTAAAACTTTTAAAACTCCGGTATCTTCAGGAGAAATGCCTAGCCTTCGTACAAGCCTCAAGAATTTCACTCTTACGAGTTGTATCTTCTCAATTTTTTTCTTTTCCTCTTCACTTAGGCTGTCCTCAGATTCATCCTCAACTCGAAGGTCTGAAGAAAAAACATTGAGGCGATTTGGATTTGGAGCAGGTCGTAGAGAATGGAATGAGGAATCTAAACCAGCAGGACTCTCCTCTGAACCAGCACCAGATACTGCTTTCAGAAGAGCCTCCAATGCAGCAGAATTAAATAGTTGATTTATTTCACCCTCCCTATCTGAGTCCACTTCTTCATCCAAGTCGATTCCATTCTCATTGTCACTTCCTTCATACAGAGTAAAACTTCCACTAGCATCAACTTCCCTTTCAGAAAAACTTGACTCTAAGAGATTACATTCCTTGGTCTCAGCAAAACCGTTTGTTACAGCTATCTGTTTCTCTAACTGTGTGGAATCAATACAATCTTCAGTATCTGAGCTTACTATGTCAGTTTCATTAACCGTAATAGAAGTTTCTTCCACCATTCCACTGGATTCTTCAGCACCATTCTCACTTAGTCCCACAATTTCTTGCTCCCCTCCATTTGCGCCATTTAATTCAAGACCTTCATTGTCTACTCCTTTTTCTTCACCAAAATACTTAACATCCTCATCCAACCTCAGATTTTTCTCCATAACATCTTCCCCATTCGGCATCAAAGTTTCAACATAAGCCGCCTCGGTGACACCAGGACCCTTATCTTCAATCACTTCAGCCAATACAGAAGCCTCACCAGGCTCCTCCACAACCAATGCCTTCTCTTCTCCAACGCCAAGAACCCCATTTTGCACCCCAACAAATCCATCCAAAACCGCACCTTCCACAACCTTCACCTCTATTGCAGGCTCAGATTGTTTAGAAGTAAAAGAATCCCTCCACTCCACCAACTCATCCTCTTCAACACCCAATGCCTTAATTCTAAGTGCACTATCAAACTTCTCTAATTCCTCAATACTTGGAACCCTCACTGGACCTGAAACCCCACCATCTTCATCGACTGCGCTCACCATCTCCTCCTCCTCCTCCTCCTCAACATCAATATCATCATCATCATCCATAGACAACCTGGCTTTAGGCATAACCCGGTTATCAACCAAAACTGGCTCAACAATTTCATCACTCTCTCCCTCATATTCTATACTATTTTCTAAGCTTTTCCCATCTGAGTCTCTCACAAAAGGTCCAGAAAAATCAAAACTTTCACTCTTTTCTAGAGTTTCCTCATCTGGGTCTGCCACCGATGGCCTCTCTGAAGCAGACTCAAACTCCTCCCCAGTTAAAAATTGCTCCTCAGACTCATACCCATTGTAACCACCACTAGTACTACTAATACTACTACTGAGACTTAAAGTTTTGTTGGGACCAATGGATTCAGAATCAGAATCAGAATCAAGGGTAGGGGGTGCTCGGATAGGGAGAGATTGAGAACCTGTTGAAAGTGAAGATGAGCTGGAAAAAGCACGATTACGTGGTACTGGGACCGCTTGTGTTGTAGAGAGAGGGACATAAACCTTTGAGTCCATAGCTTTTGAGTTTTTCAGTTCCCAGCGGTTCTGTTTTCCATAACCCAAAAAGGAACACACACACGCACAGAAGCCAAAGCAACAAAGATTCAAACAATATAAATTTTTTGTCTTTTAGGGTTTTTTCTTTTTTTTGGGCGAAAATGGCCAACTGGCCTTAAAAACGAAACTATCTAGTTAGTAGGCTCTCCTTAGAAACATATTTCGTTTATAGCATCTCGAGTCTCAAAGACTCGATTTTGGGCTTCAAAATCGAGTCTTTAAGGCTCGGTTTGCATGCTTCGACCGCGTCTGATGTGGCAGAGTTGCCATCTGGCATTGACATGGAAATCGAGTCTCTTAGACTCGATTTCCACGTGTATGCCCATGGAAATCGAGTCTTAGAGACTCGGTTTCCAATTGGGGTTTTTCAAAATTAACGTTTTCGTCTCTGTTGCATTTGTCTCACTTTCACTCACACTCACACTCACACTCACACTCACACCCTCTCACTCTCACACAAACCAGAGCGCTCTCACTCTCTCACCCTCACTCTTACATTTTCATTTCCCACACTCACAAAACTCTCTCATTTTCTCTCTATCTCTCACACGGCCTCTCACATTCACACACGCTCACACACACACAGAACCCCGCCGGCGTCGACGAGCAGAGCCCAGCCCAGCCCAGCCCAGCGACGACGCCAACGAGGCTGAGCCCAGCCATCGGCTCCTCTCCTCGTCGATCTCTCTCTCCCTCACTAGGAGATCCTTTCTCCTTTTCTCCCTCTCTCTCATTACCACCCCCATACCCATTCATTTTTCCTCACCATACCCATACCCATACCCATTCCGATTTTGGTCGGTAAGTTATTTATATGATTTTTTGTTTTGATTATTGTGAAATTTTGGGTTTGGATTTGGATACTTAACATCTAGGTTATTTATTTAATTTTCAGTTTTGATTTTTGTGAAATTTGGGTTTGGATTTTGTGGTAGATACTTTATTTAATTTTTATTTTATGATTTTTATGAAATTTGGGTTTGGATTTGGTGAGTGCAGATGACATTCAACTCTCTTTGGCTGAAGTCAAACTTGCTTGGTTACCCATTCCGATTTTGCTTGGTAAGTTATTTATTTGATTTTTTGTTTTGATTATTGTGAAATTTTGGGTTTGGATTTGGATACTTAACATTTAGGTTATTTATTTAATTTTCAGTTTTGATTTTTGTGAAATTTGGGTTTGGATTTTGTGGTAGATACTTTATTTAATTTTTATTTTATGATTTTTATGAAATTTGGGTTTGGATTTGGTGAGTGCAGATGACATTCTTGCTTGGATAGTGCATATTGTTGCTGCCATCCTTAAGACTTTCCAAATTTCTGGCTTCAGGTTAGATTGTTATTGCTGATTAGGATTATAGCTTTTAGGAGAGAATTGTATATCTCATTAGGCCCATTTGCTTGTCTATTAGGAGCTTAGAACTTACAAGTTTATATGAAATAGTTATCTCATATATTTAAATGTTATAGTACCATTACAAATTACTAAATTATATGCATATAAAAAAGCACTTAGTAGTTTGCTATTGAAGAAACAAATTACATAGTCTTTTTTCAGTTATGTATTTTGGTTGATTGGTTATGATTTAGGTTTTTCGGTTAGGAATGGTTTTGTTTAATTAGTTTAAATAGATGGATTAGATTTAGTTTTGATTAAGGGATTTTGGTTAGAAGTTTTGTTTACGTTAGCTGGCTTGGCATAAATTGGTTTTAGGTATCTAGAATCGATTTTGCATATTTGGGTGGCTTTGATTCGGTGAACAAAGCACATAGAACTTACGGCTTTAAGCTACGGGTGCTTTTGAACTCTAGGAACCAAATGCCTCTTTGAAAACAAAACCTAAACCCAATTCAATTATTGAGGGGGATTTAAACGCTGGTTTTCCTTATAAAAGAGATCAGGAAATGTCACTAAATTACAAGATTCTTGGCCCATTTAAACTAATTCTAAAGCAGAATTGGACAACAATATCTCTAGAAAGTTTAGATGTTCAAACAAGCATATCTCATCCAATTTAGTCTGATTTAGAACTGGGTTCTAAGTTGGCTATGGAAAAGTCAACAAATTTTTTTCTTGGTCATTAATATTAGTATAAAACACAAATAATGTGTCACATCATATTATTTTTCAAGTATAAGCATGATTTGTCAATTATCACCAAAGTTGTATCAACACCACTTTAAATGCTATCTTTACTAGCGTTGTCAACTTGTCATTAGAATCTGGCTTATTAGCCACTTCTTTTTTGTTTCTTTTTTTATTTTTTTCTCCCCTTCTTATTTTTTTTGTTTTTGATCAGTCATTAGCTACTTTACAATTTGTCTACGTCGGCATTCCTCTTTTACCAAACTTTTGCATAAGATTTCTCATTCCGAAGGGATAAAATAAAATAAAATAGAGAAAAGTCAAAATATCCTCCATTTAAGATTATGTCTTACTGCTTTACCACTATTAAAACTTAAATTATCATTAAAAATAACCCAATTGATGGGTTTCCAAGAGATTTTAAGAAAAAGTACAAAGAACAGTGGGCAATTTATTATGCCATAATGCTGTATGAAGAAAGCAACTAGTCTTTGTTTGAGGAATTGGTTTTCTATTTGATGGTAACTGCCAGGTTGGCTCCCTCTCAGACAAGCAGTTAAATAAAGAACATCAGTTACTGAAACCATAAGATCTTTAAAAAAGGAATAATTGAACTTCAAACTAAAAGTTGCTACAAAGGTACTGTGTCAATGTTTTTTTGATACATTTTAAGTTGGGAGTGGGGATTTAAACCCTAGATGTCTCTGTTGGAAACACCAAGCAATGCCATTGAACTATAAGGCTTCTTGGCAAAAGTAGTGAATCAAAGTTAAATTATTATTAAATAAAATGCATTACTATAGCCGCAATATACCTTGTCAAGGTCCTTAACAATTTTAGCCTCTGGTGAAGAATTCTCCTCATATTCCAACCACAACTCACCTATTTCCTGGGCTGCAATTTATAAATAGGAAGTCAAAAATTGTCAAACAACTAATTACTTTCAGGTAGAGGAATAACAAATTCATTTTCCTCACATTGACAACAACACGTGCGCACACATAGAGTTAGTGAATAAAGTACCTCTTGACCCTCCATCAAGTAATTTGCACATGTGGTCTAATGCTTCTCGTTCTTGTCGACTCTTCTCTTCCTTTGAAATCCCATCTGAAGGTGTAATGTCCCCAACAATGGCTATTCAAAAAAAATTTCACAAGGTAAAAATAACTTTTAATCGTTCACCAATAGAATTTACTAAAGAAAAGCACAAATAAGTAGAGATTATACAATGATCCTCATAAATCACGACTAATAGAACTTTTAAACATTTAAGGTCACATAATTGTAGTGTACTTGTAAAAGGATTAGTTCAATCTGCTGCAATATCATATGGATCCAATCCACTTACGTGTGGCTTTGGACCATTATTCAATATAGGAAAAAAAATGGGAAGGTTATGAACACCTAAGTGTTCTCATTGGAGTATAGTAATTCTAGTTAGACCTAAGTGATCTCATTGAGATTCTAATCAGCAAGTTTATATAGCTAGTAAAATATTAAATTATCATATTTTTGTTTTATTTAGCTCAGAAAAAACTTTTGCACCATCATATCTATGTTTGCTTGCAATGTCAATATTATGTGCTAATTGCTTATCATTCTTGTGCAGTATGGATGCTGCAAATGCTGGACGGATTGACCATACACGGCCTGGCCCTATTGACGATTCGGTGTTAAAGTTGCAGCCCACCCATCGGTCAGAAGCTATTTGGAATGGGCAGGTACAATACAGCAGTAAATATTTATGTAAAATGTACACGCATTTAATTCATACAATATACATGCAGACGTTTGTCATATGTTAATCCAAGGATTCGTTTTGTGCAGGATCCAGGGGCCCTTACTTGCCGTGGCCGTACTGAAGAGTTCTCCAACCGAGAGCCAATGGTAGACGATCGAGTCGTTGACATCATTAAGGCATTGGGCTTGGAGGGACTGCTGAGGCAGCCGGGTAGAGAGCTTGACCACGGCCTAATTACAGCCTTAGTGGAGCGATGGCGGCCCGAGACTCACACCTTCCACATGCCACATGGTGAGATGACCATCACATTGCAGGATGTGGAGGTGATTCTCGGGCTTCCTGTTGATGGTGACGCTGTAACAGGGAGCACACAGAAAACTTGGATGACTGTGTGCGAGGAGTTCCTTGGCTTTCGACCTATAACTCAAGACCAGCATAAGGAACTTAATGGCCAAAGGATTCTCATCAAACGGCTTTTGGAGCAAGTTGCTAATCCATTGCCGCCTAATGCCGAAGAGGATGAGCTGCATAGGTACGCACGATGCTATATCCTAGCGCTACTGGGGGACACAATATTCATGGACAAATCCGGCGATAGAGTGCATCTAATGTGGGTGCAGCAGTTGGAAGACCTTCGCAACCCACGAAGGTACAGTTGGGGAAGTGCTTGCCTTGCATGGTTGTACCGAGAGCTATGCAGGGCAAGCCATAAGGACACCAGTCAAATCGGTGGGTGCTTACTATTGGTGCAGTATTGGGTATGGGCCAGGTTCCCCTATTTGTGCCCGGCAATTGAGCGTGGCCCGCCAGTGGGCGCTTATGGTCCTCCAGCGCGTGGTCCTCTGTACCTGAAGTAAGTCTCTACCTTATAAGGATTGTTTCTTATTGTAGTCATATTATTAATTGAGTAAATATCTATAACATTATCTTAGTAGTTATATGTGATAACATTATAGTTTTAGTCATGACATTATCTTAGTAGGAAAGTTCTAAATATTGATCTTTTGTTCTTGATTGTTGTAGGTGGGCATGGGTCCCAAACAAGAAAAACAGGCCTGCCCACATCTTCAGGGACAGGTATCGCCAGCAAATAGCTTCGATGTTGCCAAGCCAGGTATGAAAATGCCTTGTTTAACATGTTAACATGTTTAGGAACAAGATATATGTTTGGTGAACTTTGAAATATAAACATAGTTGCCTAATGTGTTGCGTACTTGTTTTTGGGTTACTGTAGGTGGTGTGGCAGCCGTATGAGGCCGATTTTGAGGACCTTCCGCCATGGTGCGTTGCAGGGAGGGCTGTGTGGACGGCAACGGTGCCGCTTGTATGTTTCCACCTAGTAGAGATGCATACACCGGATCGTGTCGTTCGTCAATTTGGGATGATCCAAGAAATTCCCGGCGATGTTGACACTGACACCGTGCTTCATGCCATTGATTTGAGGGGGAAGGTGGGCGTTAATTGGATGCGGAAACATGCTCTGCATATCATAAATTGGGGTAACCGCCTTCAACGGTGTTGTCAAGCAGTGCTTGGTGATATGCCTCCACAACATCAGTACTTCGACTGGTTCAAAAGGGTGACTCGGAGGTTCATCGATGTTCCTGGTGCTACATCGATTATAATGGTAACTTCTCCACATCTTCTACATATTACCGTACTTCTTAGCATGAAACCACTATTTATAAAACATGATATATGTGGTCCAATGTATGCTTAGCATCAAAGAAGTAGCTTATAGTTGTTTTCTACTTAAGATTCCTTATAGAGAAGTTATGCATAACACAAATCAATTAATTTCTCCAATAAACTACAAAGGAACATAATATTTCTAATCCAAGATCTAAAACTCAATATAGAACTTAAATGTAGCCAGTGGGAAGTTTTTTTTTTTTTTTTTTTTTTTCCGTTTGTTTTGCAGTCCTGTAGGTGTAAACCAGAATTACTTTTGTCCCGTCCCCTACAATAGTAAAAGATATCCAGAACACATCACATGGTCAGCGGTAAAGAAGTAGATACAAGCATAATCACCAGTCAAGGAGAGAGTACATCAGATGCAAATAATTGGATTCAAACAGTTACTATTCATGGGCATTTTAGTTGCCCTTAGCACACAAAAACAGTCAATACATTATCATCGGTTCAAACAAGGCCGCTGTGGTTGAAGTTGGCAAAGTAGTAGCTACATTGCCAATGCCATATCATTGCATTACAGGCAAAAGCTGCACAACGCAATTAATGTAACGAGTACAATGGATAGCAAATGTTCAATTAGCACAATATTTAGCAATAAACAAAATAAAAACTAAGTCAATACAACATAGTCTACATAGTCGTCTAACACTTGTCCATACTGATACAACATACTCTACATAGTCACCTATAACATTTCCATACTAATACAACATAGTCTACATAGAATTTGCTGCACTTGTCCATACCGAACATAACCACAAGTCCCACGTACAATGCCATTCAAAAATCCAGTCTCCGCTCGCCTGACAACCACGAAGGTACAGTTGTTAGTTTCCAAATGTGAAGAACAACAACCAAATGACATTCTGAGCATATTATATAAAAACAGTGACAACACTTGCCTAGTTTGCAGCACTACCACTTGTCGAAGCCCCATGGGAATTGGGACAGCATCTGCGGTTATGCCCCTCTTGATGACACACTCCACATCGTTGCCTTGGTTGAATCTCCCTCAAGTCCGGATCTTCCCTCCGGCTTCCCCGTTCTCGTTGTATCCCATCCATTTCATTCCTTAATCTTGACTTCACAGGACGACCTTTGCCCCGCAACAGCTGTGGGTTAGGCACCCACCGTGGTCCGCGAACATCCCTCCACAATGACTCTGATTTTGGCACCACAAAATGATGTGAATATGTCTGAATGGCGTTGTTCAAACTGTAACATGGGTCAATATAGCTGGTCGCATCGAGGTGCAGACCTTTAAGAACTTTAATTGCATGTGAACAAGGGATCTTCAAGTTTTGCCACTTCCCACAACCACATGTTTGCTCAATTACGTGCACTTCATGACTGTGGTTTCCCCCTCCACCTCTATGATCGTTATACGGGGTAACCACTTGATATACACCAAGTTCATGATTAAAATTCCTCAGAGTGTGTCCTGCAGTTTTCTGCTCATTTTTGTTATAGATCTTCATTGCATAATCACTCCACACCTTACCTTGAGAGAGATCAGAAAGAATTTTTTCATGTCGATCGTAGAAATATGCAACAAGTTTGGACCATGTGAACTCAACCATTGCAGCAATGGGCAAACCGCGGGCACCTTTAAGTACCCCATTAAAACACTCAGAGATATTGGTTGTCATTGCCCCGTAACGTCTTCCACCATCCTGTGACTGGGTCCATTTATCAACATCCTCACTCATTAGATATGTGTAAGGCATATAGCGTAGGATGTGGCGATCAGTAGGGTCTACACCCCTCAGTAAATTAATCTCGGCCTTCTTAATGGTTTGCATTATGGACGTGAATTTTGCTTCATGAGTTGCATATCCAGCTTTCAAGGCCAATGCCTTTAAAGTCGGGTCCTTAAATTTTGTGTTGAAGTTGCTAGCAACATGTCGAAGGCAATATCGATGATATACCTGTTCTCTTCCGTCCTCACCTATAGGCCACTCTCGAATGGCGCATTTGATACCTTTATGTCGGTCAGAAATAATGCAAATGCCATCCTTAGGTATGACATGCTCTATGGAAGTCCTAAGACACTCTAAAAACCAACCCCAACTAGGCCCTGACTCCTTGTCTACAACAGCAAAGGCGAGAGGCAAAACCTTTTGGTTAGCATCAGTTGCCATTGCAATCATCAACACCCCTTTGTATTTACCATACAAATGAGTCCCATCAATACTGATCACTGGCCTGCAATATTTGAATGCAGCAATGCATGGAGCGAATGCCCAATATACATAGTGAAGTACCGCAATACCTTCGTATGGCCTAGGTATGGTGTGATAGCTGTACTTGGTACCTGAGTCCTGATCCAAGTATGCCAACAACAATTTCCGCAACCTTTGGTAAGACTCCTCCCAATCCCCAAATATCTTAGCAATTGCCTTTTGTTTTGCGTCCCATACTTTATAGTAAGAAAGCTCATGATTATACTTAGTACGTATGATCTCCCAGAGCTCATCAATACGAGCAGTGTGATTTTGTCGCAATTTTTCCACAATTTCTGATGCAACAAAATTAGAATCCATCATTCTACCGTCTCTTTGCAGGCCAAAGGGTATACAAGTGTGTGGACCCACATAAGACGTGACCACCCACAGACCATTAAGTTTATTCTTCATGAATGCCCCAACATACCACTTGCAGTTGTCATCAACGCATGCGACGCACAATTTTGTGGTGTTCGACCTCCGGGTTATAAAATTTCTATTATCATTTGCTGCGTATATTGTCAATGCACGTTTCACCGCCGATTTATTTGCAAAAGTCAACCCTTTACAAAAATGCATCCCATCTTGCCAAGTACAAACAAATGGTTCTAATAGACGTGAAGGATCAAACATATTTTCCCAAGTATTTGCGTAGAATGAGTCGGCAGGAGGTCTGTAGCCAGTGGTCGTATTTGTATCACGCTGGATGCCAATATCATCGTCTGCATCATCTTCATCATGGAACTCCATATTTTCCTCTTCAAAATGGGGAACGACTTCATGGTCATCCACATCGTTCTCAAGGTCACCTCGTTCAATCCTCTCTTCGTACTCATCCACACCATCAATACTTTCACCATCATTCATAGCATGATCTTCGTCTTCGTCTTCGTCTTCAACATAGTCTTCGTCTTCGTCATCCTCCTCTAAATGTGTCTCTTGACAATGGAGGGTTTCACCAGTATTTACAACATGATCTTGAGATGGGAGCATATAATCTCCCATTGTATACCCTCCCATTGCAGTGCATCCATCATCAAGGGCTGTAAATTGTAAAGACGTAGTTGTTTGTTGCACCATCTCAGTATCAACTTCCGCAAGCGGCTCTGAACTTATGTACAACTCAGCCACATTTACTTGGGGCATTTTCTGGATCCTATTAAACATCATCTTCACATGTTTGTCTTCTTTAATCGCCATATACCCGTAATTTATCCGTTCATGTAGGACTTCTTGTGGGTAACGATAAATAATCTTGATGTCATACCAAGCAGAGTTCAAATTCAATTCGTCCATTATTTTCAACTTCAAATCATTCAACGTCTTCAACTTACGACGTATCATCATGGGGTAGCATTGGATACCCGGCCCTGTAAATGGAAATCCCTCAATCCCCCCAGGATTGTTAACAGGTCCACCGTAGTATACATTTATATCAATATTCTTCAGATGTTGTGAACCTATTAAAGAGTCAAGTATAATATGTTAGCGACATATTTTTTTCTTTCATTTAACATCAATTACAAAACCTTTTCTATCTACTCAAAGTACAAAAATCACAAATTCTCACCCCACAATTGCATATACTCACCCCACATCACATACAAAACACACTCAATCATTATCATTTCGTACTCAAACAAATAAAAAAACTAAAAACAAAACTCACCCCCGTTACAAAATTTCAACTCAGCTCTAACTAATATAAATAAAAATATCAAACCAAACAACAAGAAAAATAGCCATGATAAAAGCCTAGCAATACAAATATATATCTACAATATTTTTTACTTGTTATAAAATCCTAGCAAATATATACATTAACTTGCAAAAATAGTCATGATAAAAGCCTAACAATACAAATATATATCTACAATATTTTTTACTTGTTATAAAATCCTAGCAAATATATACATTAACTTGCAAAAATAGTCATGATAAAAAGCCTAACAATACAAATATATATCAACAATATTTTTTACTTTGTATAAATCCTAGCAAATTATATACACTAACTTGCAAAATTAGTCATGATAAAAGCCTAACAATACAAATATATAACTAAATATATTTTTTACTTTGTATAAAATCCTAGCAAATATATACACTACCAAATATAACTTCTTACAAACCCCACATTTGCATATTCACATACAAACACACCCAATCATTATCATTTGTTTCCAAAATAAAATAAAAAATAAAAAATCATTAATTATACTAAAAAAAAAAAAAAAAAAAACTAAACACACAACTCACCCCATTACAAACCTTCAAATCATTCTATCAAAAATATAAAAAACAATATCAAACCAAACAAAAAAAATTAATCATGATACACATACCCATAAAAAAACCTAATAATATATATATATATATATATATATATATATATATATTATATTTATATATGAAACTAACAATTAGAGAGATTGAGAAACCTTACCTGACATGAGGATGTGGGGTGAGTTGATTTGAAGTTTGTAATGGGGTGAGATTTGAATGAGAGTAAAACAGCACAGCCAGATGCAGAATTTTATGCTGAAATGAAAATGAGTGAGAGGAAGGATGTGGGTACTAGCATGTGTGTACCTATAAGCCAGACAACTGAATGTAACCTACAATGAGTGAGCATGTGCAAACTGCAAAGGCTCCTGAGAAACCCCAGACCAGACAAAAAACGAGCTGAGCTGTGGGACTTGACATGACCAGACATCAGACACGAATAAAGCAAGAGAACTGTACTCAAAAATCGAGTTTGTGAGACTCGTTTTCCAGCTGGAAATCAAGTCTTAGAAACTCGATTTTTACGTGGAAATCGAGTCTAAAAGACTCGATTTCCAGCTGGACCATTCCGCCGTGCACAGGCCAGATCACACAAGAAAGTCGAGGCTTAAAGGCTCGATTTTGAGACCAAAATCGAGCCTCTGAGGCTCGAGATGCTATTAACGAAATATGTTTCTAAGTCTCGCCTACTAACTAGATAGTTTCGTTTTTAAGGCCAGTTGGCCATTTTCGCCTTTTTTTTGGTGCTAGACTAGAACTTGGAAGTGGGGTTGAGAACTTGAGTTGGACCGTTCGGTTGGGGTTAGATTTGGTGTGGAGAGTTGAGCCACACATGACCGGCGTGGACCATATGGCCTTGCGTAGGATAAGGCTGAAACTTTCTTGGTTGGAAATTCATATGGTTTGGCAATATTGTAGGATTACACGTATTGTTTTTCATGTTTTTGTTTTATCTTCTTAAAAATAATATGAAAAATGTTTAAGTTATTCCAATGTACAGGATTCAAAGTTATTATCGATTTTATTATTAAAAAAACTTTCAAATTGACGTGTGAATTAGTATTATACTTGTTACGTCAATGCTATAAAGTTCTAAGTTAATCGAGTTGTTTATAAAATGCTTGGGTCGGGTTTAACTCAATAAAAAGTTTATTTATATTCGTTAGTTAGCAAACAAATTAAGCTTAAAGTTCACGTTTAAATTTGACTATTAAACGAACCAAACTCAAATATAATAATGTGTTTATAAACAAGTTATAAATATGAAACTCGATTTTAGCATATATATAATATTATATGTTTTATTTATATATATACATGTATAAAAATATATTCATATAAACTTGATATTGAATTGTGCAAGTTGATAAATAAGAACATAAGATATCAAATTCTATTCACAATTTATTGATAATTTTTTTAATTTAATTTATTGATAATATAAATAGTCTATTTCATAGTAAAAACTATATATAACTCTTAAGGATACAAGATTTGTGAATCTAATTTTTATAAGATTATAACATAATTGCAACTATAAGTTAGTTATTAATTAAAGGCATATATTTGTGAATGAGTAAAAAAAAAATAGCTGTAGTTTTTACTACATATGGGTAAGAAATAAGTTAATTAAGTTGTTAGTTAACAAACTTAAGCTTATTCAAAAAGAAAATAAGCCAAAGTTGAACGTGTAATTTAGTTTGATACAAAGCTCAAGCTCAGCTTGTGTACAGAATTAAATTAAATTAACAATTTTGAAATTTTAATACTCAACTCAACTTGTTTACAACCTGAAAAATGGTGGAGAGCCATACATGAGTGGAGTCAATCATTGTGTCCTTGTGGCAGCTTGGAGCAGATAACGCTGAACATAAACTTTCTTTACTAGTATTCATATGACTTGACAATATTGTAGGATGGCGTTGTCAAGAGCAAGACTTAGGTACAGTACTTAGGTGTTGTTCCTTAAGTTTTCCTTTCAAGATTCAGCCATGTGGATTTTTTCTCATGGGAATAAAGTGTATTTTTTAGTTAAGTAGCCACATGGTAGAATCTTAAGAGGAGAACCTAAAGAACAGTACCTAAGTTTTGGCCGCATTGTCAATATATGATTTCCATTATTTTCAAACTTAAATTAATTTTTTTTTAGTATATGAAAAATTATAAAGCTATTATCACTATTATTATAAGAAATTACAAATTAATGCATCAATAAATATAATTGGTGGCACATTAGAAATATAATAAATATATTTCATATATATTTTGTATTTTACATTTAGAAGTTGACACATTATTTTGTAAATTTAATTATGAAAGAAAAATTTGTAATGTCTTATACATCACTCTTTTTATAATTCTATATTTTTATTCTACATAAATAAATTAAATAATATAAAAAATTTGCAATATCCTTAGCATCCCTTTTTTTATTATTCTTTTTTTTTTTTCGTTACTTCCCTACCAAATAAAAACTTTTATCTCTACATGTACAATAAGTTTGTATTTTCTTTAATATACGGAAACATAAATCACGATTGAATAGAAAAATGCTGGCTTTTTCCCAATTGTACATTTATTAAACATAAACACTGTCAAGAGGGGAGTTAGTGTCTCTTCACTAAGCATGATCATTGGGTTTCAAGTCCTGGAATTCGGATTCGAAATATTTGGAGTACTAGTGGGCAACAAAAGAGAATGTATCTTATGTATATCCATCCTCCCTCTCGTAACATGTAAGTTTCACACAATTGTATAAACAACACACAATTAGTGAGAAGTACATTCATATAGATATAGTGCATGAAATAAGTATCTGTCAAAAGTGACTTTATTAATCTTTGCTCATGAACCCAACAAACAAGATGGAACATGTTGAATTTTTATTTTAGATAAGAGCAGGTTGGTGACTTTATTATGATCTTTGCTCATGAACCCAACTAACAAGATGGAGTACGTTGAATTTTTATTTTAAATAAGAGCAGGTGGAAATTAGGTGGCTAATTATTTGATGAAATAACCTCAACATAACTTCTCTCTTTCTTTTTTTTGAGAGGAACCTCAACATAAACCTAACATAGCTATACTATATACAGAATTGATTATATTTGGGCAATCATTTAATAGATTATCTTGAATAAATCATTTAATAATAATAGAAATAGGTGCAAAAATCCAATTATAAACGAATCTCAAACACTCGGCTACTTAACAAGAGTTTCTAGGAACTTAAAAACAAAAAATAATCTCAGACACTCAGCTACTTAACAAAATTTAACAATATTGTTCGTGATATATATCAAAAAATTGTTTGTGAAAATCAAATAAATAGTAAATAACTCCTCACTCAAAAACCTACAAAAATGTTTTTTTTTTTTTTTTAGTATTTAATATCTCTATTGATTTTTCGTAGCTCAAATTCAATTTTTTAATATTTTCCTCAACCATAGCCCAATATTCAATCTGGTTGTTCAAGTTGGGTGAAGAAGCTTTGAGCTTTTTTTTAATATTTTCCTCAAATCATCTCTCAATCTCTCTCCCCCAATCAGCCAATCTGGTTGTTCAAGTTGGGTGAAGAAGCTTGAGCTTTTAAACTTTCAGGACTTTGATTTGGATCGAAATTCAAAATTTTATATATTTCCATTGGTTTCGACTGAAAATTTATATATTGACGCATTTATTCCTTTGGTTTCATACAAATAATTTAAAACTTGAGTTGGTTGGGTTGCGCCAGGCCCATGCAGTAGTGCAACGCATGGGCGACGCTTAAAGGCCCCAGTAGCAAGCTACCCTAATGGGCCTTCCCCCTTAAAAAAATTGTTTGATAAATGTGACCCAGTGGGCCACATATCAGATATTAAACTGATAAGAACAGATACTACACTTGATCTTAGCCAAAAGGCCGAGAAAGGTATGATTTGTACGGTTGTGTACTTCTATTTTTATAACTAGTCTATGCTTCGCTCCGCTCTTTTCAGACTGTAATTCCATGTGGGACATAAAAAGATTCTCAAACGAAAAGTAGAATACATACGAATCCCCTCTCCCAGTTTAGAACACAGTTACACTTTGCTTGAAATCATTTGGTTCCTTTGGACATCTGTAAACACCCAATTTTATAACTTGCATTTAACCAACCGGTAGATCTTTAGATTTGTAATAGAAAATAAATCTTGATGTTCTAACGATCATAATGGTATGTTATAGGTTTTGATTGGACCACCTGATCAAAAGTTATAATACAAACAATTTTCAATGATTATGGCTCGCCTACACGATGGGCCTGATCACGTCCTATTCTAAACACTTAATTTTGATTGGTTCTCACAAGAATTAATTTAAAATTAATTAAGTGTGATTTTTGATTGGATTTCATTTTATTTCATTTTTTTAAAGAAAATAATAATAAAAAAATGTTTTTCTTTATGGCTTCTTATCTACTCTTTTGAAAAAAAAAATTGGAGATATGATCCTTGAAAAATTCAAAAAAAAAATAGAAAAATGCTCAGAAATTAAACGTCATTATCTTCAGCAGCAACTTGAATCGCATTTTTGGCCTGGAAAACATTGAAAGTTGGATTTCTCTATTTCTATAAAAGTTATAGGAAATTGAATTTCCTTTCAAAAAAAATCAATTCCGAATCAATTGGAATTTTGAGCAGCAAGTTATGGCCAAAATACGAAACAAATGTAGAAGATAACACAAACTTAGCATTATCTTCAATTTTCTCTCAAAATTTCAAATGGGGATCAGCAATAAATCTGTTCAAGCCTATCTAATAGACTTATCCTTTTCCTTTGCTTCAAAAGAAAGATTTTTGAAAAATAAATTGGATAAAGAAACAGATACATCCTGTGAAAAAATTCAAAAATGCTCAAAAGACGTTACTATTTTCAGTAGCAATTTGAAACACATTTTTGGCATGGATAATGTTGAAATTTGGCTTTCTCTATTTCTGAAAAAAGTTGTAGATAATTGAATTTCATTTCAAAAAACACCCATCTTGAATCAATTGGAATTTTGAGCGGAAAATTAGAGCCAAAATACGAAGCAGGTGCAGCATCATTTCAAAATTTGAATGGAGATCAACACCAAATCCGTTCCAGCTCATTTAAACAGGTTATCTCCTCCCTTAGCTTCAGAAGAAAGCTAATAACTTAGCTTTAAAGCTAAGCCATCCCTTCCCCTATAAATAGAGAAGATCTCTTCCATTTTCTAGACCCCGAATTCCCTCTGGAGAGCTAGTGAGAAAGCAAAAAAGAAACGCTATTGAGCAACCATTGTTCTTACTTTGGTTGTAATTTAGTACTTCCTTGCTTTCTCCCTAGCCCTTTAAGTGATCACGTTCCCTTTTTTTTAATTTATGCTGGTGAGTAGTTAATTGTGTTCTATAATTTTTTTGTACATGCTAGAATAAATTCACTTCTTTTATGCTATGCTTGGATGAACATGCCTATATGTCTTATTGATTTTCTCTTGAATGCTTAGATGAACACTTCTAGGTTATAGCACAACCTTCTCTTGAATGCTTAGGTGAACACTTCTAGGCTAATACACAATTTTCTTTTGAATGCTTAGATGAGCACTTCTAGGCTAAAACACAACTTTCTCTTTAATACTTAGATGAACATGTCTAGGTAGTTGTTTTACTTTTTTAAAATGCTTGAACAAACATGTCAAAGTATTTTGATTTTGTCTAGATAAACATGTCTAGGGTTTTTCCTTTACTTCTCTTCATAATTGCTTGGATGATCAAATATGCTTAAAGGTTTTATTTTTATTTGTTTCTCTTTGCAATTATGTTGATGACAAATAACATGACAATTTATTTTTCCTTCACATGCTTAGATGAACATGTCTAGGCTTGGAATTCTTTATTTATATTGATCTCTTGGATGAACATGCCATCAACTTCCTTTTTTTTTACATTAAAATTGTTATCTAACAAGTTTTATTTTTTTGTTTCTCTTTATGTCAAATTCCCCTAACACATATTTATTCACAATTCCTGCAAATCACATGTTTATATGACATATTCTTTGTATTTGTTTGACAAGACATGACACTGGCCACATTAACCTAGGAGACCGGTTTTACCCGACGAGATGGGTGCTTAATCCCTTCCCATATCATAAATTAGCCTCCGAACCAAGATCAAGGGTTCTATACTATACTTTTGTATATGCAGTTTTGCATTTTTTAGAATGTAACTAGGAAATAAAGGAATGTATTTTACTTTTCTTAGATTGTATCTAGGACAAAAAGCATTGTAAATTTTTGTTCCAAAATTTGATGTAAATTGTCATATACATTAATACAACAGAAGTATTTTTCATTAAAGGTTTTCTTATTTTTCCTTTTAAATTAAATAAGTGGCGACTCCATGTAAAACCCTCGATCTTGGGGGGAGTACATTTTACAGCATCAAATTCGTTACATCAGCTTTGCTTGCTGCCTTTCACAGCCTTGAACCTTAGGTAATATCCTAATTTTACAACAGCTGCTTTGAACCAGAATGGTGAAAGGTTTTTATTCTTATTGCCTAATTTAGTGGAAATCATCTGACATCGCTTTTTTTTTTTTTCCTCATTTATTTATTTTTTGTTTTGGGTGAAGATGGCAAGATGTTGATAATTCAACGAGAAGGTGACTACAAATCCTCAATTCCATAAAATAAAATAAAAATTCAGGGTAGTGAATAAGAAATTTAGAGAAATCAACAACCTACAAGAGGTGTTGAAATTTTATAAAACTTAATAAAAAGAAAACCTCATATATTGACAGTGAAAAAAATGAAAATACAAAAATTTTGTAATTTCCTTTTATGAGTTTTTATATTTTGAAATTATTGCATGATAGTCTCATTATTAATGTTACAAACTGCCTCTATTTCAATGTAAACAACCGAGAAATCATTCATCCACTAATCTCTCATTCGATTGCAATTTTTTTTATTTAACAATTCAACTCAACTTATTCGCTATTGTAATTGTATTTGATGGGATTGACGAACTCAACCTACTTGAACAATCTCATCAGGGCCGACGAGGTCGTCCTCTAAGACGAGCTAACTACATGTCCATATCACTGACGATAGTAACGAAGCCATTCAATACAACCAATAATGTCCCAAGCGGTTACAAAGCTAGCTGTATAGACCTTTGGATGCCTCATTAAGGCCCACATTACTGAGCATGAGGCATTAGCAAGAGAGACATCAAAGCCACATTAACAACCACAACAACTAAGAGCTGTGGAAACATATATAAAGCCTTCACAGCACCAATACGAGGTACATAGACACACCTAGAAGCACTACTAGTTATTTTGATACTTTGTTATTTCCTAAAAGCTTTTCTATACTGACTTTGGCATCGGAGACGTTGTGGCAGACACCACACCGATGACCACCTTAAGGGAGCTGTCTTACCATTTTCACAGTGACACAGACGAGGACTCGGCTCCATTTGGACGCACTTACAACGACTAACGAATTTGCACTTCATCAGTATTAAGATTTTTTTTTTTTTTTTTTTTTTGGTACTCTATTAAGAAATTCAATTTAACAATTCAATAAAAAAATATACAATTCTTCTATTTAATAATTCAACTCAACTTAGTAGTCTTTGTAATTGTACTGAGAAGAACTTTTGTTGTATCCTTAACATTAGTTTATTAATAATTCAATTCAACAATCCAAACAAAAAAATTTGTCTTTCACCACTCATAGTCCCACACCCCAATCCCCACTACCACTTGGCCCACTTCCTCACAAAGTGTTATTTACTATTTATTAAAGTGTAAACTATAGTCTATTTACTTATATTTGTCTTTACCCTTTAGCTTTTTACTACCCATAATTCATAGCATTAAACGCTGTCATAAAGATGTCAAACACTTATAAGACTATGGACTATTATAAATTATAAATTTACGCTAGTCTATCACAATCCATGGAGACAGACACTCAAAACAATTCAACACACATGCACGCAGAGAGAGAGAGAGAGAGAGAGAGAGAGAGAGATACCGAGAGCGATGAGCAAAGTGATGGCTTATCTAGACTGACAAGTCGAGGGAATGAGGCAAACGTTCTCTCTCTAAAACTCTTAGATTTGCTTCTTCTTTTTTAATAATTTGATTATGCTGTGCCAATTTTTTATTTTAATTTGAGCAAGGGAGTGAGGATTGAGCTAATGAGTTGTGGCAAATGGGCTTCTTTATTAATTTTTTTAAGAGATTGTTGTTCCTAGTTTTTTTAGAGGGCCAAGGATATATTTAAGGGGACCATGTTTAGTTTTGTTGGGCTTAAATAAAAGGGTGATCAAATTTTTTAGGATGGTCAATAATAATAAAATTCCAGGTCAAGGTGTTCATTTGAACACCCTACCATCAACGTGGAGCTGCCCCTGTTTTGTCCCATGTGTTCCATTTTATATTTCACAAATTATAATTTGTCATGTATTTGTTTAGCTTTCCTTATAAAATAAACAAAGTTTTAAATGAAAAATAAAAATAAAAATCAAACACATGACATGTTGTGATTAATGAAACATAAAGTACAACACAAAAAGTAGGAAAATGATTTATATTCACCATATATAGAAGTACCTAAATTCCATTTAACCCTAGTGAAATTTAATAAGTTGTCAATTGAAGAGCTTTGCTAGGTTATCTAGTCTTTGGCTCAAGTGGTCCCTTTGTATCCACTCACTATCGACTCTAGTAAATAGTATAGTGATTTATTCTTGAACAATTTTTTATGTTTCTATTTAGTAAGTTTGTGTTTCACACACAAATATAATTAGATTAGGTTAGAGTACATCCACCAACTCTAATTTAAATTTTTTTTGTTGGGTTGTTATTTGGGCCTTTTTCTTGTTGGTTGAAGGAGGTCTGAGATGTAAAAGTTTCATAGCATTGCTAAGTGAGCAGATTCGCAATTATTTAATTGAACCATAAATTTTGTAGTTGATTTGGGTGGGGTGCGCCAGGCCCAAGCAGCAGTGCAACGCATGGGCGACGCTTAAAGGCCCCAGTAGCAAGCTACCATTACGGGCCTTCCCCCATAAAAAAATTTATTTAATATCATGTGACCCAATGGGTTGGGTCACATGATACATGACCCATTGGGCCATGTACCAGATATTAAACTGATAAGAACAGATACTACACTTGATCTTAGCCAAAAGGCCGAGAAAGGTATGCTTTGTACAGTGGTTCGGTTCTCATATTAAATCTAAGCCTTAACTCCTCACTGCTCTCATTCTTCGGTGTGGGACCCCATTATTAATTTAGTATTAACTTTCGCGTAAGTGCTATCGAGACGTATAAAGAGTCTAGATTCACCGCTGTACCAACTGAAACTTTTCATCAATATCGTAGCAAAAGCCTCTGTCAACATGATCAAGTTGACATCGAAACAACAAAGCAAACAAGGTTTTTGGGGTATCAAATTCAAACCGTTTTGCTAGGGGGAATTAAAATAATTAATAAAAAATTATTTCAGCTAGCAAACCAATCTTCTTCTTCTTTTTTGGCTGGGAGGCTTGCAAACCAATCAGCAGGTGCACTTTTATAATGTATCATGATTAACAAAAAAAACTTTTGGAGAATTTATGAAAATGTATTCCAATTAGGACTGATCAATCATTTGTGACATAAAATTAGAGTTGAATGTGAAAAGTTGCATAAACTAGTTTTATTGAGGTATTAATTGATCTTGGTATAATTTAATGTATTTTCTTTAACAAGTTAGAACTTTACCATTTTCAAATAATAATTTAATGGATTCAGTTTACCTCCAATACTTTTTTAACTTGAATCTCCTTTTGTTTTAATGAGAAACTGCTACATCACCTATTAACTAAATAATAGATAGATATTAAAACCTACTACCACTTGTCATTATGTATCTAAAACAAAATGAGATTTCAAATTAAAAAAGTACTAGAGATAAGCTAAACCCTAACTGTACATACCCAAAGTAGGGTTAACGGGCTCTACCTATAATTGGGCTCACAATCTATTTGTATTGTGGGTTTTGGGTTTCCTACTATGGGTGGTCCTTCACCTGGAGACCCAGTCACTCACTCTTGCTTTTGTAAGCCCCTCCCTCTCTTACAAAGCTAATCCAGCTTCCTTTGGAATAGTCCTTCTTCTCTCTGTGTGTTCTTCTAAGGATTTTCCAACCCCCAACTTTTTAATCCATTCTCCTATATATAGCTCGAGGTAAGTGGAGGTGTCATTATTACTCCCTCACTCGTGTAAATAGGGGTCCAATTCCATCGTTCCTAAATGGGCGCTTCATCGGAAAGGTGGTAATGACATTGGAACTGATTCCCACCTCCAAAGGCCCGCTCGACAACGATATTCTCGAAGGCACTATCGGGCAGCTGAGTACAGGGTATCTTTGAGCAATGATCTCCCCGACCAAGTTGAAGATGACCGGAAGGGGCTTGTTATAGGTGTTCAAGACAGTGCAGCCTCATCTCGGTTTTTGGGCCCTGATTGGCCCCTGAGGTGCTCGGATTGAGGCTATAGGCTCGAAATGGGAATAGGGAGATGGGCTAGGCTGCCAGGCTTGGGGCCCTGGCACCCGTACACTAACTTAATGACAATGATATTTTTGTAGTGTCTTATATATGTGGTTTGTAACCCTTTTCGTCTCTCTCGTCAGCCACTTGTCTAAGAAAAGGTTAACATAGGAAAGAAAAGATCATTGTCATGATATCAACATTTAAAATATATATTTACTTGTACTCTTTTGATATAAATTAAATTATTAATAATGTGAAAAATATCATTTATTAATTTTAAACTACATTGACAAAACCGGCCAAAATATTTGGTATCGATCAATAAACCAATACACTTAACCTCTTAAAATGTGTTGTTTAAAATACCAGGTTCTTTTGACCTTTACGTGTTTTTTTTAGGCTCTCATAGGTTATTTTGGCCAATACAAAATTATACGTATTTTTTTAATTTTTTTAATACGAGAGAATACCTAATGAGTTAAATGGAATTTGTATGTGGCAAAAAATAGGCATCAAGGCCTACCAAGCAAAGGATGGGCTTTGGGAGTTAGCCCACTACAATTAATTTATAGAAATGAGTGCAGCGGACCAACATGTGGGCTCCTAATCCAAAGGGCTAGAGTAGGAGAAAAAGATCTAGACAAAAAGAAACACGAAATAGCAAGTGAAAGGAAAGTAAAAGAGTCTATAGATGTCTCCTTGGTTAACCAAGTGAACTTGTTACACTTTGGGAGATACAAGTTTAAGTGATCTCTCTCTAATCTCTAGGTTCAGATCTTTGTTCAATGGGATGTCCTCCCCTTTTATAGTCATTCCCTTCTCATCCTAACCCTCCACGTGGAGGGTGGTTGATCCCTTAGATACTTGCCCCATCCCACCTTTGGAGGAAGTGCTGAGTGAGTTACTAGCTGTCCTAACACAGTTTAGGTGTCATTTAGCTATTAATGCAGCTGTCTTGGTTGGAGCAGTACATTCAATGCGAAAGTGATGGGTGCTTCCTTGACAAGTTTTCCCCTCTCTTTCCTTCCATGTTGGCTATGTTTGCCTCCCTCGAATCATACCTCCGGGCTAAAGGCAGGATCCCTCTTGCTTATTTTGGGACGGTCACATCCGAGGTAGAAGGCCTTCCTTGGGCTGTTTAAGGGCACTCATTTAAACCATTTTTTTTCAAGTTGCACTAGGTTTTCCTTCACAAGATCGGCTTGCTGGGCTCATACGCTCCTTAGGCATAGTCTTGTAAGGATGGTTGTCCTCAGACCCCCCACAGAGTTAATTTGAAATCTTTAAAATATACTTACATATAAATATGATAAGTTAAATTAAGCAATAACTTTAAAATGGTATGTTGGTACTAATCAATACCAAAATATTTCATTTTCAAATCAAATCAAAATTTTCTCTAACTTAATTCAATATTTAAAATTTAAGAACGCCACCATTAAAGTACCATAAGATTTATAGTGTCGTGTTAATTTAGTTATTACCATTATCCATTAAATGGAAAAACTTAATGTATCATATAGAATATATATATAAAAAAAAAAAAGAAAAAAAAAAAAAGATGTAGCTTCAAAAAATATAAAGAGAATTCAGAAAGTTAATTATAACTTTAAAAAATGTAAAAAAAGATACTCTTAATTTAATTAGATAATCCTTATTCTTAAAAAAATAAAAAATAGGGTTAAAATTGTAATTTAAAAAAAAAAAACTACTAGATAAATTTTTTTCCTAAAAATAAGTATTCTCTATTTAAATATTTTATCTAATTCTAAACAAGATATTTCACTGTTTTGTGCATTTTTAGTGAATAGTGTTATTTATTTTTAATTTTCATTGGTTATGCATTTTTATGGTTTTAAGTAGGGGTGTTCACCAAACCGCACAAACCGCAAAAACTACACCAAAATCGCCTGCAAAATAGCATAACCGCACCGCACCGCAAGTAATAGTGCACCGCACCGCACCACACCGCATGGTGCAGTGCGGTTTGCGGTTTTATAATAAAAAAACCGCACAAACCGCACCGCACTGCACCCTCTTTATATATTAATATATTTAATTATTTTTAATATTAAATATATTATTAATAGTTTAATAACCCTAGTTTTCAAAAAAAAAAAAAAAAAATTGATAACCCTAGCAAGTGTTAATTTAGAAAGCCAGCCCAAAATAAAGAAAAACTAGTTCAATAATTTAAAACTTGGACCAAAATAAAGGGAAAAATTAGTTTTGGGCTGGGTAGAAAAAGCCAAAAATTTGAAATATATACCAATTTCAAATCATTCAAACCACATCTTATACACCGCACCGCATATGTGACCGCAAAAATGAGGTGCGGTGCGGTTATGGTTTTAGCTAAACTTTAAATCGCACCGCACCACACATGTGACCGCAAAAATAAGGTGCGGTGTAGTTATGATTTTAGCTAAACCGCACCGCAATGTGCGGTGCTAAAAATGACCCAAAACCGCACCGCGAACACCCCTAGTTTTAAGGATACGTTTGGTACACTGAATGGAGATTACGACAAGAATTGTAATCTTTATTACTAGTAATAAAATGTGTTGTAATGTAATAACTAAACATATTCATTAGTTTGGTTATGAGTTATAACATTAGAATTAAACTTAACATTTATTTTAGGAAATATCTTACTCATATAATTATATCTCTTTAAAAATTGTTATTTTTAAATTTAAGAGAGATATGTATTATTTTTTATGATTTTTTATTGTTATAATTGTTAGATATATATGGAAAGTTTATTTATTTGGAAATATATTAAATTTTGAAATTATTGCACTTACTAAGGAATAGCTAATACAACCTTTTAAAGGGAAATAGTTATTCCTCATTTTGAAGAATAACTATTCATAAGAAATGATTATTCCTTGTAATAAAAACATAACTAAACTAAAAAATAACTAAATCATAAGAATAACTATTAGAGCATCTATTACATTCTACCAAACATAATCTATTTGTCTATTTTTTAGGCACTAGCTTAGAGCTTTAATCAAATTAAGAGAGAGGATTAGAGGCCCAACATAACGAAAACAAGAGTATTGCTGACTGAAGCCAATAATGTACTATTGCCTCCAAAGAGAATGTCTAGAGACCAATAGACCTTCAAGATAACAAAATTTAGACTAGGTTTGGGTGGGGCGCGCCAAGCCCAAGCAGTAGTGCAACGCATGGGCGACGCTTAAAGGCCCCAGTAGCTAGCTACCATAATGGGCCTTCCCCCTTAAAAAATTAGTATAATAAATGTGACCCCAGTGGGCCACATATCAGATATTAAACTGATAAGAACAGATACTACACTTGGTGCATGTTTGGATCCCACGTTTTCTGCGTCCACGTTTTGATCACTGCGTTTTCTTTGTTTTTTTTTTTTTTTTTTTTTTCTTTTGCCCGCATATGTTGACTTTGGTGGACAAAAATTACTGTTTTGCACTGTAGTGACACTGTTCATATACTGTAGTGACACTGTTCACGTATTAAAAAATATTAAAAATGGGTCCCACGGTACTTTTCACACATTTAAAAATTATTTTGCTACAGTGTTTTCAGTTTGCAGTTTTCAGTTTTCAGTTTCAGCAAAAATAAGTTCAATCCAAACAGACCCTTGATCTTAGCCAAAAGGCCGAGAAAGGTATGCTTTGTTTTGTGCTTCGGTTCTCACTTTATATCTCAGCCTTCACTCCGCGCTGCTCTCATTCTTCGGTGTGGGACCCTATCATTAATTTATTAACTTTCGCGTCAGTGCTATCAAATTCAAACCGTTTTGCTTTGGGGAATATTAATCAATAAAAAAAAGTCTCCAGCTAGCAAACTAATTAGCAGGTGCACACGAAGCAACTTTTATAATATTTTTTTTTGAGAAACAAGCAACTTTTATAATATAATCATGATTAACCAAAAAACCTGGGAGAATTTTTTTTTTCTTGGACAACTTAGAACTCTATTAATTTCAAGTGGTAATTAAATGACAATGATACTTTTTGTGGTGTCTCATGTATGTGGTTTGGGTCCATTTTCGCCTCTCCCTTACCATTCACTTATCTAAAAAAATGTTAAGACTTTGTGAATCTACTTAAGTTTGTACTTTGTAGTAGTAGTTATTTTTCTTGATGTACTTTAGAGATGTTTTTGTTTGGAATAAATGGGAGTGAAAGGCTATCTCAAACATTTTCAAATCTATTTTATTAATAATAAAATGAATGAAATTAAATTTTGCCATGACATCAACATTTAAAATATATATTCACTTGTACTATTTTGATATACATTAAATTATTAATAATGTAAAAAATATCAATTTATTAATATTGTCTACATTTTTTTTGCTGAGATTAATATTGTCTACAATGACCAAACTGACCAAAATATTTGGTATTAATAAATAATCCAATACACTTAACCTCTAAAATATATTGCTTAAAATATCAGGTTGTTTTGACTTGTTTCTCAATGTTGAGGGCCATTTTGTGAGAGTCCAAGTAGAAAGAAGGAAAGCCCAATAACAAGGACAGCAAAGAATTGGCAAGCAGACAACAAAACCATTAGGCCCAAGCGGCAGGAATAATGGATCACAGGCCCAAGAAATAAACAAATGGGTCTTAAAGAGGCAAGTGAGCTTAAAGAAGTCCGGAAAGAGAGAAATAACATCTCATGGGTAGTGTATGATGTAGGAAAGTGAGAAAGGGCCGCCGCAGGCTCAAAGTAATGCAAACTAAGAAAGTAAGGGGTTTATGGCAGGCCCATGAACCCCAAGGATGAGAATAAGGTTATTGGGCCGGGGAAGTCCAATGAAGTTAGTAAAAGCCCATGGGAATGAAGAATTAGTAAAAGGGCCAAGGAAACCCAAATAAAGCAAATGGGCCAAGGATGCCCAAAGACAGAGAGAAAAGGGACATAGGAGCCCATAAGTAAGGAAAAAACCAGTGGCCATGCCAAGCCACTGGGAGAAAAAGTAAACGGCTAGTCTAAGGAGGCCCAGCAGGATTAAATCATTGCAGCAGGAATAACAAAACAATACGGCAGGAAATAAGGGAAATCAAGAAGTGGGCCAAAGAAATACAAGGCCCATCATCAAATAAAGCCCAGCTCCTGAAAGGAGCGGGAAATCAAAGAGTAGCCCACATAAAAGGTCAAAGAAAACGGACGGTAGGCTATGCAGATGAGCCTCCAGACCACGGCAGACGGATGGGCAGCAGGTAGATTTTGGACACATATGGAAGGAAGGCACGCGTAAGGCCCAGGCACCACCAGCCTGTACCCAGCCAATACAGAGTATGGTGAGGTCGGGGTTTAGAGATTCAGAAGGCATGGTTTGGTGGTGGGGAGAGGGGAAAAATCTATTTTTGAGGATCCGGCTCAGGCTCTTTTGGGGAGGTGTCCTGCTAGGATGACTCACTACCCAAAAGAGGCAAGCTGAGTTGGAACCAATGGGTGCATGCCATGAGGGATAGGGAGAAAGAAAAAACCCAGACCGTAGCAGGAATGGGTGTCACGGCAGACAAACAAACAAAATACCCCTTCTTTGTCTGGTGATGGGGGAGGAACGCAGACGGAACAATAATGGTTGGCCAGTAAACCCAGACCAAACAAAGGAGGTTAAAGGCTAAAACGGTAAAATCCGGTCACGGCAAGCGCTATAAAAAGAGGGTCTTGTTGTGAACAGGAGGGGGGGATTTTACGGGAACTTTGACTGAGAAATAGGAATTTGAAAAGAGAAAACTAAGAAATAGAGAAAAGAAACAAGTGGGAAAAGAAGAAAGAAAACACCCAGAAAGAAAAACAAAGGGAGAATTAAAATGGCAGGCATGCACCGGTAGATTGATTCCCTCTCTCCCTCATGAAATCTTACTCCCTGTGAAAACCTCAAGGAGCCTTGAGCATAAACCACTCAGGTCTGTTTCCCTCAGGGCAGTTAATCTCCACGGCAGGACCCTTTTCTTGAGAGATTAATTGCGTCGAGAAGGGATGTTCTTTCTTCTCTGGCTTTGCTACTGCGGGCCGGACTCTAATCGATCTTTCCTAATATTCTGATTAACACATACATATTAACACTTGTTAACTTCTGTTCTGTTCTTTCCTTTCCGTAAAAAATATTATTATTGCTGCTGTAATTGTGTGTGAGGGTTGTTTGGTCATTTCCGCTAAAGTGACCAGATATTTTAATTATTTTATTATTATTATGTCTACCTGCCACGACTTGCTGAAACAGTTCTGCCTGCCGTAAGCACGTTCCTGGCAAACCTGGCCTAGTTTGCACACAAGCCGGATCAGCTTGATTTGCAGCTGGACCGGTCCCGACTCCCTTATCCAGAAAACTTGGGCCTGGTGCCGCAGGAAGCAGCCCAATATTGCTAGCACAGCCCACCACCTTACACTCAACAAGAAAAAAAAAAAAAGGTGTTTTGACCTTTACATGCTCTTTGTAGGCTCTTAGGTTATTTTGGCCAATATAAAAATTATATGTATTTTTCTAATATGGGAGAATAATTTCTTGTGAATTAGATTATATAAATATATTTTTTATAAATGAATTTTGTACTTTAAAAAAAAAATCCGTTTGACACACCAATTTGTAAAGTTTATATTGTAAAATATCCTTAAATCACACCTTTTATAATTTATATACTTCATGCTACATAAATAAATTATGTAATATAAATCATTCTCATGCTAAGATCAATGGTTATTTAGTGTTGTAATTGTATTTATTATTTCTTATTGAAAATGTTCATTAATCACACCCTTTAAATGGCCTCTTACTTTCTGTTTGTCTGGGCTTCTTTTTACTTAATTGCTGCTGGTTTTATCATGTCTGCCTCAAATTTATACTATTCTCTTGAAATTAGAAAAATGATTTCTTATTCAAAAATAATATGCTCCTTCCTTCCCAAAATCGACGGGGGTGCTTTTCTCTTTGGATTGTTTCAATATGTATGAGTTTCCAAAAAAAAAAATGAAAGATTATCCATGTAACTTCCCATGTTACCCTTCGAAAACACCATTCTTTGCCCGACTAAGGGCATTTTAGGAAGATTGTTATAATTAGTTTGTTTCATTAAAATGTGTGCCATTTGCAAACTCCTATCTATTTTGGGATAGACTACTGAATGTGTAGTTTGTGCATGAGAATTTTATTTACTTGCAATTACTATGGTTGTTTGTGATTCATTGTTGTATTTTTATGCAATTATGAAATTAGCACTTGCAGATTTGGTTGACCATCATACTAACATTCTATGTGTCCTCTTAGAAGATTTTTCAATTTAATTCTTGATACTAACAAAAAGATTCTCAAATGAAAAGTAGAATGTATACGAATCTCCTCTCCAAGTTTAGAACACAGTTACACTTTGCTTGAAATCATTTGGTTCCTTTGAGCATCAAATTCTTTTTTTTTTTTTGGTTAAAATATGATTTCATTCAACAAACTAACCAAGGACAACAGAAACAGAACATCCCCTGTTCACATACAGACCAACAACATCCTCATCTAAGAACTTTCTAATGTCCACAGGCGGACAATTAAAGGAAATAAAATCAACATCTTGCTCAATACTCATCCTAGCTAACATATCCGCACAACGATTGGCTTGGCGAAAGCAATGCCTAAGCTGAACCTATTGAAACTGAAGCAACAAATGCCTGCAATCATCCAAAATTGGCGAAACAGCTTTGTTTTGATAGTTTGGAGTAAGAAAAATATCCACCACAGCTTTAGCATCAAGTTCAATAAGTAAAAAATGAATGTTTAGGTTGCCGCAGAATATGAGACCCTCCCGAAGCCCCCAAAGCTCAGCCTCAAAGCTGGAAGTCACCCCTATACGCCTTGAAAACCCAGCAATCCACCTACCATTCTCATCGCTAACCACTCCTCCACAACTTGCCAAACCCGGATTACCCTTAGAAGCTCCATTTGTGTTTAATTTTTTCCAACCAGCCTGTGGCTTCTCCCACCTAACTCTTTTAATGATACTGCAGGTCAGGTCCCTCGGCGAAGCTGCACAGTACAGAAACTCCATTCCTTGGTTTACAATCTCCTCGGCTAATTTTGGGTTCGGGTTTTTCCCTCTAAAAATATACCCATTCCTACTCTTCCATATATTCCATAAGGCAAAAGGAAAAACCATCTTCCAAGGCAGTGTCCCAATAGCACCATTAGGCTTCCACATCCCATTAAAAACCAACCAATCCTGCAAATCCAACCTCCAAAAATCTTGGTTCGAAGGCAGCACACCCAGCTGCCTCCAGATTGATCTGACCCAAGAACAATCCCTAAGGGCATGCATCACTGTTTCAACTCCCTCTTGACAAATAGAACAAGTATCATCAATACCCATACCTCTTTTAATAAGACATCCCTTCACCCCTAAGCTGTTATGAGCACACTGCCACATAAAGGTCTTGATTCGAGGCAAAGTATTTGCTTTCCAAATCCATTTAGCCGAGAAAGTCAGGTCTTAGGCAGTACCATTAGCAAGGCTATAAGCACTTCTAAGATCAAAAATACCTCTAGGATTGTCTCTCCAAGCTAAACTATCCCTTCCTCTACCGGTTAAAGGAATAGGAGTGGCTTGAATCATGAGCTTCACCTCTAAAGGGAGCACAAAGGAAATCTGATTTAAATCCCACCCCGTATCTGTCATAAGGTCTTTCACTTCCCACTTGGATTCCTCCTGGTTCAAAGGGCCTTGAATGAGATGTCGAAGGAGCCCTTTCTTAGTCCAATTCCCATACCAAAAGCTCAACTTGCTTTCCCTTCCAACCATCCACATGCTACCTGCATTGAACACTTCCCTACCCTTCTTCATTGCTGCCCAAACGCGGGAACAAGGCAGCCTATCAGCATTAGGAGAGGCAATTCTTCTGCTGTTACAGTATTTAGTTCTTAAAACCTTGGCCCAAGGAGCATCTCTTTCAATATTAAACCTCCAATTAAGTTTACCAAGAAGGGCTACATTTCTTCCCTTAGCAGTTTGTAGCCTGAGACCACCTTCATCTTTAGGTCTAGTCACCTTTGGCCAACCAACCCAATGGATCTTCCTTGCAGTCTCCGAAGAACCCCAAAGAAAATTGCGATTGACCCGATCTAATCCCTCAAGTATTTTAACTGGGAGATGAGTGCATTGCATCACATACGAGGGGATAGCCGCGGTGGAAGCTTGGATGAGAACAGCTCGGCCAGCCATTGATAACAAATTGGTCTTCCAACCGGCAAGTTTTTGCTTGACCCTATCTAAGATGAAATTATAGTCATGAGAAGAGGATCTCTCATGCTTAATGGGAAATCCTAAATACTTTCCAAGGTTTGGGGTTGAAGCAAAACCAAGTATATCACAAAGGGACTCTCTAGTATTTCTATTCACATTAGGAGAAAAGAAGACTCTAGACTTGGCTTCACTTATAGTTTGGCCGGATATACTGCAAAAATCATCAAGAACGTCCCTAATAACTGAGCAATTAATGTGATCTGCTCTAGCGAAGAGGACAAGGTCATCCGCAAAGAAAAGATGAGAGAAAGCCGGTCCACTTTGAGAAGCTTTAACTGGCTGCCAAAGCTGCATATGACACTTCTCTTCAATGAGCTGGCCAAGGTAATCCATACACAGAATGAACAAATATGGGGATAGCGGATATCCTTGCCTAATCCCTCTTGAAGGATAAATCGGCTCTAAGGCCTCCCCATTCACCAAAATGGACGTGGAGGCCGACGAAACGCAGCTCATAATGATAGCAATGAGATCAGCCGAAATATTTGCTCTAACAAGCATATCCTTAATGAAACTCCATTCAAGCTTGTCATAATCTTTCTCCAAATCAATCTTTAATTCGTTACATCAGCTTTGCTTGCTGCCTTTCACAGCCTTGAACCTTAGGTAATATCCTAATTTTACAACAGCTGCTTTGAACCAGAATGGTGAAAGGTTTTTATTCTTATTGCCTAATTTAGTGGAAATCATCTGACATGGCTTTTTTTTTCTCATTTATTTATTTTTTGTTTTGGGTGAAGATGGCAAGAAGTTGATAATTCAATGAGAAGGTGACTACAAATCCTCAATTCCATTAAAAAAAAAAAAAAATTCAAGGTAGTGAATAAGAAATTTAGAGAAATCACTTGTTGATAGACAACCAACAAGAGGTGTTGAAAATTATATAAAACTTAGTAAAAATAAAACCTCATGTATTGATTGTGAAAAAAATGAAAATACAAAAATTTTGTAATTTCCTTTTATGAGATTTTATATTTTGAAATTATTACATGATAGTCTCATTATTAATGTTACAAACTATCTCTATTTCAATGTAAACAACCAAGAAATCATTTATCTACTAATCTCTCATTCGATTGCAATTTTTTTATTTAACAATTCAACTCAACTTATTCGCTGTTGTAATTGTATTAAGATTTTTTTTTTTTTTTGGGTACTCTATTAAGAATTCAATTTAACAATTCAATAAAAAAAATATACAATTCTTCTATTTAATAATTCAACTCAACTTAGTGGTCTTTGTAATTGTACTAAGAAGAACTTTTGTTGTGTCCTTAACATTAGTTTATTAATAATTCAATTCAACAATCCAAACAAACAAAAAAAAAAATTGTCTTTCACTACTCATTGTCCCACACCCCAATCCCCACTACCACCTGGCCCACTTCCTCACAAAGTGTTATTTACTATTTATTAAAGTTTAAACTATATTCTATTTACTTATATCTGTCTTTACCCTTTAGCTCTTTACTACCCATAATTCATAGCATTAAACACTGTCATAAAGATGTCAAACACTTATAAGACTATGCACTATTATAAATTACAAATTTACGCTAGTCTATCACAATCTATGGAGTCAGACACTCAAAACAATTCAACACACATGCACGCAGAGAGAGAGAGAGAGAGAGAGAGGAGCAAATTGATGGCTTATCTAGACTGACAAGTCGGGGGAATGACGCAAACGTTCTCTCTCTACAACTCTCAGATTTGCTTCTTCTTCTTTTTTAATAATTTGATCATGCTGTGCCAATTTTTTATTTTAATTTGAGCAAGGGAGTGAGGATTGAGCGAATGAGTTGTGCCAAATGGGCTTTTTTGTTAATTTTTTTAAGAGATTGTTGTTCCTAGTTTTTTTAGAGGGCCAAGGATATTTTTAAGGGGACCAAGTTTAGTTTTGTTGGACTTAAATAAAAGGGTGATCAAATTTTTTAGGACAGTCAATAATAATAATAATAATAATAATAAATTCCAGGTCAAGGTGTTCATTTGAACACCCTAACATCAACGTGGAGTCGCTCCTATTCTGTCCCATGTGTTCCATTTTATATTTCACAAATTATAATTTGTCATGTATTTGTTTAACTTTCCTTATAAAATAAACAAAGTTTAAAATGAAAAAAAAAAAAAAAAAATTAAACACATGACAAGTTGTGATTAATGAAACATAAAGTACAACACAAAAAGTAGAAAAATGATTTATATTCCCATATATAGAAGTACCTAAATTCCATTTAACCCTGGTGAAATTTAATAAGCTGTCAATTGAAGAGCTTTTCTAGGTTATCTAGTCTTTGGCTCAAGTGGTCCCTTTGTATCCACTCATTATCGACTCTAGTAATAGTCTAGTGATTTATTCTTGAACAATTTTTTTTATGTTTCTATTTAGTAAGTTTGTGTTTCACACACAAATATAATTAGATTAGTTTAGAGTAGATCCACAGTCAATCATTAGCAAATAGATTCTATTGAAGTTTATTTAAATATTTTAGATTCTATTCTAATTACTTTATTTATAAATAGATTCTAATATCAGACCAGTTCTAATTTAAATTTTTTTCGTTGGGTTTGTTATTTGGGCCTTTTTCTTGTTGGTTTAAGGAAATCCGAGATGTGAAAATTTCATAGCATTACTAAGTGAGCAGATTCGCAATTATTTAATTGAACCATAAATTTTGTAGTTGATTTGGATGGGGTGCGCCAGGCCCAAGCAACAGTGCAACGCATGGGCGACGCTTAAAGGCCCCAGTAGCAAGCTACCATTACAGGCCTTCCCCCATAAAAAATTTATTTAATATCATGTGACCCAATGGGTTGGGTCACATGATACATGACCCATTGGGCCATGTACCAGATATTAAACTGATAAGAACAGATACTACACTTGATCTTAGCCAAAAGGCCGAGAAAGGCATGCTTTGTACAGTGGTTCGGTTCTCATCTTATATCTAAGCCTTCACTCCTCACTGCTCTCATTCTTCGGTGTGGGACCCTATTATTAATTTATTAACTTTCGCATAAGACGTATAAAAGAGTCTAGATTCACCGCTGTACCAACTGAAACTTTTCATCAATATCGTAGCAAAAGCCTCTGTCAACATCATCAAGTTAACATCGGAATTCGGAACAACAAAGCAAACAAGGTTTTTGGGGCATCAAATTCAAACCGTTCTGCTAGGGGGAATTAAAATAATTAATAAAAAATTATTTCAGCTAGCAAACCAATCTTTTTTTTTTTTTGCTGAGAGGCTTGCAAACCAATCAGCAGGTGCACTTTTATAATGTATCATGATTAACAAAAAAACTTCGGAGAATTTATGAAAATGTAGTCTTCCAATTAGGTCTGATCAATCGTTTGTGACATAAAATCAGAGTTGAATGTGAGAAGTTGCATAAACTCGTTTTACTGAGGTATTAATTGATCTTGGCATAATTTAATATCTTTTCTTTAACAAGTTAGAACTTTACCATTTTCAAATAATAATTTAATGGGTTTAGCTTACCTCCAATACATTTTTAACTTGAATCTCCTTTTGTTTTAATGAAAAATTGCTACATCACCCATTAACTAAATAGTAGATTGAGATTAAAACCTACTACCATTTGTCATTATGTCTATAAAACAAAATGAGACTTTCAATTAAAAAAGTATTAGAGGTAAGCCAAACCCTAACTTAATGACAATGATATTTTTGTAGTGTCTTATATACGTGGTTTGCAACCCTTTTCGTCTCTCTCTCGTCAGCCACTTATCTAAGAAAAGGTTAACATAGGAAAGAAAAGATCATTGTCATGACATCAACAATTAAAATATATATTTACTTGTACTCTTTTGATATAAATTAAATTATTAATAATGTGAAAAATATCAATTTATTAATTTTAAACTACATTGACAAAGCCGGCCAAAATATTTGGTATCGATCAATAAACCAATACACTTAATCTCTTAAAATGTGTTGTTTAAAATACTAGGTTCTTTTGACCTTTACATGTTTTTCTTAGGCTCTCATAGGTTATTTTGGCCAATACAAAATTATACGTATTTTTGTAATTTTTTTAATACGGGAGAACACCTAATGAGTTAAATGAAATTTGTATGGGGCAAAAAATAGGCATCAAGGCCTACCAAGCGAAGGATGGGCTTTGGGAGTAAGCCCACTACAATTAATTTATAGAAATGAATACAGCGGACCAACATGTGGGCTCCTAATCCAAAGGGCTGGAGTAGGAGAAAAAGATCCAGACAAAAAGAAACATGAAATAGCAAGTGAAAGGAAAGTAAAAGAGTCTATAGATGTCTCCTTGGTCAGCCAAGTGAACTTGTTACACTTTGGGAGATACAAGTTTGAGTGATCTCTCTATAATCTCTAGGTTCAGATCTTTGTTCACTGGGATGTCCTCCCCTTTTATAGTGGTTCCCTTCTCATCCTAACCCTCCACATGGAGGGTAGTTGATCTCCCTTAGATACTTGCCCCATCCCACCTTTGGAGGAAGTGATAAGTGAGTTATTAGCTACCCTAACACGGTTTAGGTGTCATTTAGCTATTAATGCGACTGGCTTGGTTGGTGCAGTGCATTCAATGCGGAAGTGATGGGTGCTTCCTTGACAAGTTTTCCCCTCTCTTTCCTTCCATGTTGGCCATGTTTGCCTCCCTCGAATCATACCTCCGACCTAAGGGCAGGATCCCTCGAATCACACCTAATTGCAAACCGAGTCTTGATGATCTTCAACAAGGATTGGTTTGCAACTTCTGCTTGTCCATTTGCTTGTGGGTGGGAGGGTGAGGAATAATGATTAGTGATTCCAAGTTGCTCACAAAAATCTCTGAAGGGTGTGTTATCGAACTGTCGCCCATTGTCTGATACTAGGACTCTAGGTACCCAAAATTGGCATACAATACTCTTCCAAACAAAGTTTTTGACATTATACTGTGTGATCTTTGCTAAGGGTTCAGCTTCTACCCACTTAGTGAAGTAATCTATCCCCACCACCAAAAACTTTATTTACCTGGTTCCAATTGGAAAGGGACCCAACATATCCAATCCCCATTGCGCAAAGGGCCATAGGGCCATCATCGAGGTGAGGTATCTGATGATTGTTTAGGGACGTTGCTGAAGCATTGACATTGATCGCACACCTTCACATAAGCCTTGGCATCTGCTTGAATGGTCTGCTAGTAATAACCTACATGGATGACCTTATGGACGAGTGCTCTAGCTCCTGAATGGTTGCCACATGCTCTTTCATGAACTTATCTCAATACGTAGTTTGCTTCATATGAAGCTAAACACCTTAGGTAAGGCTGAGAGAAACCTCTTTTGTATGGCACCTCGTCTATAAGAACATACTTAACTGATCTGATCCTTAGCTTTCTAGTCTCGTCTCTTTCTTCTGGAAGCCTTTCATTCTTTAGGTAAGCTATTATTAGGGTCATCCAATTTTCTTCACCTTCTATCTGTTGTACCTCTGGAAGATCTATGCTAGGCATGTATTGGACTTCATCAAACTCGTCCACCGATCCTTCTACTGATGCTGCTTTTGCTAAGGCATCTGCTTCCATGTTTTCTTCCCTTAGGACTTGAATAAAACTAGCTTATTTAAATTTCTTAACAAGGCGTCTCACCCTATAAAGATATTTCTTCATCCGTTCTTCTTTTGTTTCACATGTTCCATTCACTTGGTCTATGATCAGCTGGGAGTCTCTTTGGACAACTATTGACTCTGCCCCTAAAGACTTAGCCAATTCCAACCCTTTAAGAAGAGCTTCATACTCAACTTCATTGTTGGTTGTTTGGTACTGTAGGCGAGTTGCATACTTCAACTTGTCCCCTTCAGGGGATTCCAGTATAATTCCTATTCCTCCTGCATGTAGTGTGGATGACCCATCTACATGGACGACCCATGTCTTAGCTTCATTTCCCTCATCTAAATCATTATGGCTTGGGGTGAATTCTGCAATGAAATCTGCTAGAGCCTGAGCCTTTGTTGCATTCCGAGGTTGATACCTAATGTCGAACTCATTAAGCTCAATGGCCCATTGGATCAGTCGTCCTACGACTTCCAACTTGTTCATTGCCTTCTTGAGTGAATGATCCGTCATGACATTGATGACATGAGCCTAGAAGTAATGCCTTAACTTTCTGGAAGCCGTTATTAGTGCAAAGGCCAACTTTTTCATTATAGGATATCGTCCTTCTGCTCCCCTTAGTGCTCGGTTTGTATAATACACAGGCTTCTGTACTTTCCCTTATTCCCTAATTAATGCTGAACTTATTGTGTGTGGGGATGGACTTAACAACTCCTCACCTGGTATGGATGGACTTAACAGGGGAGTCGTGGTAAGATAGACCTTAAGATTTTAGAAGGCCTTCTGACACTTGTCCGTCCATTCAAACACCTTCCTGAGAACTTTGAAAAAAGACAAACATTTATCTATAACTTTTGAAACAAACCTGTTTAGAGCTGCAACTTGTCTAGTGAGAGATTGGACTTCTTTAACATTTTTTCTTGGTGGTTCCATGTTCATTATTGCTTGGATCTTATCAGGATTTGCTTCGATTCCTTTCTGTGAAACCATGAACCCTAGGAACTTCCCTGACGATACCCTGAAGGCACACTTACTTGGATTCAGCTTTATGTTGTATCGCCTAAGTGTGCTAAAGATCTCTTGTAGGTCGTTCAAATTTTTCTTCTCATCCAAGCTCTTCACCAGCATGTCATCCATATAAACTTCTACATTCTGTCCTATTTGTGGACGAAACATATGATTGACCAACCTTTGATAAGTTGCCCCCACATTTTTCAAACCAAACGGCATCACTTTATAACAAAATAAACCCTAACTAGTAATAAATGATGTCTTCTCTTGATCTATCTCGTCCATCTTTATCTGGTTATAACCTGAGAAGGCATCCATGAAGCTTAACAATTAATGACCTGCTGTTGAGTCTACCAACTGGTCAATACGTAGCAACAAATAACTATCCTTGGGGCAAGCCTTATTCAAATCAGTGAAGTCTATACACATCCTCCACTTGCCATTAGCCTTCTTGACCATCACCACATTAGCTAACCAATCTGGGTAATAGACTTCCCGAATAAATTATGTTGCGGTTAACTTCTAGACCTCTTCCTTGATAGCATTATCTTGTTCAGGAGTAAAGACTCTCTTTTTCTGATGAACAGGTTTGGAAGATGGATACACATTCAAACGATGAGTAATGACCCTTGGGTTAATTCCTGACATGTCTTCATGACTCCACGTGAAAACATCAATGCTCTTTCTTAAGAACTGGACAAGGTCTTGCTTCGTCTTCTCCTCCATACTTGTTCCAATTTTGGTAAATTTCTCGAGATTACCCTATTCCAGAGGGATGTCTTCCATTACTTTAGTGGGCTCTGCAACAACCCTTCTTTTCTCTATATTCATCGTCTGCACATGTTCATCCATAGCCAACATAGCTAAGTAGCATTCTCTAGTGGCTAACTGATCTCCTTGTACTTGTCCTATTCCATACTTCATTGGGAACTTGACAGATAAGTGGTAGGTAAACGTTACTACCTTCCAATTGTTTAAAGTTGGTCTTCTAATGATGGCATTATAAGAAGACGAATAACATACGATGAGGAAATTTACTTCTTTTGCTATTTGCTATGGATAGACTCTTACCACTACAGGTAGAGTAATAGTGCCTACTGGTTATACTTTCATTCCTCTAAATCCTACTAAGGGCGAATTCATTGGACAAAGTTGGTCTTGTCCAAGCCTCATCTGCCGGAAGGCGGGATAATATAGGATATCTACTGAACTTCCATTATCTATCAATACCTTTCTAGTCGTGTAATCTACAATGAGCAAAAGTTATGACGATCGCATCATTATGTGGATGGTGGACCCTTCCAGCATCTTTATCTGTGAAAGTAATGGCCTGCTCGTCTGCCCCCCTCGTCCTTGGTGGTCATTTAGAGAGTTGGACATTCTGCGCCACCTTCAAGTAGGTCTTTCTTGACTTAGAAGATTGCCCTGCTGAAGTTCCTCCTACAATAACTCTTATTTCTCTAAGTGGGGGCCGTGATGGCTCTTCTATCTTTTCTTTCAACTTCTCGTCCTTATGATCTCGTCCAAGAAAATTTCTCAACTTACCCTGCCTAATGAGATTCTTTATCTGCTGCTCTAAGTCGTAGCACTCGTCTGTGTTATGCTTGTGATCTCTATGGAAGCGGCAATACTTATTCTTATTGTGCTTATTGGGATCTCTCTTCATCTTTTCAGGACGTTTCAAGGATGGGTCATCCTTGATTTGCATAAATACCTAATCAAGTGGAATGTTCAAAGGCGTGTAGTGCTGACCCCTTCCTGAAGTTGAACATGCCTTCTTGTTGTCTCTATCCTTCTTCTCTCCCGTTCGTGCCTTTTTTGGACGAGGGCCTTGTTCAGGATGGCGTGGGAGGTCTGCTTCCGTTTGCTCTGCTCTCTTTCTCTTCTTGGCACTGATTTCATCCTCTGCATTCATGAAACTTTGGGCTGAATGGACAAGCTCAGCCATGGTTTGTGGTTCTTGATCATAAAGCTTATGGATGAATAAATCTGAACTAACTCCATTGTGGAAGGCTGCAAATAGCAACTTGTCATGCATTTCATCTACCGTCAAGGCTTCCCTGTTGAAGCGAGTGATGAAGGACTGTAAGCTCTCATTTTCTCCTTGTTCTATAGTCAGTAGGTTGGACGAGGAGCGTTTATGCCTTTGTCCTCCAACAAAGTTGTTGACAAACAACTTACTCAACTCTTCGAAGGAACCAACAATGTTTAGAGGTATTTTACTGAACCACACCTGTGCTGCCCCTTTAAGGATGGTTGGGAAAGCCCTACACATTATCTTATCTGGAATTCCTTGAAGGTGCATTGTAGTCTTGAAAGTTGTAATGTGGTCACATGGGTCGTGCGTTCCATCATACGAATCCAACGAAGGCATCTTGAACTTGAAAGGTAAGAGATAACTATTGATGGAAGCTATGAAAGGGGAATCAGTTCGATGAACTAAATCATCTATATGACTCGTACTTCTCATATTCTCCCTCATCTTGTCCATCGCCCTCCTCATTTGATCCATTTTCCTTTCTAAGTGTGGCACCCTAAGCGATGCTGTCCCCCTTGAGTGGTTCTCGCGCTCAACAATTTCTCTTTCTCTAACTTCTTGACTTTGAGCCTGCCCTTCCACACACCTTTCATTACGCTGCCTTCTTTGGTTGATCTCTCGAGTCAACTCCTGATTCTGAAGGGTTAACTCTGCCATGGCGGCTGCCATAGATTATATTTGCTGGACGGAAGGCGGTTGCATAACATGTGCTGACTGATAAGTACGGTTGGGGTGGCTGGAAGTGTTCCCACTCTCCTAATGGCCTGGACTAGTGGCCATTGACCTTGTCCGGACCATACAGTCTTTCGTCAGAGAAAGATAAATTGGAAAACACAAATTTAATTTTTCCCACAGACGACGTCAACTGATGATGCATAGAAAATCAGTAAGCTGAATGCTCCAGACTTCAATGGGCTAGAAGTTGCTTGAAATGCCTGAAAAGAAAGAAACACAAGATCAAAGGTGATCGGGGTGAACCGACCAAGAACCCTCCGATACTTAAGTTAGTTTTTCTCTCTAGAACCTAAGAATTCCAACTTTAGGAGTGGTGGAAACTTACTTTCATTTGATGTGGATGAGTTCTTATATAGTGAGCCTTAGAGTGGTTACTTGTTTAGTAACTTCTTCAATGTGTACAGAGGTTAGAAGGTTCAGACTTAACTCCCACAACTGCTATAAAAGTTAGAAGGTTCAATCTTATCTTCTATAACCGCCATTAAAAGTTAAGTACTTAGTGGAAAGTTATAGCAATGAACAAGGATTTTGCTCATACTTCAAAATAGTAGAACGTGGTTTGCATTATAAGCTTTTGTACATAAATCCATTTTGAAAATTTTCTAAGTGTTGAGAGGTTGTCCAGGTGCTTCCTTGATGGACGACCTTCATACCCACGAATGACCTCTTGATGGTGGATGACCTTCTTATGTTGGGTTAACCTTTTTGGTTCTAGACGACTCTATGGACGAACTAGAGATGGTCTGATTTTTAGTTCACCATCAACTTTAAAATGGTATGTTGATACTGATCAATACCAAAATATTTCATTTTCAAATCAAATCAAAATTAATTCAATATTTAAAATTTAAGAACGCCACCATTAAATTACCATAAGATTTTTAGTGTCGTGTTAATTTAGTTATTGCCATTATTCATTAGATGGAAAAACTTGATGTATCATACAGAAAAGAAAAAAAAGAAAAAGAAAAGATGTAGCTTCAAAAAATATAAAGAGAATTCAGAAAATTAGTTATAACATCAAAAAATGTAAAAAAAAAAATACTCCTAATCTAATAAGATATATCACTATTTTGTGCATTTTTAGTGAATAGCGTTATTTATTTTTAATTTTCATTGGTCATGCATTTTTATGGTTTTAAGTATAATCTATTTTTTACGCACTAGAGAGAATGTATAATCAATCTATTGCCTCCGTAGAGAATGTCTAGAGAGACCAATAGACCTTCAAGATAACAAAATTTGGACTAGGTTTGGGTGGGGCGCGCCAAGCCCAAGCAGTAGTGCAACGCATGGGCGACGCTTGAAGGCCTCAGTAGCAAGCTACTATAATGGGCCTTCCCCCCTTAAAAAATTTGTTTAATAAATGTGACCCAGTGGGCCACATATCAGATATTAAACTGATAAGAACAGATACTACACTTGATCTTAGCCAAAAGGCCGAGAAAGGTATGCTTTGTTTTGTGCTTCGGTTCTCACCTTATATCTCAGCCTTCACTCCGCGCTGCTCTCATTCTTCGGTGTGGGACCCTATCATTAATTTATTTACTTTCGCGTCAGTGCTGTCAGTACATGTACCAACTGACAGTAGCCAACAAGGTTTTTGGGGCATCAAATTCAAACCGTTTTGCTTTGGGGAATATTAATCAATAAAAAAAAGTCTCCAGCTAGCAAACCAATTAGCAGGTGCACACGAAGCAACTTTTATAATATAATCATGATTAACCAAAAAACCTGGGAGAAATTTTTTTTTTTTTCCTGGGACAAATTAGAACTCTATTAATTTCAGGTGGTAATTAAATGACAATGATACTTTTTGTGGTGTCTCGTGCATGTGGTTTGGGAGAAATTATAGAGTCCTCTGGTGGACCATGTCACTTATCCACTATTCCACTAAAAAACTTCCACTTGTTTAAAATTACTGAGTCAGTAATTAATTTTTGTTTAAAATTTTTTTCTAACTAACAATTTTAAACAAATAAAAGTTTTTTAGTAAAATGGTGGACCACATCACATGTCCACCAGGTAGATCATATAATTTCTCGTGGTTTGGGTCCATTTTCGCCTCTTCCTCATCATTCACTTATCTAAAAAAATGTTAAGACTATGTGAATCTACTTAACTTTGTACTTTGTAGTGGTAGTTATTTTTCTTGATGTACTTGAGGGATGTTTTTGTTTGAAATAAATGGGAGTGAAAGGCTATCTCAAACATTTTTAAATCTATTTTATTAATAATAAAATGAATGAAATTAAATTTTGCCAAGACATCAACATTTAAAATATATATTCACTTGTACTATTTTGATATACATTAAATTATTAATAATGTGAAAAATATCAATTTATTAATATTGTCTACATTTTTTTTGTTGAGATTAATATTGTCTACATTGACCAAACTAACCAAAATATTTGGTATTAATAAATTATCCAATACACTTAACCTCTAAAATATATTGTTTAAAATATCAGGTCGTTTTGACTTGTTTCTAAAAAAAAAGGTGTTTTGACCTTTACATTCTCTTTGTAGTCTCTTAGGTTATTTTGGCCAATATAAAAATTATATGTATTTTTCTAATATGGGAGAATAATTTCTTGTGAATTAGATAATATAAATATATTTTTTATAAATGAATTTTGTACTTTTTTTTAAATAAAAAAAAATCCTTTTAAAACACCAATTTGTAAAGTTTATATTGTAAAATATCCTTAAACCACACATTTTATAATTTTTATATTTCGTGCTACATAAATAAATTATGTCATATAAATTGTTCTCATGCAAAGATCAATGGTTATTCAGTGTTGTAATTGTATTTATTATTTCTTATTGAAAATGTTCATTAATTTCCTTCCAAATAAAACACTTTTACCTCTCTAGGTTAAATAAGCTAGTAATTGTTGTATATATAGGTATATACAAGGTAGGTTGTAATAATGATATTTGAGTTTAGAGAATATTGTTTCATAAAGTGAAAATTCAAGTTCTGAAATTTTCTAAGTGAAAATTCAAAATACAGCATTTTCGATCGGTCGAAACTTTGGCTCGATCAATCGAAAATGGTAAGAAAATAATCTTGAAGTCTTTGGATGTCTCGATCACTGTTCGATTTCTGTTCGAGCGATCGAAAATAGCACTCGATTGATCGAAAGTAATTTTTGACCGATCAAAAATTGTGAAACGAGAATTTCTGTAGAATTTTCTAGTGACTATTCAGAAAGGTTGAAGAGGTTTCAAGCCTTATTAACGGTTTTATGAAACATTTTAACTCTCCATATGCACCTTTTGATGAAATGTAACCCTATGGGTATAAATAGAGACTTATGTTCACTTGAAAATATAACTAACTCCACAAAATAGTAAGTTAGAGAGAAACAGAAGAAATCCTGTGGTTATTCTCCAGAATTGCTAGCTGTAGAACCCAATATCTTGGTTGTATCCTGAGGACAAATTTGTGATAACCCTTTAGCAACAATAGTGTGGGGGGCAAATATTGTTTTCCGGGCAAATATTGTCTAAGGAAAACAATATTGTGCCTCCAAGTTATCTATTTTTTATTTGTCTTTTGTGTTAATGTTGTTCTTCCATTATTACTTCGTGTAATATCTCCAACAGTAATATAGGTAAACATAAATCTTGATCGTATATAGAAAAGAGCCAAATCTTTCTCAATTGTATATGTTTAGTATATGTAAACATAAATACTAATCTTGCTTAGGGTTAGTGACTCTTCATTGAGCATGATCATTGGGTTTATGTCTTGAAATTTGAGTTCAAAAGATTTGGAATAGTGTCATGAAGAATGATGCATCTTATGTATATGCATCCTCCCTCTTAGAGCATTCACACCAGTGAATGCAAAATACAAAAAGTGTCCAACTTTGCATATTTAACCCCAAAATTCCTCAAAATTCTTCTGCATCAAGTTGTCTAAAGTTGTGTAAATCTACACAATTGCTACAGTAATCGTGCAAATATACACGGTTACTCTAGCTGTGCATATCATTATTTTATATCTTTTTTCTCTCACCTCTCTTCTTTCTACATCTGACTTCTCTCTCTCCCTCTCCCTCTCCCTTTTCCTCTCCCTCTTCCTCTGAATCGGACAAAACTGATTGACCACTGACCATTGTCCAACCACCACCGCAACAGCACCACCCATCACCGCAACCTAGCACCACCCACCATCACCACCGCAACCAATCACAACACCTTATAATTTAACACAAAATTGACCCAAAAATCAACAGGAAATTAAACTAAAATCAACAACAACAACAACAACAAATCAACCCAAAATAAACAAAAATGCAAACTAAATTCAAAGGAAAATCACAGTACAATCTTTGCCTCAACCAAGAAAACCTGTTTCACCTTAACCCAACTTCATCTCAACCCATTTCACCTCAACCTACAAAAACCCATGTTCAGGTCACGGGTGAGATCAAGCGAGCTTTCAACCCAAAAAACCAGTGATTCCATCTTGTTGCCGATCAGATTGAAAGAGAGAAACGTTGGGGCTTTGGTTGGGTCATATTGAGAAAAAAAGGTAAAGATTAGTGGTGGGGTGAGGGTGGTTCAAATTGAGAGAGAGGAAGGACGATGATGGCGATGAATGGAGAGAACGGAGAAAACAATGAATAGGGTGAGGGAAGGAGATGAGGGAAGGAGAGAATATAGAGAATGGAGAAAACAAGACAGGCTGATGAGAGAGAACTGGAGAAATTAAAGGTAAAAAAAAAAAAAAGATTATTTAATTAAAATAGAGTGTAAAATAAATAGACTGATATGGTTGTTTTGTAAACGTGACTGTGTAAAATAGAAAAAGTAGATTCTTAGTGTAAAATAGATAGACAAATTTAGACAAACTGATGTGGATGCTCTTATTGCATATAAGTTTTGTACAGTTGTATAGCACACATACAGAGTAAGATATAATATGCATGTATATAATACATGAAATAATTATTAGTCTCTCTCTCTCAATTCGTGCAAATTTTCTGTCTATTTTGCAAGAAAAAACCTACTTTTTCTATTTTACACATCCACTTTTACAAAACACCCACATCAGTTTATCTATTCTACACATTTATTCAATAAAATATTCATTATTTTTACATTTTTTATTATTTCATTCCCTCTCCTCCTCTTTAGAACCCTTTCACAGACCCAACACAAACCCAAAATCACCCACACCCAACCACCAGCCACCACCATCAAACCCACCCACCCAGCCACCACCATCAACCCATAGAAAATCCAAACAAAAATTCCAAACCCCATAGAAAATCCAAAGAGTAAATCCAAACCCCACAGAAAATTGAGACCCCTAAACCACCCATCATCAACGACTCTCATCGTCTCGATCCTCGGTGGCGCTGGAGTTCGAGACCTCGGCCCCACACAAAAACCCCATGGCACCGAAGGAGGCGCTGGAGTTGTCCAGGTAGTAACGAGCTTCGCCCTCCATGTTCAATCAATTCTCTGTCACCGTCTCCGTTTCCAAACGGATTGTTGGATCGGAAAGGCTGATTGGCGTTCCCAACTCACTTGTCGATCGGACTAAGTCCGTGGCGCGCGAGATCTCCGCCGAGCTATCGTCGTCTTCGTCTTTGAAGCCTGAGATTTTGAAGAAGAAGGAGAAGTTGATCAGCTTTACAGAGTTGAGATGAGAGAAAGAGAGAGTTGTGATGAAATGAGAAAAAGAGAGTTGAGATGAGAGTCAAACGTAGAGAGAAAAGAAATTATTAAAATAGTAAATACACGAGTTACAGTGACCGTGCATATATGCACTGTCACTGTAGCATTTGTATAATTATGCATAACTTTACACTCACTGATGTTGGTGTTTTTTGGGGCCAAAATGTATAAAATGAAGGAGTTTTTGTATTATAGAAGAGTATCCACCAACTGATGTGGATGCTCTAAGTTCTTCATTCAAGTTGGGGGTGCTTTTGATAAAGCAAAAGCTTGGGTTTCAAACTGGCCATTTAAGGCTTTGGTTTTTCTATTATCAATTTAACCTTAACATGATCACTAGAATCAAGTTGGAAATGAGCTCATGAGATGAAGTGAAGAAGGCGGCAGTAACTGTTTTTTTTTTACTCTATCGGAGAAGGATTTTTTGTCTTTAATGATGAGGAAAATTTTTGTGATTTTTGTTAAAATTTGTGAAATGGTGGTGAAGGTTGGCTTGTGTCTTTATGTGAAAATTTGAGATTTTTATCTCCGATTTTGTGAACATAGTAGTAACACACACTTTCTTTCTAGTTTATTTTTTTCAAACACATTAATTTGTGAAATGTTGAAATTGAGGATGGATGCTGATATTTGCGGAGAGAACAAAAATAATAAAGATCTTTGAGACATCATCACTTCTATTGAATTTTTTACTTTTTTATGAGATAATTTACCTGTAATTAAGTATAAGAGTCGAGGTATGAGTAATTAATTAAAAAGTTTATACTTTATTTGGTTGGGTGCCACAGACCCGTGCAAAAGTGCAACGCATGGGCTGCGCTTGAAGACCCCAGTAGCAAGCTACCATTACAGGCCTTCCCCCATAAAAAATTTATTTAATATCATGTGACCCAATGGGTTGGGTCACATGATATATGACCCATTGGGCCATATATCAGATATTAAACTGATAAGAACAGATACTACACTTGATCTTAGCCTAAAGGCCGAGAAAGGTATGCTTTGTTAAGTGTCTTCGTTCTATTCTTATATCTAAACCTTCACTCCTGGCTGTTCTCTTTCTTCGGTGTGGGACCCTGTTATTAAATTATTAATTTTCGCGTGAGTGCTATCGAGGCATGTAAGCGTCTAGATTCGCCGTTTTACTGCACTGTCAGTCTGCACCAGCTGAAACTTTTCATCACTATCGAAAGCAAAAGGCCCACGTGATCAAGCTGACATCTAGGCTTCTAGCCTTTTATAATGCTCACAAGTCCTTGCTGTGATTTTCACTTTTCAGGCAATGAAACAGAATAATCAAATCGAACTAGGAACAAGATGAATACAAAATGTCTTCAGCATAGCAAACCAATTAATAGGAGCACATAAACCAACTTTTATTATATATCATGAGTGCCCGAAGGCCCCGAATTATAGGAGTGGCCACCATTGTTGATCCGGAGCTTTGGGCTCTAAGAGCATTCACAGCAGTGGAGCTAAATTTTTAGCAATTTAGCTCCACCAAAAGTTACTTTATCTATTTTACCTATACACATGCTCCAGCAGTGGATCTATTTTAGCTTTCAACACAATAAAATAATATATTCATTACAATAAAATAATATTTCTACTCCAATAAAATAATAATATTTTTACAATAATAAAATAATATATCACCACCACTCCCACAGCACAAACATCCTCCACCACCACCACTCAGCACAAAATCCTCAACCACCACCACCATCACCACCACCACCACCAGCAGCAGCAGCAGTCCACAGCAGATAAAAAAAAAAAAAAAAAAAAAAAAACCCAAATCAAGGCTCAAGCAAACAACGGTAGTTCGCTCCTCCGTTGTTCCCAGTTCGAGTTCGAAGACAGATCCCTAGTTTCTCGGTTCTCTTCCGTCAATTCCTTGGATTCATCGCTCCGGCGCTCGGTTTCGCCGGCGGTTTCGCTCTCCACCGCCACTCCAAGGATCGGCTGAGACATCGAGGCGATTCCGATGTCGGGGAGTGGATTTTCTTCACTAGTCTGACGCCGTTTAGCCGGTTCATGTTCCTACGGTGCCCTTTGGTGTCGTTCGCCGGAGGCGAGGACGTGAACGAGAGGCCGGTGAAGGAGGACAGGCATTTCGTGAGGTTGAACAAAGGAAGAATGGTGGTAAGGAGCGACGGCGACGGCGTGGGCTGAGACGGCAACGGCGTAGGCTCGGCTGAGACGGCGACGGCGACGGTGTGGAGTTGGCTGGGAGCTGAGAGCTTGAGAGAGATGAGAGCTTGAGAGAACAGAGTGCACGGAGAGAGAATGAAAGAATGAAAAAAAGTAAAGTGTGTTTTTATTATTTTAATCCGGTGTTGAATTAAAAAACTATTTTTTTTTTATAGATGAGTGCTACAGTGCACATCTATCTATAGATGTGCACTGTAGCAAATCAGCTAAATTTTTTGGGTATGGCTCCACTGCTGCAAGCCTCTTTTGCTATATTAGTGGAGCTAAAATAGCATTATAGCTTTTTAGCTCCACTGCTGCAAATGCTCTAAGAGCACCCACAGTAGATGTGGGATATGTGCCAAATGCTAAATATTTGACACATATCCCACACCAAACACAAAAATCAGCTCCCATCAGACATGGTATATGTGCCAAAATTATACCACTTGTGTCCGTACCGTTGCAAATTTGCAATGGTACGGACAGATGTGGTATAAGTGTAATTCATATAAGTGGTATCAAACATGGGTTATAGAAGATTATAAGTATAATTCATATTATACATTTTTTATTATGTATTGCAGGACTCTCCTCAGTTGAATTTCTCAAGTGAAAATGAACCATCTTTGCTTTCATGAAGCAAAAACTATGTGGATGCATTGGCTAAGAATGCTAGAGAGCAAATCATACCTTAGTTATTTTTTATAGTTCCCCTATGAACTTATGAATGCTTATCTTTTATGATAGCGTTGGTATGTATTACGAGAAGTTTTGTCATCTGAATCTTGTTACTATTGCTTATGCTTGGTTAATTTCAATAGAATTTTACCCAAAAAAATATTAACAAAAATTAAAAAAGAAAAAAAAAAGAAAAAAAAAGAGGAGAATTGAAGATGTGGTGGTCTTCCAATTAGGAGGTCAATCATTTGTGACATAAAATAAGAATTGTGAAAGTGAAAAGCTACATAATTTTTTTCCGAGGTGCGTGGATGAAGCATTTTAGTTGAGCTTGGTACAATTGAAGATTCGTTACTTTGACAAGTTAGAACTCTACTGGATTATAGTGAGAATCCAGTGGTAATGAATTTTTTTTTTTTTTGGTGGTGTCTCAAGTCTGTAATTCACTCCCACCTCCCCTCTTCCTCACTATCCACCTATAAAAAAAAGGGTTAGAACTCTATGAATTTGTTTAAGTTCACAGTAGTTTTTCTTTTTCTTAATGTACTTGAGAGATGTTTCTACTTAGGATAAATGGGAATAAGATGCTATCTTGAAAATTTTAAAATCTACTTTATTTCGTTGTAAAATGAAAGAGATTAGACTTTGTCATGACATGGACATTTAAAATAAAAGGGGAAAAATGATAGTAAACCAACTCTAATTATGCTTATTTTAATAGTGCCGTGATTTGGAATTTAGAGCTTTGTAACCCATTAAATTACCACGAGAACTCTTAGTTTATTAATACGTGCCAAAAAAGCATGCTTATGAATAAGTTTTTAAAATTGCACTTTCTCTTAGTTGTACTTTTATCAACATGTAATCGTTAAAAAGCTGATTCCGCACACATAATAATAAAGTGTGCGTTTTTTTGCAAAATTTTTTCAATAATAAAGTGGTAGTTTGAAAAAGTTGTTCATAACAAAAATTGAAATTTAAAAAATTTGTGCTTTCAAAAGGTGGAATTTAAAACCACATTTTCGTAACCAAGTTAAGTTTAGCCCCCAATGGATTCTTGGTTCTCTCTAATTATCTCTAATTAAGTATGTAAATGTACTGAGTTGTTTAAGATTGGGTTGAAAAAAAATTGTTTATGTTCATTTATTTAGCAAGTGAGTTAAACTCAAGTTTTAATGTAAGCTTGACATCTAAACAAGTGGAGTTCAAACATAATCATTTCATGTATTCATTATTTAAGTATATAAAATATTATATATATACCAGTCTCTGAGCACGCGCTCATGTACGAGCTCAGATGCTTTTCTATTTGTTTGGGTAAAGGTTAATAATTTGCATCTATTATAATTTAGAAATCTATATTTTTTATTTTTCAAACTAATAAAAATGATAAACTTTAGAGATAAGTAGTAACTGTAATTTCTTTTTTAAATGTGAAGGAAAAAAAATCCTAAATTTTAGAAATTCTCTTTTTGAATTCAAAATGAAATTTGTTATTTGACATTTATGACCCTAGTTCTAAACGAAGTTACCCTTTATTAATGAGGATATTTTTGAACCATATAAAAGTCCAGTTGAAAGAGAAAATCCTCTTATATATAGTATAGATAGACTAGTCTCTGAGCACACGCTTATGGGCGGGCTCAAATGCTCTTCTATTTTTTTGGGTAAATGTTAATAATTTGCATCTATTATAATTTAGAAATATATTTTTTTTTATTTTTCAAACTAATAAAAAGGATAAACTCTAGAGATAAGCAGTAACTGTAATTTTTTTTTTGAACGTGAAGGGAAAAAATCCTAAATTTAAGAAATTCTTTTTTTGAATTCAAAATGAAATTTGTTATTTGACATTTATGATCCTATTTCTAAATGAGGGTATTTTTGAACCATATAAAAGTCCAGTTGAAAGAAAAAATCTTCTTATATATAGTATATATAGACTAGTCTCTAAGCACATGCTCATGGGTGGGCTCAAAGGCTCTTTTATTTTTTTGGGTAAAGGTTAATAATTTGCATCTATTATAATTTAGAAATATAAATTTTTTATTTTTCAAACTAATAAAAAGGATAAACTCTAGATATAAGCAGTAACTGTAATTTTTTTTTTTTGAACGTGAAGGGAAAAAATCCTAAATTTTAGAAATTCTTTTTTTGAATTCAAAATGAAATTTGTTATTTGTCATTTATGATTCTATTTCTAAATGAAGCCACCCTTCATTAATGAGGGTATTTTTGAACCACATAAAAGTCCATTTGAAAGAGGGAATCATTTTATATATAGTATAGATAAACTAGTCTCTGAGCACACGCTCATGTGCAAGCTCAGAGACTCTTCTATTTTTTTGAGTAAAGGTTAATAATTTGCATCTATTATAATTTAGAAATATATATTTTTTATTTTTCAAACTAATATGATAAGATTTTGATAGTTCAGTGGAAGAAAGGGAAGAAGGAATTAAGAATTGGAACAAGGAACAAGGTAGAGAGAAAGAATAGGGAAGTAAACAATGAAATTCTTATCTACATGAGCTTTACAATCCTTACTTTCTCCCTATAAGCACTACACCTTGTAACCAACTAACTACCTACTTGACACCGTGGCACAACCAACTAACAGCCCATAATAGCAGTACAATAGCAATACAGTAGTTTATCTGCACTAGTCACACGCACACTCCCACGCACCCACATGTAGGCACACACGCACACCCTTGCAAGTATATACGCACCACCTTGCACACACACACGCACACTCCCCTGCACACCCTTACACACTACAACTGTCACACCCATTACAAATATCTACAAATATCAACAATAGCCTACAACTGTCACAATGCCTATTTACAAATATCTACAAATATCCACAATAGCATACAACCATTGTCACACTACAGTATCTATCATAATAAAAAGGATAAACTCTAGAGATAAGCAGTAACTGTAATTTTTTTTTTTGAACGTGAAGGGAAAAAAATCCTAAATTTTAGAAATTATTTTTTTGAATTCAAAATGAAATTTGTTATTTGACATTTATGACCCTATTTCTAAATGAAGTTACCCTTCATTGATGAGGGTATTTTTGAATCACATAAATGTCCATTTGAAAGAGGGAATCCTCTTATATATAGTATATAATATAGATATAGATAGATAGATATATGTATGTATTTAAAATATAGTTATATAGACTTAAAACTATATTAAGGGCCTGATTGGTAAGAAGATTTATGTTTTTGTTTTCAAAATAGGATAAAAACAATTTAAAAAAAATTGAACTTGAAACTAGTTTTTAGATAATAATTTTTATATTAAATGTGTTTGGCTCTTACTTTTAAGAATAATTTTCAAAATACTAGAAATGAAAAATAATTGTTTGAGAGTGCATTTCTATTACTGAGAATTTTCTAAAAAAAAATATTTACAAAAAGTAATGTGTAGAATTTGTAGTTTACTTTTTTTTTTTTTTTCTTTTTTGTGGATAATGATAAGAGAATAGAGATCATCATGTACTTTTTTTTTTTTTAATGATAAGTTTCAAATTTGAAGTGTGGGAATTTTTTTTGTGACAAAGATTAGTTTCTTAATTTAAGAGATAAAAGATTTTGCACAAATATGTGGAGTCCACTGTTTTTAATTTATTTACATCTGAATATGGAAAACACCTCTTAGTCGTTTCTAAAATCCTGTTCTAAACCAGTTTTTTTGAAAACCGTATTTAGAAAATATTAGCTTAACAATAAATTCAAATATGAGACTCATCGTTTTATGGATTGCAAAACAAAAAACTATATTTAAATACTTTTACTAAACAGCCCTAAATATTGTGTGAGCTTCTAATTATTACAAACTCAGCAAAATGGGCCGGGCTCAACATCTAATTATCTAAACGCACTTGGGCTCAAATGTCAAAGACATCACAAACTTTCGCACTCAGTGCACGTTAGCACAAGGCAGTAGCTCCACTCAATTCTCAGCTAAAAGTGAAAAGCGCGAAACCAACTTACCACTTCAATTTCTCAGCCTCCTCCGCCACCAACAATGGCGGGTGCGCACTGCGCCACCACCACCTTGTCTCTCCTCACAGCTCCCATAAACCCCACCGTCACGCGACCAAAAGCGCGTGCATCAGCTTCGCTTCCTCTCCCACTTCCAAAACCCACACAGCGAAAAAACTATCTCCGCCCCAAAATCCTCAAAACCCTAACTAAACCCCCTTCAAACCCAGTAATTCCCATCGTGTCCCCCGATACCGAAACCGAAACCGAAACCGAAAGCCCCGATTTCGAGTCTCCAACAGACGAAACATATACCGAGAATCGGGCCGCCGATATCGGAGAAACAGTTGAAGTAGAAGAGTTTCGGAGCTCCGAGACACCGGCCACTGCAGCCGATGGCATTGTTGGTAAATTATCGGCCAGGTCTGTCCTAAAATACGGTGCGTATTTGGTTGGTCTCTTTGTGTTTCAGACTATTTGTTCCGTTTGGATACTGGGAAAAGCCAATTCCGATTCAGTAAAAGACGGGAACTTGGATAGCTCTGATAAGAATAGAAAGAAGAATAGTAGTAGTAATAAAGAGAAAGTTTTGTTTGGTTCTGATTCTGAATTGGAAATGAAAATCGAAGAAATTCGAGCAATGGCAAGGGAAGCTCGGAGGAGTGAGAAGAATGCCGGTAAGGAAGGCGGCGAGGATGATGAATTTGGTGAAGAAAGTTTGATTTCGAAGCGTAGAATTGGAATTGAGAAAGAGATTGGTGCAAAATTGAGTAAGTTGCAAAAGCGGTTGAATTCGAATTTGGCTAATAAGGTTGAAGATAAGGTTAAGAGGGGTAATTCGGATTCTAAGGACGCGAATGGGACATTGATGTTTAAGAAAAAGCTCAAATTTAAGAGCCCTCCAATGAAGGTGAGAAATGGTTCTAAGGGATTTGGAGGTACCAAGGATCGAATTCGTAATGTGGATAATGGGAAGAAGAGTGGTTCGAAGAGTGTAGAAGGTGACAGAAGAAAATTGCGCGGGCAAGAGTCATTGTTGGATTTGGGAAATGCTCAACAGAGAAATGGTAATGTTGCTTAGTGGGTTTTGCTTAAATTGCCTAGTGATTGCATTGATTAGATGGTTTTGCTCCAATATTGATTATTGGTTTAAATTTTGTTAATTTAGTTAGTGGTTTAGTGAATGGAAGTCTTGTACTTTTGTTTTTCAATTCTTTTACTAATTGGTAGTGAGGTAAAACATTCAATACACCAAAGCTATGATCATAAGTAGTTTGGTTTAAATGTTTTGTTACAAATTTCTACTGTGTAACGAAAAGCAAGTCTATGTTATGTTTGTATGTTCTTTAATTAATTTTTAAATTGTTTAGGCCGTGTTGTCCAGAAGACTGATTCAGAAAGGTCTTCAGTTGAAGTAGTAAATTCGCAAGAGTCAGTAAAGTTTGAGACTCAACATTCTCACAAATTCACAAATGGGAATGAGGGAACTGCCTCCACATCTGATAATCATGCTGTGTTTAGTATAAATGGCAATTCAAAACACAGAGAAGTTGGAGATGAACCGTTGGCTAACAAATTCAGAGAAAAGCAATCAAACGCTGAATCTGATTTTTGGTGGTTGAGGCTTCCTCATGTTCTGGTATGAAACTGAAACTTTGTATCTTTACTGTATTTCTCTCAATAACGTAATGTTATTCATGATTTGAGTATCATTGCCAATGTGAGACACTGAGACCTTTATATTATTTGTAAATTGAATCTATTTTACTATTCCAATCTGTGGCTTATTGTTTAGTGTTTGGACTATATCAACTTGACTAAACCATTGGCCAATTTCTTCTCATTAATAGCTGAATTACTGCCATTCATTCAAAATCATCATGTTAGTTGAGCTCATTTTTAAGGATTGCCTAACTTATAATTCCATATGGCATACTAGCCTTATAATCAATTTTTTCCTTTTTTAATACGAAAGTTGATAGTTTCTCAACACTAGAATGTAATTCTCTTCAATCATCTTTCTGTTGTGGATGGGCACAAGATGGGCGTAAGGCTATTTTGGGTTATTTTTTGACTGCACAATTAAGTTTCATGTCATTTGCATACCTATGTTTGTTAGCACTTCATTTCATATTTTCTGTACGTTGTTTTTTGTAAAAGTTTGGACCCTAGGTATCCGTTGATTTTTCTTCCCCTTAGATTAAGCCTAATTGTAGTCTTTTAAATTAAAATAATACTATTCGTGGACAACATAGACGACATAGGTTCTAGGACCTTCTTCTTTTTAATTTTATTTTGTTCAGTTGGTTAATCCACCAGAATGTAAATATAGGCTCAATGTTGTTGACCCTGGAAGTAAATCTATTATGACATGAGTCTCATTCATTTCTTCTTCATTTGCTTAGATGTTAGTTAATGCTCTATTAAATATATTCTATATGATTTTAATTTGTCATTGTTAGAATAATGGTTAAATGATTAATTTTATATTTTCTAACACCTTTAGCCTTTGGGACAAGTAATTTATCATGGTATTAGAGCAAGTAGTCATTAGTTCAAATCCTTGTATTCTACCTCCCATTTAAAAAAAGTTAAGACTCTCATGTGTTGGGCCTCAATTATTAAGTGGAGGCTGGACCCACACATAAGGGGGAGTCTTAGAATAAATGAATAATGGTGAAATGATTAAATTCACTATTTTTTAATAGCTTAAACTTTTGAGACAATTGGCAATTTGTAAATTCTATTATGAAATTTCATTTTAGATTGCTTTAACTAATTATGAGTATTTTTCGTTGTCTCCAACTAACCGTCAGTTTATCCAATTCCAGGCTATACTTATGCGTAGAGGTTCTGACCATGAAGGACAGGGGGGACTATACACCCTAAAGATTGCCCCTGAGGCACAGGAACAGCGTGACTGCTATACTGTTGCTTTTGAGGATCGTGTTGATGCCAGTAATTTCTGTTTTCTACTGGAATCATTTTTTGAAGATCTGGGCGATTTTAGTTCTGACGTTGTTCCTTTACCAGTAAAGGTAAATACCCTTAACTTTTTTTTTTGATAAGTAAAGGAAATTTTATTCAAGGGTAAATACCCTTACTTGATTACACTTAAATGTTTGACATTACTTCTCATATTGCATTCAAAACCCACACATGCAAGATAATGTTTTTGAGGATGAACCAAGCATATGAGAATAAATTATGGAAACTCACTGTTCAAAGGGGTGCACTCAAATCACCCCTTTAAAGTCACGTTCTAGAGTAGGTCATGATTATCCCTAGATGCCATTAGTTTTAGCCATAGAGATATTAGTTTCAACATGAGAGAAAAATTATTGCAGGAACTTCATGAAGCAGTATCAGATGGCATGAAGGTAATTGTTGTGAAGAAGAGGCAACTTCAACTCTATGCTGGCCAACCATTTGCTGATGTCGAGACGGCTTTGCACTCTTTGGTTGATGGAGATCAAAGTGCCTCTACAGCAAATTCAAGATAGAATACTGACATTGTTTATCATCTTTTTCCATCCAACTGGTGGGTCCAGGTCTCTTCGATCTCATTTTTTACAAGAACCCTTGGTTGGTGAAAACAACCTTTTCCCTCAATGCATTATTTCCTGGTGGTTGTGGGATATGTAAAGAGCATGTTGGTCCAGAGAATACAATTTTTTCATGTAACTTGTAACAATTTCACATCTTATGATCTCTACATTTACTCTCTAGGTGGCTGAAGGAAGAGGAACTGTAACTCTGCTTTAGGTTCAGTTTTGGAAATACAACAGTGATTTTCATCAAGAAAAATCTTTAGTAATAGAAGTTAGGCTGACCTTTTCAGCATTTCTTCATAAGTTGAATTATCAGGTAAAATCCAAAATTTTATTTTCATACATTACCCGGCATTTTCTCAAAAACCAAGTATCAAATAAAATTACATGAAATAAATTACAGCAAACAAAAAAAAAAAAAAAAAAAAAATCTCAACATTTTTCCGCGCGTAGATTTCATGTAAAAACCAGCATTTACATGAAACAAATACAGGGCCTCTTGCCGTGACAAGTTCATTATGCCTAGACAAGTTCTACTGCTACCACCCTCACACTGCTACCCTAAGTTCTATAAAGAAGGGATAATCTTGAACATGGACTGAGCATGAATGGGTGATAAATTAGACTGGCAAAAGCTTTGCCATGCCTCCTGCTTCTGCTCTTCACTCTCTGTAAAAGCCTCATATATTGAAATCACAACACTTCTTGCAGCTTCTCTTGCCTCAGGCAGTCTATCTTTCAATAAATCTGCAGACATTTGAACCAATTCTACTAACCCAAACTCTTTCATTCCTTCTAGCCCCTGTTCATTAGACCACACACAATTAGCATCTGATTTCATATTTACATCTTGAAGGCAGCACAAGTTTCCAGACAAGAAAGAATTGTAGATTGCTAAACTTACCATCTTAGAAACACAATTTGAGATGGAGATGGCAGCCTTGGCTCTGACTCTAAAGTTGGCATGGCTAACATACACCCGAAGCTTACTAAGCAGAGGCAAGGGAGTCATCGACCCCACCATTGTGTTTAGTGCCTTGTCTGCTTCTTCACATACAAATCGCTTGTCTTGGGACGCTTTCAGTAGTAGCTGCAGCAGCTGTGAACCCACCACACAAATTCAAACCATTAATCATGACACATCATAATAAAGTTTAGATTGCTTTTCTTTTAGCCTTTTTAACTTATTTTCTTATGTACAATCTGTTAAAGTTTCACATTTTCCAAGTACAATTATCCCCCGCCCCCCAAAAAAAAAAAAAAACTGTCATTTTGCCAAGGACTACAAAATAAGCAAATTGGTTTCAACAGAAAGCTAATCCAAACACACCAATGTGAGTCCCATCACATGAGATCTAAAAATAAACTAAAATATAAAATTGAGTCCATACCAATTGGTCAAATGCATCAGATGGGAATGAGTCGAGGAACTTGTCACCATAGGCATGGAAAATATCAGATGAAGCCATAATAGAGGTCTTGCACAAAGCACTTCTTGGATTTTTCATGGCCTTCACCAACACCAACACTACTTTTTCCCTGTGTTAGAAAATCCCATCACTCCCACAGAAGAAAAAATATATACTAATAATGCATTTTCTTTTTCACTGATAGTATATAGCAACATTTAAGAAACAAGACAGAGGAATCTCTTACAAGAGCGGAAGCAAAAGAGTAGAATGATACAACGCAAATCGCCTAACATCATTCAGTGACTCACAAACTTTTATCCAATCCTTTGACTCTAACCCTTCAATCAAGCTCTGCATTTCCAACCAATCAAAAGTAAGAAACCAAAATTAGACCAAAATAACAAATGGGTTTCCTCAAAAACACAATCTTGGTAAATAATTCTACATATAACATGATCGAATAACCCTCTTGAAACAAAGACGTACTTGGATCTTGGACTCAGGATTTGGTACGGCCTTGAGATTTTCAGACAAAATATATTCAACAGTGGCATCAGCAGCAGTGGGTGCCTTGTTCTCGTCATTGACAATAGAATCAGATTGTTTTTGGATTGGAACCACAACTTTTGCTTGCTTTTTGGGCCTTTCTGGTGTTGTTGGAAGAGCATTATCAATGGGTCTCAACGCCATTGTGTGTGTGTGTGTGAGAGAGAGAGAGAGAGAGAGAGAGAGAGAGATGAAGAAATTTGATTTGAAGGGCTGGGCGGAGTGGGGTTCTGATTCTTAACAGGGAAAGTATGTTAATTCTGCCTTTCAAGTTACCAAACTGGTTGTAGTATAAAGGATCTTACTTTTCTCGTTTTAAATTTTAAATTTTGAAAAAGTTGAAAAGAGACGTTGGGCTCTTTCGGTAACGGCAACATTTTCAAAAGGAGGGAATAGTATGCAGTTGAAAACAAATTCTGCGGTTGCTACATTTGAATTTTTTTAAGGACGCGTGGCATGATGATATTGAATACGGTGGGGGTGCAGGAACAATCAAGGGCCTTTTTATTATTAAAGGATCAAGGGCCCTTGATCTTGATCCATGTTCTTTTTGGTCGGTCTCGATCTTTATCTTATTCTCGATCTCATCCAATATCTCCCTCTCTATTTTTTTGGGCAGAGGACTAAGGTATACGGTTGGTTTTGATGTTCCGGCGTATTTTTATTTTTGAAAAATTATATTTTATCATCCTAAATATTAATGTTACAATTTGCACATTGTTATCAATTTTGCCATTATTTTAGATGGAAAATCAAAATTTAAGATATAAAGTGTAATTGTAATAAAAAAAAGATATAAAGTGTAATTAAGAGAATAGAAACAGGTTAAATTACTAACAAAAATTAATATGGCCAGAATAAAAAAGAAATTAAATATGACTAAAAGTCTTATAGCTCAACTATTAGATCTTGATGTTTTCAAGAGAGATATTTTTGGTTCAAATCTCCACCCCCAGTTATTGATGTATAAAAAGAAAATCAGGAAAAAAAAAAGAGCCTTTAAGGTCTAAAAATATAATGTGGATTTGGGAGTAATATCTATAAGCATCATCCAATGTATTAGTTATTTAAATTTTAACCAAAATAAATTATACAGAAAGATTTAAAACACAATATTTTGGGTTCTAAATTGTAAAAGCCTAAAACATTGTATGAAGTTTGCTTTCTTTTATTAGTTTGGCTTGCCTTTAGTGGTGCTCTTGAACAACATGAGTCCCAAATCATATACTTATACTATATAATAAAATTGGTGTTTTAGAATCTGTGGTTGTATCAAAAAACTTACTTGTTATCTACTTTTTATTTATTTTTTGAATTGCTCTTATCAACCTTAAGATAATTTACTAATAGTTTTTTTTTAAATTTTTTTTTTAAATTTTGTCTTTGATGCATGACTCATTATTTTTTTGGGGTAAAAATAGCTATACGTATTAAGTACTAACCATTTTTAATTGACATGAATGAAATTGTCTCCAAGTTTTTATTTTTATTTTTATTTTTTTGTGTGTTGAATATGAAAAAAGTTGTACTCAATGCACAAAGCTCACTTTTTTTTTAATAGAAACAAACACATACACACAAGAGAGAGGGAAAGATGTTTTAACACAAAGCTGTACTATAAAACTCTACTTAAAAGTCATGGTAACTTTAAAGGAAATTCTCATACTCAAGCCCACAACCTGTCGTTTTTTATGGAAGACACTTGTATTAAGGCCCTTCTAAAACAAAATTAAAAATTAAAAAAACAAAAAAATCAAATATTAACCGGGATTTAAGCCCAAAAAAAGAAATGTGAACTACTTTGAACTCCAAAACTTTTCTTCGAAAGCATGACTGCCTCAGCATGACCATCTTATCACCCAAGTCACTAAGAAAAATAACACGACTGCCTTTGACTCGAGTTAAGGCCTCCTAGCCCAAAGCTAAAACTTGAATCACGCAATGGATGCTTTGTCCAGGATGTTATGGGAAAAGAGGACTTGGATATCCACAACAGCCACTCAAAGATTGAGCAAGGAGGAACTGAACTAAAACCTGAACTTAATCACAGGTAGTTGTTTCCTGTTCTATAAGATAATCCATGAATGACATGGTTGAAAGAGAACTATGTGAAGGACTACATGTGCTGGTATGACAGTTGAAATTTAAGTCAGTTTGTAGGACAGCCCAAAAAATAACCAGGCCTCCCATGTTGGTTAGAGAAGAGAACACTATATGACTATATCACATGCCAACAATATGATGTAAAACTTTAACAATTTCCTGTAGCTTTTACTTTCCACAATGTGTATAGATAGGTAGTGTGAATAGTTAAACCAGTAAATGGCCAAAACATCAATTATACTTGGTCAAAAAAGCATACAACACGAGATTACCTCAAGAAGGTCAAGGGGACTGAAGAGAATTCAATGAAAACACGTGTATGCATCCATCAAAAGAGGCTCCATGGTATCCAAGAAGGAGATTCAGAGTTGCGCTCCCATGCAATCCATAAATGAATTGTGCATCTTGCTTAATTACCAGAACACTAAACGAATTGAAGCATTGTCAGACCGCACAAGCAGTCCATGCTCATAGGTCCACATAAATCATGAAGCAGTATAAGCAATCTGCAGGTCCTGATATCATTAGTAGGCATACTAACCCATGTTTGATACACAACTCCCACGCCTGAAGACATAAAGCATCAATTCAAAGGCCATTAAGAATCTTGGAGAAATAGCGACAAGGTAACAGACCCTGCACAATTCAATCATAAGTTCCTTCTGACAGTATTGATACACGAATTTAGAGCATACTTGAGAAACCATTAGAGGGTGGGCTCACATCAGAAAGTAGATAAGAATGTAAGACTTAACGATAAGGCATTTTGACCTTTGCGGCTAAGGTTCATTATTGCATATTGCATGTCTCTCCTATGCCAAACAACGTTGAATAAGGGGCTTCACTGTCTATCCATGTGCCAAAAAATGATTCTAACGCTCTGTTTATTTCGATGTAAAATATTTACAAAGGTAAAATATTTTACGTGTAAAATATCTGCAGAAAAATATTTTCATTTTATAATGTTTGGCAAATTGGTAGTATACATGAAAATGTTGTATAAAATATTTCCCAGTGTTTGGCACAACGTAAAATGAAAAAAAAAAAAGAAAAAAAAAAAAGAAAAAAGAAAAGGTAAAAATTTAAATCATTTTTTTTTCTAATTTCCAAAAAATACATAGAGATGGACGAATGGTTAAAAATGTTGAATCTACTTATACAAGTTCAAAATAATGAATATACATTTATCATGATCGTTTAAGGGATACTATGATAAATTGTACTGAGATATCACCAATGGTTAAAAAGGTTAATCTACTTATAGTACCACTTCTTTGAGCTTTAGCTGAAGCTTGTAAATCATCTTGTAAACTTCTTTTGTTAAAAAAAGCTGTGCGGAGAAAGAGTATAATTAGCTAGTGCACAGAATTTTGTGCAATAAGCAATTGATCAAAACAAGGAGACAAGCACACAATTATATTAAGCATATCACTAATTAACCTTTCAAAAAAATTATTCCAAAAATAATTTAGTTACAAATTTTCCAATTTAACTGAGAAACTAAAATAAAAATAAGACTACCAAAAAGTTAAAAACTCTTGAGCCAAAAAAAAAAAAAAAAACCTAGAATGCCGCTGTTTGACTAAACTTCCTATGTAATCAAAAGACAAAGGTACTATTCTCAACAAAACTGGAGCAAAAGGAGCAGTCATAGCCTAGCTCATGCTGCTTTGATTGGCTTGGCGTGTGGCTTTTCCATCCACCATTTTGGTAGACCCTATGGCTAGTTTCTTCATTCCGTCCAGCATTACCACGAGTTCGATTTGAGAAATCACCTCGCCTCTCAAAGTCATTTCTCCCATAGCCCCGGCTTCCGCTAAAATTCCCACCACTGAAGTTTCAACCGCCCCTAAAGCTATCATTTCAATAACCAGCCCGTCCTGAAAACCTCCCTCTGTCATTGTTAGCTGCAAGAAACAGCAGACCATGAATTCCAACCATATGAAAAAAACAGCACAAAGGTTGCCATGGCCCATCCAGCAGGCACTCAAAGACTCCAGACTCTCATCACATAAAATAATCGAATCCATGAGACAAAAACACGTAAGTTACTTCACAACATTAAGTTAACATGCATACCACACATATCCACAAAATACAAAAAGTTAATCATGACAGCCATACAAAAAACAGAGGATGAAGTTTTGTGTGTCCTTGCTTGGTGAAAAATGTGAGAATGAAGCTTAGACTGTACAATGGTAGTTTAGGCAGGTAAGTTATTGTTGATTAAAAGGTTAATCCCCAATATACAAGATAACAACAAATTAGGTGGCGAAGAATATAAAACAGAAAAGTCAATACCTCAATAGCACTTTGCATCAAACTGGCAGATTCAAATTCCACAAAACCAAAGCATGTCCACTGTTGCTGGATGGAAGATAGCAAAATAAAAAACATGTGAACATCATTATAAATAAGAAATCTAAATGGAGTTAACCAAGTTAAATACCATTTTACCTAGCTACTTCTAACTTGAATACCATTTTACCATCCTATGTTTTGAACACAGTTATGCAGGCCAGCAGATTCCTGTTACATTTTACCATCCTATGTTTTGAACACCTGAAAACTTCAACCAGTAAAGGCATTGTATTTGAATCAAATATGAATTTGGACTTAATTTCAATAGCTACTGAGCAAATAAGGGATTAAGGTAGAAACTTCAGCCCAATAAAGGAATTGATGCAAGGAAGAGTATTCATGAACAGGACTCTCTCTTTTCCACAAATTTCTTCATCAATAAGATGAGAAAGAAAAAATTATGGCATACCTTCTTACTGAGCGAACAACATAAACTGAAACCTCCAGTAAGTTACAAAATCTACAACCTGACATTACCAAGATCTTGAAGCATGTTGAGACTTTGCTGTTTCCCTCAACACTGCACCCACAATTGCTGCTTGCTCAAGGCAGTCAGCCTTATGCAATGCATCTAGAAGAACGACACAAGTTTTGGTATGAATATTACAACCTTTCAACCGAGTTTCCTCAAAAAGTACATATGCATCCATTGCTCTATTACAATTGCTTAGCCCTTCTATCATAGCATTATAACTAGCAGAATCCAGTATACCACCACTTGCCTTAAACCTCTCAAAAAGCCCACTAGCGTCTACTATGTTTCCAGCCTTTGCAAGTCCTGAGATCATGGTTGTGTACGTGATTGTGTTGGGCTTCAACCCTTGCTTCTGCATCTCTTGCCAGAACACGAAGGCCTTATTAAATTTTCTAACCCTACAGAGACCATTTATGAGAATGCTGTAAGTTACTTGGTTGGGGGTACATTTCAAGTCTTTCAGTGACTGAAAGCAGACAAGAGCTTCATTAATTTCCTCTGCTTTCACAAGTGCATCAAGCAAGCAATTCCAAGTGTATACATTAGGGGTCAAACCTTTCTGCATCAACTCTTCCATGATTAGGTATGCTTCATCAATTCTACCCACCTTCCCGAACCCATCAATAAGACTACTATATATCACCACATTTAACTCTATTCCTTTAGACTTTGCTTCTTCAAAGAGCATGTATGCTTCATCAAGCCTGTCAATCTTAGCAAGCCCATCAATGACAGAGCCATAGGTAACAACAGTGGGTTGGTGACCCTTTGTCTTCATTTCCTCCAACAGTTGATAAGCTTTGTTAACCTTACCAGACTTGCAGAATCCATCAATAACAGTGTTGTAAGCGCGGGTGTCCAGAATGCAGCCTTGATCCTTCATTGAGTAGAATAACTCATATGTTTCATTTGCAAAACCTGCTTTGACAAGGCCGTGAATTAGGATTGAATAGCTCCGAACATCTGGAATGAATCCTTGAGCCTTTATTTCCTTAAACAAAGCCCTTCCTTTCTCAGTCTCACCAGCTTTGAAAATACAATCCATGTAGGTATTAAGAAGCATCAGGTCAGGAGAACAGCCCCGATGAATCATTTCTTTGTATATCTTGTGACCATCCTCCTTCCTGCCACACTTGAAAAAGTTACTGATAAGTGATGTATAAACGACAGCGTTTGGAATCTGATTAGAATCTAGCATCTTTTCATATAGCCTATAGGCATCATCCACTCTACCATGTCTGCCCAGGCCTTCTATAAGAGAACAAAATGTAACAGCATCTGGGGTGCAAACTTTGTGATCCATTCCTTCAAATATAGAACAAGCCCCATCCAGTTTTTGAGCTTTGCAGAGTCGATCTATCATTATGTTGACAGTCATAACATTAGGAAACAAGCCAGCTTCTTGCATGGCATCCCGAACACCCAAAGCAGCCTCAAGTTTCCCTGCCCTGCAAAGCACGTCTATTAGAATATTATAGGTTGGAAGGTTTGGCACTGCATCTTTCTTCATCTCCTCAAAGATCCGTAATGCCTCTTCCACTCTCCCCTTCTTTCCAAGGCAAGTGAGAATGCAATTATAAGCAATCACATTCGGAATGCACCCCTTTCGTTTTTGCCTCTCAAGTAAACTATACGCTTCATCAAACTTTCCAGCTGAGCCATAACCCATGATCATGGTGTTATAAGCATATACACAAGGGACTTTCCTGCTGCTATCCAGCTGTTCGAATAGCTCCACAGCTTCATCCAGTCTATCAGACTTGCAGAGAACCCCTATCATGCTAGTATATGTCACATCGTCAGGCATCAAGCCATGAGGTTTCATCTCATGAAAGAATTTCCAGGCCATATCCACCTTCCCAATCTTACCAAAAGAATCTATGCAAACATTATACAGAACAATGTCAGCATCAAAAGAGTTGCTCTTCATCTCATCCAGCAGGGAAAGAGCAGCATCAACCCGGCCCTCCCTGGCAAATACACGAATAAGAGTTGTAAATAAATGCACACTTACTTCATAACCTAGCTCCTGCATTTGGTGAAAAAGAGTGAGCATACGTTCGGATTCATGAACTGCAGATAAAGCACCAATCAGAGTTGTATAAGCCGAAAATGCGGGACGGAATTTAAACTTCCTCATGGTTTGTATTAGATCGAAAGCTTCTCTAAGATTTTGAGACTTGACACAGCTTACAACTAACTCTATACACACGTTATTAGATGGACCGAATCCTGCAATACTCATTTCTTCAAGAATCTCTTCCAAGCAATCAAACTTTCTACCCCTAGCCATAACCATGAGAAGTGAATTGTATGCTTCAGGAGAATGTGCTTGGTCGGTTTTTCTCTCAGCCCACCGAAAATAATTTACTGCTACATTGACATCCTTCAGCCTCCTTAAGACTCCAATAACTAGTTCTGGTTTTGGTTTTTCGTCTAACAAAGATAGAGCATCCTCAAGGGCTGGTCCCCATGGTCCACTTTCCAATATATGGCACACATTATCCAGTACCTGTCTCACACCCTCAACTTTTCTTGAACTTTCTCTATTAGCCCCATCCAGAAAGGGAACAACTTTCCCATCCACCTCAGAAGCCCCATTATACAATGATGAGAACTTTTTAAAAGAGGTGTAAATGTGACTGCACTTCAAATCAATTTGATAGATTAATCCTGCACCACCAAAAACAAAGCTAATTGTCAAGTCATATGAATATGGGAGGAAAAAAAATTGAAAAAGAATATGATAAATTGGAAACTGCAACACAATGTCTCCCCTATGTATAATTTTGCTCTACATCCCAGATTGGACATGCAAGGGTAAGCGGCCAAACAACCATTAGGAAGAACTCTATGGTTAGTTAGCTGATGCAAAATTTGACCCATTATATGTCATGATATCTAATTCCCCCGTCCTATTATAACCAACACCACCTACAAGATGCCCAAATAGCTATAATCTCCACCTTGTTTACCTAAGTTTGAAACTTGACTGCTAAGATATTTTTTAACCATTCAGCCCACTGCATGATTGATAAAGAAGTAATTGAAAGAAACAAATAAACATGCTTATAGCTGACAACAAACTTTGAAAAAACATATCAAGAGAATCCCTTAAAAAACCCAACTACTAGATATCGAACCCTACACACACACACACACACACACACAAAAAGAAAATTACCTCGGTTCCTTAAGAGCATCTTCATGTCTGCATTTCTCGCCCTCTGTGATACCCTTTATTAGTACAAATCTATATTTGAAAAAAAAAAAGGTCATTTCATAGAGAGATACCAAGAAGAGCACACACAATAAGTGAATCCCTAAAAAAATTACTTATAAATTTGTTTTTCCTGATTGGTAATTACACACACACACCTATTGGGTATTGAACCCATGACCTCACCCTTCACCTTGTTCTTACAGTGAGATGAGATGCCATCTGAGCTAGAGCTCAATCTCAAGCCAACAATATATATGTGTGTGTGTGCGCGTGTGCTCGCGCTTAAATTTTGACATATATACACTGATAGCGATAGACATACATCAACTTAACACAATGCAAGAATCTTCTTAAAAAAAAAAAAAAAAAAAAAATTTATTTAAAGACAAGGCTATGACATATTATTTGTATTTTTAAAAGTAAATGATTAAGCAAGATTTCCATATCTTAAAAAAAATTAAAGACATACAAAGGCTAATAAAATTGCATAGCACATAGAATAGCCTATAAAAGGAGCTTCCTCTACAATTTCTAGCATACATTGATCAAACTTAGGACAACTTTGAGAGTAAAGAACTTCAATTTCATTTAATAAAATAAATACTATATTCCAAATGCAGAAATCCTTTTTAAAGAGCTTAATAGTTGATACGGTTTTTTTCCCAGCAACCAAACAAGGCGTTAACTATTTCACTCGGGCATTAGATAGTTAAATTTATTAGATAATATTATTCACTACACGAAATTGGGAATAGTTTGGATTCAAAAATTTGATCTAAGAAATCGAAAATGTTGGATTAAATATACAGTGAAATGATAGAGTTAATTTTCAGATATTACATACCAGGAAAACTTTGGAGATGAATTAGAGAAGAGCCGGAAAGTTAGGGTTTACTCGGAACTCTGCAACAGAGAGAGAGAGAGAGTAGAGCCAAGACCAAAGTCCGAACGGTGAGAGTTGAGAGTTGAGACTGAGCAACTGGAACTGGAAACCTGTAAAATTTTCACTTCACAGGCCAACGATGCCGTTTCAACTCGTTATATCATGGGCTCTTTTTGGGCCAAGATAAACCACGGCCCTTTAAAATCAAAACCCAGGCCAAAATTGCCATATGACACCATTTTTCAAACATATTCGTTAGTTAGCATTCCTCGCCGAAATCACCGAAACCTCAACCCACACAAATCTGTTTCCACACTGCGAGGTCCGAGCTTCTTCTTCGTCACTGAAACCTCAACCCACCCAAACCCACACTGTGACCTCCAGCGAAGAGGACAAGGAAGCACCACGCCGTTCCGAACACAATGCCGCCAAGGCCCGCCGAGTCCGACTCTGAGTTCCGAGTCAACATCCGAGCCGCAATCGCGGCATTGATCAGGTTCGGGTGCTTGGGTTTGTTGATTTCGTTGCTGTGGGTCTTTGGGTTTGTTGATTGATTGTGGGTCTCTGGTTGTTGTGTTTGATGGTTGAAGAAGAAGAGATGTTTTTGCTGAGTGAGTATTGAAATCGAGAGTCTGTTAGGCTCAATTTCAAATGTCAAAGAAATCGATATCTACGGACTCGTTTCGAGTTTATTGCACTCGATATTTTTAATTTCTTAAATAATTTTGAAAACGGGCTCGAATGAAACTGTTTAAATAGTTTTGAAAAGGTACTGATTAATAAAATTGTTTAAAAATTAGTGTTATTTTGAAAATAAAACCCACAAAATTCATACATGCACACATTCTTTAAGCTAAAAAATAAAAGATTGCGTGAAGAAACCCGGAGAAGGAGGCCAACACTTGAGTAACCCAACTTAGCAATGCTATACTTGACTTTTTAATACTAGGAAAGGAAGTCCCACATTGAATAATAATTAAAAAAATTAGTAGTTTATATAACATAATTAAATACAAACTAATTGAGCTTAGGCCTTTTGGGAATTGGGTCACCCAAAAGGACTAAGCCTTTTTGGTTTTAGACTTATAATTATTTAAACCTTTTTTTTTTTATGTGGTTTCAAATTTAATATTACTTTTTTTTTAAATCAATTTAAAACATGAATTTTTGAAAATGTTTCAGTTCCATTCCCTTGTATTTTTTTTCCCTGTGCAAAACATGGGGCTTAGGTTTTTTTTTTTTTTTGTTGGGGTGTGGTTTCAAATTTAATATTAATTTTTTTTTTAAATCAATTGAAAACATTAGTTTTTGAAAATGTTTCAGTTCCATTCCCTTGTGTATGTTTCTAATTATATAAAACTTTTTTTTTTTTGTGGTTTCAAATTTAATATTAGTAGTACATTTTAAAAATCAATTGAAAACATGAATTTTTGAAAATGTTTCAGTTCCATTCCCTTGTGTATTTTTCTCCTGTGCAAAACATGGGGCTTAGGCTTTTAATTATCTAAAACTTTTTTTTTTTTTGGGTGTGGTTTCAAATTTAGTACCCGTTTGGATAAAGCTGATAAAAGCCAGCGTCTGCGTTTTGGCCTTTTTTTTTTTTTGAGAACGTGCATTGTGGGTCCCATGCAGGAAGAGAAGAGCGTTTTTTTTTTGCTTTTCCATTGGGTCCCGTGCACTAGTCATGGGACCCACAAGTACTTTATTTAAAAAAAAAACTTTAAAACTGGGTTCCACAGTACTATTCACGCATTTAAAAATTATTTTGTTATAATGTTTTCAATTTTCAGCAAAATAAGTGATATCCAAATACACCTTTAATATTACTTTAAAAAAAAAAAAATCAATTGAAAACATGAGTTTTTGAAAATGTTTCAATTCCATTCCCCTGTGTATTTTTCTCCTATGCAAAACATCTGCTATTTGCTAAACGTTTTAATTTTATTCCTATATTTTAGGTACCTTAGTTTAGAATTGGAAAAATTCTAGTGTCACACCCAAACCACAACTTTACCCACAACTTGCCTATATGGTGAGTTGTGGTTGGTGGAGGAGTGTCCTCACATAGACCCACCATCACCCCTCCACCAACCACAACTCGCTCATGTGAGTAAAGTTGCGGTTTTAGGTGAGGCACCAGAATATCTCTTAGAATTGTCCAACTTACGTTTGGATTTCACAAAATGACCTTACTCGAAGGTATCCAAGTTGAAAGTCATCAAATTCAAGCTCTAGGTTAGTCGATGACAAAATTGTGTCTCGTGGAAGCTTAAAATTTCAACAACAAGAGACTTTATCAATTATTTTAACAGAAATTCACAGTATTTATATTAACTTAAATCAAAATAGAAAAAGAAATACATTTATTTTATTACTTTTTTATTATTTATAAATAGAAATAGTTTACTTAAAATTACTATATAAGTACAATATTATATATTATAAGACAAAATTACTTGGGGATTTATAATCCGTTTGGATTAAAGGGAAGGGAGAGGGAGTAGAGTAGAGTAGATTTAGCCTAAAATTAATTTATTTTTAGCCAACTCAACTCTACTCTACTCTCTTCCACTCTCTCTCATTCTCCCCCCCATCCAAACAGGCCCCTAGGCAATTGCCTTATATATGGAAGTGTAGTCTATAATTTTGCAAAACAAAAAAAAAAGTTATAAGTTAGTCTTCATTTGTTTGACATTAATATTTATGAAAAATAAATATTTTTTCAAAAAAAAAAAATTTTGCAAAAAGTTATCAAATTTTTCTATATTTGATAACAACCTTAAAATAGATTGAAAATCTATCATTTGACTTTCCTTATTTAGTTTGGCATGAGATAGAAAACAACTCCATTTCACACCAAGCTAAATAAAGGAAATTAAAAGATAAATTTTCTTTGATCCAAAACTTAGAAAAATTCAAAAACTATCCAAAAATATCCTATCAAAACGCACCGTTTATCTGCAAAGCATTTATGCTTTCCAGACGCATATAAAAAGTTAACAGCCCCATACACACGTAACCAATTAAATTCTCAACTTGTTTAAAGACTTTCTTTCTTTCACCGATGACTCTCTGATCCAAAACCAAAAACCACCACCACCACCACCAACACTCACTTCCATTTCCCTCCCTCCCCCTTCTTCAAAACCAAAATCCCAACCCGAATGGAGCCCCAGTACCCGAAAACCCGGTCCTACGGGCCCCAGATGAAAATGACGATCCCGCCCTCGCACTCCCACTCTCACTCACAATCGCAGTCGCAGTCGCAGTCGCAGCAGCAGCACTCCGACAACGACCGGAGCAGCGTGGAGCTCCGCGCACTGGATTGCAACCTCACCTCCCTCTGCGACCATATTCAGATGGAGGGCTTCAACTCCGGCTCGTTCTCCGATATCGTCGTCAACGCCATGGGCTCCACCTACCACCTCCACCGTCTGATCCTCTCTCGCAGCTCCTACTTCAGGTCTGATTGTAATTTTTGCAATTTCTTATGGCAATTCGATTCGGTGCTTGTAAATTTTTTGAAATTGGAAGACAAATGTGAGTGAAAACTTTTTAGGTTCCCAACTCTCTCCACTATGTTGATCGTAATTTAAGCGAATTTGGCTGGCCTTTTGGTAATTTGAGACAAATGTGTGCAACTTTTAGATTTTTTGTTAATTTGAGTTGAATTGTAATTCTATTATTCAATTTATTCTAGACAATTTTAATTTTTTTATTGATATATATGTGTGTGTGTGTGTGGATTGTTGCTATTGAATGTTTTGGGAGTTTAGCTATTTGGTTGAAATGCACTTTACACCCTTTAAGTTTGGGGTCACTTCTAATCGGGTCCCATGGCTTTCAAAACTTGCAATTTACGTATGCTAAACTATTGTAATGATGACAATGTGCCCATTTTATTATGTTCCATCACATTTTCGTTGTTAAACCGCCTAAAAACGATGTTTTTCTTCCATTTTTTATGTCCAAGATGGCGTCGTTTATGTGTGGTTCGATGGTAAAATTCTAATGGATGTTGGCAAAAGGTTACGATGATATTGTTGTAATACTTGTGGCTTTAAAAATGCAAGTTTTCATAGTAGCGGGACAGGATCAATTTAGAAGAAGTGTAAATGGTATTTTAGCGTAGCTCTAATAAAATTATTACTTTTAAAAAGAAGTATTTTAGCTTAGCTAGATAGAAATTAAGCGAACGATCTAAAGCTGTGTTACTATACTGCAAAGGCATACAAATTGTGTTTGCTTTTCATTCTAAATCGATATTGCAATCATTAATTTATTAAGTTTTAGCATTCTCTATGCTTTTCAATTGAGTAGAAGGCTAATCACACTTTACCTACTTGTAGTTCGAGCCAAATTTCATTTGCCAAATTATGGTTTAAAAAGTTGCATTTATTTCTAAACCTACAAGGTCACATTGCTGTGCAAAATTAGCTCAAAATCACTAAGAGTCGCATGTTTAAATCACATTCTTTGAAAATTAGGTCTAGAAAACAAAATAGAAAACTTATTACAATTTTTTTTTTTATTTCGAATTCCTTCTAATTAGAGAGATCAGGCAATGTCCTTGAGCTACAAGGTTCTTGGCAACTTATTACAATCTGAATACATTAAATTCATGTATAAAAAACAAACAAAATTAAAATTTAGGTAGGAAAGTGGAAACTTATTAAACCATAGGTTGGTGAATCAAATTTGACCCAAACCTTAGGTAGGTGGGTAAATTGTAATTAACCCGTGGTACCGGAGGCTTCTATAAGTATGACTATGTTTTTGGATGTAATGCTTGTGAAATGGTGTAAAAGAAAATTAGATGAAAGAGAAGAAACAAGGATAAATAGGTTGTAGAAAAGAAACGGATTTAGTGGGATGATTCCAGGAATTATGGCTTGTTGTACTGGCAATTAGCGTCCAGTAGAAGACTGAAGTATTCACACACGTTTGAAGAATTCAGTATTTCATTATCCCCCTCCCCTTTATGAATTTAGTAAAAAGGAAAAATGCACCAGTTTGCATATTGATGAGAATTTAGGGGAATATAATTTCACTTACTGAAAATTTTCTGATTTATTTTATTTATAGTGGTCTATTAAGTGCTAATGCTTACAAGTTACGCTTGACGACTTCATATTCTGACATTTCATGATTCTGGTAGGAATATGCTTCATGGTCATTGGAAAGAAGCCAATGCTCCAATTGTGACCTTGCATGTAGATGATAAAAATGTTAATGGCGAAGCAATTGCAACAGCTTTGGCATATCTGTATGGACACCATCCTAAGCTTACTGATAATAATGCATTTCGAGTCCTAGCTGCTGCTTCCTTCCTTGACCTTCAGGTAGTATGTTCTTTATAATGGGCAGTACTGAATCTTTCATCCTCATTGCATACCAAAGATTCCGCATTCTGGGTGGATCATTCTACTTTAATCCTTTTCTTTTGAAAGCAGTGCATTTTGATTAAAAGTTGATGTTTTTCCGTGCAGGATTTGTGTGCGATATGCACAGACTTTATTATATCCGAATTATGGACTTCCAACTTCTTAGCATATCAGGTTCAAGATGCTCATGCAGCCTCTTTTAACTACCTAATACAACTATATGCTATCAGCCTCTTTGAATTATTGACATTACTGACCTGTAATTCAGGTTTTTGCAGAGAGCCAAGACTATGGCATACATGGAGAGCGGGTGAGAAATGCTTGCTGGGGCTACCTTTGTCAAAGTGGTGCCATGGAGTTGAAAGAGGTATTAAATAAAGATAACCATGCTGTTGCAGCATGTGAGTTTTGGGTAGCTATTCCTTTTTGTCTCCTTTTAACTTGGGACAACATTTGACAATATTAACAAATATGAAACTAGTGGATATGGGAAGGGAAGACAGGGAAGTATACTTTGTCTTTGAAAAAATCTTTTGGGCTGACATTAAGTGTCATTAAACATGAAGTTGAAACTTGATAAAGAATGCATCTCTTGTGTTCACATCCTGTGATACACTCTTTTAATTTTAAGATATTTTTTTTTTGAGGAATCTAGGACATTTATCTGCTCCTATGCAACTTTCATTTTTGTTTTTGTTTGTTTGAACTGCAGGAATTCTTTTCTACCTATTTTATTTGAAAAACTTTTTTTTTTCTTTGTCCACATCTGAAAGCATGATTGAAAATCTATTCATATGATTTGGATTGCAACTTCATAGTTTAGTAAATGTTTCTGGTTTTGGTTCAGTTGAACTTACTATCTGCATTTTCCTGTCATGCATAGGTGCTTCCTAAACTTTCTTCACAAACCTTGCATGCATTGTTAACCTCAGATGAATTGTGGGTACCTAGTGAAGAGAAACGGTAAGGGGTATTGACAACCTCTGAGGTTTGTGTTTCTCAGCTTGAGTTTCTTTAAAGATGGATAACAGCTTTTTTATTTTTTATTTTTTTCAAGGTTCGAACTGGCATTATGCACATTCCTTGACAAAGTTGCCCATTGCAAGGCAGAACATTCTGAACAAGGAAGTTGTGGTTCTGAGACTGGAACAGATAGTCACTCTGATTCTCCTCAAGCACAGGGAAAAAATTTTATGGATAGCTGCACTAATAAAATGTTGGAATCTGAACTAGGACACTTGAGTTTAAAAGATGACGTTGAAGGCCATGATGCTGCTCATAATCTTCTGGTAGAGCTTGCAGATTGTGTGGTTGATTGTCAAACAGGAGTTTCCAATTCTAGCCAACAGGTGCAAGAGGCTGCATACTCTCATTTGAATATGGAGCCAAGATACCCCTGCAGCATGGAAGGGCCTTCATCATTGAGTCCCTCATTGGCAGATATAGATGGATATAGAGCCTCATGCTCCTTTGTTGAAGTGCCAACAGGTGTTAGAGCAGGTGGACTGGGGACCACTGGAATGGCTATGGAAGGGCCATCTGAAGAAGGCTCTTGCTACCATCTGAATAACAATAGCTGGCATGCCAGGGACCAATCAAGGCATTGCTCTTCAATGAACTCTTCCAGTAATGGGCTCATGATGAATGATTGGGGAAGATGTGGCATGCCTTCTCTTTCATGGGGTGGCAGGGTTGTGGGCAAGAGACAACTAAAGGGTTATGCTAAAGGAAATTTTGGGGTCCGTGGGGAGGAATATGATGCATTCGTTAATATATTTGAAGGGGGTTCTCTTTTATATAGCAACATGTCTTTTGAGGCCCTTTTAAATGTGAGAAAGCAACTTGAAGAATTGGGTTTTCCTTGCAAAGCTGTAAATGACGGTCTTTGGCTACAGGTCTGATTCTGGGTCTTGTTCTTTAATTTTCTATACCCACTGCCTTATAAAAATGCTTATGACATTGGGGAATTTGAAGAGTCCATGCTTCCTGTGACAGTGTTGCCCCTTTGGATGTGACACACAAACATGGTGTGACCTAGTTTTTTACAATGGTGATTCTCCTAGTCATTTACTCATGTATGGGATTTTCAAAAGAAATTGAGGATGCCATAATTTGTATGGATTGGCTGATTCAGTTTAGGAGGACCACTATGGGAGCTAGCAGAGTGGCTACAATGCCCCTCTGCAATTTCCCACCACTGGAAGTTTGGACATCTTTTCCCGATACAAGCATTTATGATTACACATTGTTTCTGTGCTTTTGTTTAACAAATTTATATTTTCTTTTATGTCTATTGTGTAGATACTTTTAAGCCAAAGGGTACAAGAAATTGGTGCTGATACGTGCAGAAGTTGCTGCCTCACAAGTATGGCATGCAATTGTAGGCAGCCATATGGTTTTTCACATGGAGGCACTAGCACAGCATATTACATGCAAGAGCATGATCAAAATACTTCTCTTGGAAACATGGGGAATGTATATGTTGCTGAATCTGCTCAAGGTGAAGCAAATGGCCTCTTTAGACCAGTACGTGTGCATGTCAGGGGGCCTATTGATGGGCTTGCAGGTATTGGACGTGGAACTACATTTGTGCCTGCAACTGCTTGGCCTCCAACACGTTTTGTCTTTTCACGCGTCCCTTTTGGCATGGGCAACAGAAACTGCCAGCAGTCTCCTGCTAATGATGATTCAGAGGCAAGACCTGACCACAGTAGAGATCTTTCTGGAGATGGGTTGACAGCTTTGGTTGGCCTAAGCCAAGGAGGGAGTAACGTAACTAATGTTCATGAAGATCAAACAGAGAGGGGGTACGAAATCAATACGCAGAGCAGAATTTCTGGAACTTCCGTTGCAGGGCCAAGTACAAGCAGTATCCCAATGCAGATGCTTGAGTCACCAGAGAATGCTGTTGGAGTTGAGTGGGAAAATGCAGACAGTTCTTCTATATCTTTGGATATGAAAACACCTTTAAGTCACTTTCCTCCTTTTCGCTTCGGGTAAGTCATAATTTTGCTTTCAGTTGCTATGGACGTGCTTTGTATGGTAGTTTTATATTTTAAAAGATGTCAGAGGGAGTGGCTTCTACATACTGCAGACATTGTGATCTTGTGGATACAGTTACTGGCATAACTTATTTTCACCTCCTATTTGGTTACATAATTCTCATATTTTGAGGATAATAGGTATTGCTGTTGAATCTTTTGCTGATCAAGTTTTGTTAACTACAATCTATTGATTGGTTTTGACTGACTTTGAAAGTGGAACGTGAACTGATTTCCACTATTCCTGATTCTTTTTTAGCATAGAGAGGTCAAAGTTTATGATAAAGTCGGTGAAGTTTCTAAGGTGTTCTACTTTTGAGCAGTTTTGGTCCATGGGAAGGCTCCACACCCGAGCCTTATTAGACTCAGCAAAGCAGAGTCTTATTATCCCTTTTAGGGTGCTGTTCCATGATTCTTCTTGCTCTCATGTCTCCATCTCAAGTTGGTCAGATTGGATTGTTAAGTTAGTTTGGTCTACTGCTAATATATAGCAGTTTTCTCTTTGGCAATGAGCTTTAGCTCAATGACACCTCCTCCCTTTGTAAGAGCAAGGTGGAGGGGTGAGGTTGTGCGGTTAAAATCTCACTGGGCTTGTGTGTGTATGTAACTTACCTATAAAAAAATAAAAAGCAGTTTTCTCTTTTTGCATCCCTCTTTGGTTGTGGCTTGGATGTTATGTACTTATGTATTTTGGAAATAGTAACAGGTCCATGCTGCTCAAGTCTTAGTGTCATATTTGCTAGTTTTGATGGGTAGTCATTATGATCAGTTGACACCCAATCCTATTCTATATGCATTACAAGCTTGCTTACTAATTATATCTGTCCAACGTCCTCTACTCCCTCTTATTGTTGACTGCTAAACTTAAGAAAGTCTCAAATATGTGTTGTGTTAATTCTCTACTGGATTTACAGGGTGCAATTTGAGGATGTTCACAGGCTCAGTGATGGCCAAGTCAAGCACTCTCCTGAAGTCTTTTATGCTGGTTCTTTATGGAAGGTGTTAAAATATCTAGTAATTTTTTTGTGTATATATAAGCTTGAGATACATGATGAGGCTTTATCTATTCGCAACGATCTGATACAGAATTTATTTCCCTCTTTGAATTTTTAGGTTAGCGTTCAGGCTTTTAATGATGAGGACCCTCAGGGACGGCGAACACTTGGTAATGTTTAAAGCTGTGTAAAGATATGCCATGGAAATTCGATACTCTTTATTTTATTATAATATCAGTGTTATAAGAAATTTCGTTGCCTTAACTGAGTGTAATTCATATTATCTATTTAGGTTTATTTCTTCACCGTCGAAAAGCAGAGATAATGGATTCCCATAGAAAGGTCAGCCATATTCCTGGTTATCAGAGCAATAGATGGTTTTTCATGGCAATAATGAAAAATATTTCTTCTTCTTAAAAAAAGAAAAAGAAAAAATCACGCCTTTGTTATTGTGTTCTATTGGTAATGTGAATCTCAAATGCCACCAAAGATTTTGTCAGTGTCTTGATTGATATAGACCATAAACGAAGTTGTTAATTAGTGCTTTGCAGAGCTCCAGACTAAGTCTTTAACCATCTGCTTTCAGGTTCATATGTATGTGGACTCTCGTGAAAAGGTTACTGCCCGTTATCAGGTATCCAAGTAAACTGCCGTCAATTTAATCACTGCTTGTCTTACATAATTTGTATGACTGTCATATTCTAATTCTGTGTTTCCTATGCATTTCATTGTTAAGTTGATTTGTCCATCAAAGCGGGAAGTCATGGTGTTTGGAAGCTTCAAACAAACAGGCACTCTTTTGCCAAAAGCTCCAAAGGGATGGGGTTGGCGAACAGCACTTTTATTTGATGAGCTTGCTGATCTTCTCCAAAATGGGACCTTACGTGTGGCTGCTGTTGTGCAGCTTGTCTGAAATGTAACAAGGTAGATGACCTGGGTAGTTTAATCTGAACTGTGATAATGTAAATGCTTCACTCAAGGTCAAATTGCTAATTTTGTATTTTTAATTGTTTCAGATGAAAATCACAACTAGACGAGTCTCTTCATTGTGCAAGGACAAGAATCGGAAATGACTTTGCTAATGTTACTTTATGCAGGTTTAGTGATCCTCAATGTCTAGTTTTGTTCTTTAAAAAAAAAAAAAAAAGTCTAGATTTGTTTACTTTTACCACTTTTTTGTTAAGCAAAATGTTGTTCTAGTGGGCAGAAGATATCTGTGTATTACATTTTGAAGTTTTGGGCAGCACAGGCATAATTAACCGCGTTATAGAATTAGGCTGCTGGTTGAAATCAATATATTACTTTGTATTTTGTAGATATAACACAAATAATCAAATCATCCTTTAACAGTCAAAATAGTATTTCTTAGTTTAATATTTGTTTCAGGCTAGCAGCTGGTATTGTTACAGAGATACCTTGTGTCCGGGAATATGTCTGAAACTCACTCTTTAAAAAACTGCCGCTGCTGTATGTGACTGAACCAATGTTGAATAATTTTATTCAGCCAAAAAAAAAAAAAAATTTGTTGAATATTTTTTATTCAAGTTCTCAATTCTCAACCAAAAAAGGAAACAAAAAGTAGGCTTAAGGTGAAAGAACTATAATCTGATCAGTCATTTGTGGGTAGATAAACTTGGTGGAAATGTGAGCACAATTCATATCAAGCTTGTATCATACTGAGCCCGCGTTTAGATTAACCTTCTGTTACTGAAATTGGTAAAAATACAGGTGTATACTTGTATTGTACTTAGAAAAAAATTGAAGTTTTAAAACGCTGTAAAAACCTAAGTAAAGTTTTAAAAATTTGTAAAAACCTTAAGTGAAGTTTTAAAAAGTTTTACTTACGGCTTGAGTAATTAAGTTAAACAACCCAAGTTGAACAATCTGATGGCTGATTTACGGTATTGTGGCTGGATCTGATTAACATTAAATATTTAAATGTTACGTTTAATGCTATGCTCGTTCTCCAACAGATGCAAATCAATTCTAGATGCGCATACAGCTTTCTGGAATCCCGGTTGTGGTTCCTTGAACACGTCATGGTGTCAGTGTGTGCAAGCTCTCTAGGACTGTCTTTTTGTTAGTAAAAGGAATCATTATCTTCTCGTGTTATTAAATGACAAGTTCCAAGAAGAGTCAATGTGTAATCACCTTATGAACGAAGCAAATATTATCTCATAGATGGCAGAGCTCGAGTGTGAAGACTCAAATTCCATTTGTGGTCCTTACATATTACTACCCAATAAATTGATTATTAAGCACTGAGGGTCTTGCTTATGCCCATTTTTTTGTGGTCTTTTTTTTGATACCTTGTGGTGCTCATTTTGTACTCTTATTTCATGTATTCGGTGTAGAATCGACATTTTAAGAGAGAGAGAGAGCCCGCCTCTTCCTCTCAATTTCATTGACTTCCATTTCCATCCAAATTCCCTTAAGACAAAAATTCATCAGTTAAAGCAGACGAAGACACTTTGTAGTGCATGGTTTGCTTCTGACTTATTAGATAGTAATCAATTTCAAGATTACCAATAGCGCCATAAGTCAAATAACATGTGAAATGATGAGTGTATATCTAAGTAAATCCTTCCATCAAAAAGAAAAAAAAAAAGTAAAACTAAATCTTTAGTGTTCTTAGATTTCAGATTCTTTAATGTTTGACAGGAAATAATGAAGAACTAAGAAATATAATTTGGAAAAAGAAAAAGAAAAAAAAGAGTACCCTTTGTTATTTTTTTTTGTTCTCTTGCTCTTTATTGTTGTCAACCATATTATCAAGAAAAAAAAATGAAGTCTATCTCAGTTCTCTGCATCAGCATTTCATAAAATATTCTTATACTACATTTTTTTTTTTTGCTAAATATTCTTATACTACATTTAGTACCTTGTCTGCATGTACATCATGATTCATACTATATGCCATGCTAAAAATTAACAACTGCACATGGCAAGGCCGCCAAACCGCTTCCCCAAATTTTTTCTAGGAAAAAAAATAACACAGTTCATGTTGCATAGTTTAATATAACCACGTATTGAATTGAATTGAAAAATATAAAATACAACGTTTAAGAATCTTTATGTAAGTTTTTCCTAGTTCTTATAAGATTTTGAACCATTACCAATGTAATCTACAAATCTTTTTTTTCTATTTTTCTTCTTGGAAAGGCCATTAACTTTTCAGTCTATACTTAAATCTCATCTTGCATGAATCATTTGTAACTTTCTTGATCTGTTGCCAAATCTCACATAAAAACAACTTCGACACTTTACCTGCTTGGTGCTTCAACCAAGTTTGTTGAGACACAGATCTCCATGCAATAAAGGGTAAACTGATTTTGTCTGTTCATGATTTCCTTCATAAAAATTTCACATTCTTTGCTTATTTTCTTGTATTTCTTTCTATTTCAACGGGTGTCATTTGGGTTCATGAATTCCACTTTCCAAGAACTGTGTCAGTAAAGAAATACAGAAGTTATATATGTACTTCTTGAAGCAGGTTGAAGAAGGTCAGTGACTGAGCATCAAATTTGGGGTATTTTTTTTTTTCTTTGAAAAATGTCTTCTGCTACAAAGTTCACATCCCTTTCATGTTCAAGTTCCATTGTTGGTTCCCTAGATGATTCATCTCCTGTTTTAGTTTTCGTTCAATGGTTGACATTCATCTTTTTATCTCCATGTCCTCAAAGAGTCCTGTTTTCATCCATTGATTTCATGTTCTTGCTTACCCTTATGGTGGTATCAATCCAAAAGCTCTATTCTAGATTCAGCTCCAATGGAGAATCCAGTTCCTCCATCAGTAAACCACTTCTGGGGAGTGAATCTCATTGCAGAATCACCATGTGGTACAAATTATCTATTTTGGTTACAACTCTGCTTGCAATACTTGACACAGTCCTATTTATCTTATCCTTCACTCAAAGTGTTCATTCACCATTGAAGCCTATAGAAATTATGTTTCGGTTAGCTCAAGCAGTAACCCATGTAGCAATTATCATCCTGCTTGCACATGAGAAGAAAGTTGAAGCTATTATGCATCCTATGTTCCTTAGAATTTATTGGATGGCAAATTTTTTTCTTACATGCTTAGTAGCTGTTTCAGCAATCACTAGGTTCATATCTATTTATAAAGGCAACTTGGATCCTATTTTGAGAATGGATGACATATTTTCCTTGGTTAGCCTTCCATTATCCATGTTTTTATTTATTGTGGCCTTGCGAGGATCATCTGGGATTAGTGTGATTAGACCATCAGAATCAGGTGTGAATTCAGGAACACACTTGTATGAATCAATTTCAACAAATTCCAATGTGAGTGGCTATGCTTCAGCTTCTTTGTTCTCTAGAGGGGCGTGGCTTTGGATGAATCCATTACTAAATAAGGGATACCAATCCCCTCTTAAAATTGATGAAGTACCTTCACTTCCACCCGATCTTCGGGCTGAAAGGATGTCGAAGCTCTTTGAAATGAATTGGCCTAAGCCAGAAGAAAACTCTAACCATCCAGTTCGCACCACATTACTTAGGTGCTTTTGGAAAGGTATTACTTTCACTGGTTTTCTTTCAATAGTTAAGCTGGCAGTCATGTACATTGGCCCAGTCCTCATCCAAAGTTTTGTTGACTTCACCTCTGGGAAAAGAAGCTCCCCATATGAAGGATACTATCTAGTATTGATCCTCCTGATAGCAAAAACAGTTGAAGTCCTTAGTTCCCACCAATTTAATTTCCAGTCTCAGAAACTAGGAATGCTCATTCGATCCAGCCTCATCACCTCATTATACAAGAAGGGGCTCAAATTATCATGTTCCTCACGGCAGGCTCATGGGGTTGGTCAGATTGTTAATTACATGGCTGTTGATGCTCAACAGCTATCTGATATGATGATGCAGCTTCATGCCATATGGTTGATGCCATTACAACTTGGTGTTGCTTTGGCACTTCTTTATGGCTATCTTGGTGTGTGTATGATTGCAGCATTGATTGGAGTTGTTGTAGTTTTGGCTTTTGTATTGATGCGCACTAGAAAGAACAACATTTTCCAGTACAATGTGATGAGAAACCGTGATTCAAGGATGAAGGCCACAAATGAGATGCTCAATAATATGCGTGTGATCAAGTTCCAAGCATGGGAGGAGTACTTTGGTAAAAGAATACAATCTTTTCGTGAATCAGAGTTTGGGTGGATTGGCAAATTCATGTACTCAGTCTCCTGTAACATGGTCGTGCTCTGGAGTACTCCAATTGTATTAGCAGCTCTTGCATTTGCAGTTGCAATTTTTTGGGGCATTCCTCTTGATGCTGGAACAGTTTTCACAGCTACAACTATTTTTAAAATACTGCAGGAGCCAATTCGCAACTTCCCACAGTCTCTTATCTCAATTTCACAAGCAATGATCTCCCTTGGGAGGTTGGATGGATTCATGAAAAGTAGGGAACTGGATGAGGCTTCAGTGGAGAGAGAGGCAGGTTTTGATGGTAGCATTGCTGTGGAGGTAAAAGATGGGGTTTTCTCATGGGATGATGAAGGTGGTGAGGAGGTTTTAAGAAATTTGAATCTGGAGATCAAGAAAGGGGAGCTTGCTGCAATTGTTGGGACTGTTGGATCCGGGAAGTCTTCATTGTTGGCTGCAATTCTTGGTGAAATGCACAAAATCAGAGGAAAGGTATGTCTTTTTCATACCATATATCAAATGAGGTTAAGACGTGCAAAATCTCTTCTACAGTTAGAATTGGTTGTTTGGGGCCCATGATGGCTATTCCATATCAACATATGGATAGACCATGATTAATATACTAATTCCAACTACTATTTTTGCTAGTATTCTTATGAATTAAACAGCAATGCTTGGTTTTTTCTGCTTCTCCAGATGAGGGGCTCTAATAATCACATATACCTATAATCCATCTTATTTAAACTTCATGCTGCAGAAGCATGAAGCATCCCGCAGTTGTATACATATATTCCATGTGGCCGTGCTTTTTTTTTTTTTTTTTTGATAAGTCAGCTTTATTGATATGAAGAGAAATAAAAACAACAAAAGCACCTAGTATATTAGCAGTCATAAAAATTAAAGAAACGTACAGCTATCCATGAAATCTAAAACACTAGAAAAGGAATGGCCACTCAAAGCCACCATTCAGTCATATAGAGTATTCAGGAAAGTATGCTTCAGCACCAGCATGGGGTATTCAATGTCCTTAAACGTCCAAAAGTTCGTTTCCTATTCCATGTGGCCATGCTGAGAAATGAGTCATCCCATTCATACACATGCTTGTAGATGCTACAATGTAACATAAAATTCTTTCATCTATACTGATGTTGACATGTACTTTGGCTGTTATTTTTCTCCTACAGGTCAGAGTTTGTGGGACAATAGCCTATGTTGCACAAACTTCATGGATTCGAAATGGGACAATCCAAGAAAATGTACTTTTTGGTTTGCCAATGAACACAGAGAGATACAAGGAAGTGATTAGAGTTTGTTGCTTGGAGAAGGACTTGGAAGTTATGGAGTTTGGAGACCAGACTGAGATTGGAGAGCGAGGGATCAACCTGAGTGGTGGCCAGAAGCAACGCATACAACTTGCTAGAGCCATTTATCAGGACTGTGATATCTATCTTCTTGACGATATATTTAGTGCTGTTGATGCTCAGACTGGTTCAGAAATATTTAAGGTTGAAACAAAATTTAATAAATTTTTGAAACATGTGGTGCTTACTATGTCTGTTTATTGTCAAATTGCATGTAGCACCTGCTACTCTCTTGATATGTTGGTGACCCTCTTCATGAGGGCTTTTTTTTCTAGTACTACAACTAGCAGTCAAGTGTTCTTTTATTTAAATTAAGTAGCATCAATCCAACCAGGGAAAAAGGTTATCAAACATTACATATTTTGTTTTGGTATTCATGAGCTCTTGCTCTTCAGCCAATAAAACACAAGACAAAATGTTATGTAAATCACTCTAAAATGATGTTAACATTTATAATGAAGTTCTGAATTTCACTGCGAATAATTCGGGGATCCTAACATCAACGATTTGTTACAGGAATGTGTTCATGGAGCTCTCAAAGATAAGACCATTTTACTCGTAACCCATCAAGTTGACTTCTTGCATAATGCCAATCTTATATTTGTAAGTAGATGATCTTTCCCATGGTTCCTAATACAAAATGCAATGTTTCAAATTTCATGGTAACTTCCTGTTATTTGTAACATATTGATCAAGTAAGGTTCATATACACTTGACATGGGTGCAATTAACAATCCTTCAGCACATGCATTAGCAATATAGATTCTTATTATTCAACAAGGTTCATGGTTATGAACACAATCTCTTAATTGTTTCACATTACTGTTAAAACAAATAAATCATCTGCACCTGATTGGCTTATAATGACACTCAACTTTTTGAGTCGTGAACAATAATGGTTCAAAGTTTCCACTCATACATCCCTGCCTTTGATCCCATGAAGCTTAAATTTTGTATTAAAATATCTTTAGAGTTGCATTATTACACAATTCACTGCCTTCATTGCAGAAGATATGTTAATTTTATTTAGTTCCTTCCTATAAATTTGTTATACATAATGAAAAGGTCATGCGAGATGGGATGATTGTGCAATCTGGGATGTACGAAGAACTTCTAGAATCTGGCATGGATTTCAGTGCACTCGTAGCTGCCCATGAAACTTCCATGGATCTTGTTGTAAAGGGTAACACATCTAGTAAAAATATTCAAGAAACACCAAAATCACCCCACAACTCTCCAAGACAAGAGGAGCCCAACAGTGAAAACAGCCCTGTAGACCAATCTAAGGGTACTTCAAAGCTCATTGAAGATGAGGAGAGAGAAACTGGCTGTGTCAGCTTTGATGTGTACAGGCAATATTGCACTGAAGCATATGGGTGGTGGGGAGTGGCAACTGTACTACTTCTGACTCTACTGTGGCAGTCATCTCTGATGTCTAGTGACTATTGGCTTGCATATGAAACTTCTGAAGATCACGTTTTTAGCCCTTCTCTGTTCATTAATGTCTACTCAATCATTGTAGCTGTTTCATGTGTATTGGTGATGGTCAGAGCATTCGTTTTTGCTTTTTTGGGTCTGAAAACAGCTCAGAGCTTCTTCAATCAACTTCTCCATAGCATTCTGCATGCTCCAATGTCATTCTTTGATACCACTCCTTCAGGAAGGATTCTTAGTCGTGTGAGTTTTGATGCCTTAACTTTGTTATAGTTAGTCTTTGATGAAAACATTTTGGTCAATGGAGAAAAAGGAACAAGCAAAATTTTTGGCTAGTAATTTTTTAATTGACAATGCTTCTAATTTCAGGCATCAACCGATCAAGCCAATATTGATCTTTTCATTCCGTTATTTCTGGGCATGACAATTGTAATGTACTTCACATTGCTTAGCATTATCGTCATTACATGCCAGTATGCTTGGCCAACAGTTTTCCTCATAATTCCACTAGTCTGGTTGAATATCTGGTACCGGGTAAGATAGCTCTTAACTTGTTACTTTCACCTTCTATTGCAATAATTTTAAGATCCAAAACCTAATGATTTATACATCCATTAAGTATCACACAGTTTGTTCCTTGGCTTTGTTTACATCAGCTTCCAAGGATTTTTCCTAAGTTCTATCAAATTGTATAAACTTGGTTCCAGAATTGATATGACATATTTTCCACACTAGTGGTAGAGAATTCTGGTGCATTGAAAATCCAGACTCTGTATAACAAGCAAGAGAACAGTCAGCACAGTTTAACACATCATTTATCTCTGGAATGCAGGGTTTTTACCTTGCATCCTCTCGTGAATTGACACGCCTTGATTCCATTACAAAAGCCCCAATTATTCATCACTTCTCAGAGACCATTACTGGCGTTATGACAATACGCAGTTTTAGGAAGCAAGGGATTTTTTGTCAGGAAAATATTGACAGGGTCAATGCAAATCTGAGAATGGATTTTCACAACAATGGATCAAATGAGTGGTTGGGTTTTCGTTTGGAACTAATTGGAAGCATTTTCCTTTGTATTGCCACCATGTTAATGGTCTTGTTGCCAAGCAATATAATCAAGCCAGGTATTGTCCATTTTCATTTCTTCCTTTATGACCATCAGTTACTTCCTTATTTGTTTGGCTTTCAAATATTTGTAAATCTTGTCTCACCTTCCCATTTATGCACTCTCATTGATATGCAACAAATCCAGAGTACTCAAATTAAGTTCTTAGGCGATCATACAATTCACACTATACATGGTGCTTTGTATGAGCATGTATGAACTTGGCTAATTTGTATTGTACCTGTCAGGTGCCACTTTATTGCATGATGATTGATGAATTTCTAAGTCTTATCATTGACAAGTCAGAACCTATGGCATTTTCTTTTCAAAAGCTAACAAGTAGTTTCTTTATCATGTTGTTTTGGTGGGTAAGCCTACTAATATAGTTCTGCTAATGTGACAGAGTACATTGGTCTATCTCTTTCCTATGGCCTGCCACTGAATGGCGTCCTCTTTTGGACCATATATATAAGTTGCCTTGTTGAGAACCGGATGGTTTCAGTTGAAAGAATAAAGCAGTTTACAAACATTCCATCAGAACCTGCATGGCATATCACAAATTGTCTTCCCTCTCAGAATTGGCCCAGCCATGGCAACATAGAGTTGAAGAACTTGCAGGTTACTTTTTGTCGATATACATAGGAGGCATGTAGTTATTATATGATTGTATAGTAAGCACCAACCAATTACAAAATATAACTTGATAGAATTCATCACTCAAAATAAAAGTGAAAACTTAATAAAGAACTTTCATGTTATGTAATAAAAACTTCTCTTTTTGTTCTTTTCCTTATAATCCTTTTTAGATTCAAATGTTGTTTGGAAACTTGGTGAGCAGGTTAGATATCGGCCTAATACTCCTCTGGTCCTCAAAGGCATAACTCTTAGCATTCAAGGAGGAGAAAAGATTGGTGTTGTTGGCCGTACAGGCAGTGGGAAGTCAACTCTGATCCAAGTGTTTTTCAGGCTGGTAGAGCCCTCTGGTGGAAAAATTATAATTGATGGGATTGATATCTGCATGCTGGGTCTTCATTATCTTAGGTCTCGGTTTGGGATCATTCCTCAAGATCCTGTCCTTTTCCATGGAACAGTTCGAAGCAATATAGACCCAATTGATTTATATTCAGATGAAGAAATTTGGAAGGTATATACTCCATCATCTGTAATTAAACTTGTGTTTGTTTGAATCAGTCATGGGCTATGGGACTAAAGGTAACAATTAGAGTGAAAGATAGAGAAATTACATAACAGTATCCATATTTGCACATATATGGAGCTCTAGCAATTTTTAGCTGTATTGTTGAAGTTTGTAAAAATTAATAATTGTAATTCTCTATTCCTATAGAGCCTTGAGCGCTGCCAACTGAAAGATGTGGTTGCTGCAAAGCCAGATAAACTAGATGCTTCAGGTCTTTCACACTCACTCTCTCTTGCCACCACTTCATTCTATCAAACTTAAACAAAAGTTTTATGTTGGCTAACAGTTTTTGCCCTTTTGTATTTTTTAGTGGCTGATAGTGGAGACAACTGGAGTGTAGGACAAAGACAGCTCCTCTGCTTGGGAAGGGTCATGCTGAAGCGTAGCCGAATCTTGTTCATGGATGAGGCCACAGCTTCTGTTGATTCACAAACCGATGCTATAATTCAAAAGATCATCCGGGAGGATTTTGCAGACTGTACAATCATCAGTATTGCTCACAGGATACCCACAATCATGGACTGTGATAGAGTGTTGGTTATAGATGCTGGTATGTGCTTCACATTATTGATTATGTGCTACTTCAGTGACCATTTCATAGATTCTAAAAGCTTTGGCCATTAAGTGGTTTTACAACCATCAATGTGAATGCCTTAAAGAGTTATCAACATTGAGCAAATGGTCTAATAGATTTTAAGACTTTTTGAACTTTTTAGCTAAAATTGTTCCTCTGTATCTCCTTAAGTGCACAAACATTGCCTCAGCCCCTAGCAAATCATTGACCTAATAGTGTAACTATGCCTAGCTACAGATCAATATATTCATATTGTAACCAAAAGATAGAACCAATGCACAAGGCTCTCACTTCTGCAAGGTCTGGGAAGGTGGTTGATAGACAACCTTATACCCAACTTTTGGAGAGGCTAATTCCCAAATTCAAACCCCCTATCCTTCTCTCTTTTCATTTTTGTGGATTAACTTTGTGGATTTTTACTTCATTGACAGGACGAGCAAAGGAATTTGATAAACCATCTCGTTTGCTTGAAAGGCCCTCACTGTTTGGGGCATTGGTTCAGGAGTATGCCAACAGATCATCTGGATTATGAACAACTCATTTCATTGCTGTATCCATATAGTAATTTTCCAATAAGCTACCAAGATTGGAGGCCATAATCTGCGACCAAACATCTGGTTCTTTTTATGTAGTTTATTTTAGTAGATTCCCCATATGCAAGTTTTTGATGTTTCTTATTTGGTTTAGATCATGGACATGCTGAAACTATATTTGGTTACCAAGTAACTTTCTTATAAGATGATTAAAAAATGTAACTTGAGAAACTTCCATATAAATGAGATTGGCATTTCCTACATAGCTCTTGGCTCTTGCTGTTGGTTCCTGCTTCTTCAATCACACAGCTTCTTTGATAACCAGAACATTTGTCAATGGCAATAAATTGGATGGTTATTAGGTATTAGCCATGCTTATTTTAACATTCGTTTCATGCTTATCTTAATTGGATGGTCTACATTTAAATTGTTGCATGAATAAGGAGCAAAAGAAAATGGTGGTTTGAAGCTGATAAGGAAGTGAGTGTTGCCAATATTCTTATCTTGGGAGAAAAGCAATGGTGATTCAAGAATCAAGATGGATATATTATGAAAAATGAGAATCTTTTCGTATTTCAAATTGGACAAAGAACAATTAAGCTTGACATGCTCTAAGCCCGAATTATTATTATTATTATTTTGGTGTGTTGTGGAAACTCTATGATGATATAGGTAAAATTGGAATTATTGATAATGTTGGAAATTGGTTGTTAAAAGAGAGAGAATGACATGGCAATTTTTTTTCTTCCCTATCATTGATCTGCTTCGTTAGGAACTAGGTGTAAGGGTTTTTATTTTTTTAGAGAAAAGGTTTAAGCTTAATTAGGTCCAACATTTTTTCTCCAAAAAAAAAAGGGTTCAAATAACTGTTTTATGAATATGAAGTGCACTTCTCATATTTGGTGGGCTACAAAATTTTGTGAGACTCACGTGTTATGGGAAGCAGATTTATTAGCTGATCTCATAAAATAAAAATTTTCCTAATTTTTTATTCATAATAATTTGATAGTTACAGTAGGGAGGAATTGAGGAAGTATTTAAACTCTTGACAAAGAAACCAATTTTTTTTTATGAACAAACAAAGAAACCAATTGAGATACAAAACTATTGACTTTTTCCAAATCTTACTAACCATAATTTTTTTTTTAAAAATCCTAGTTGTAATTAGATCAACATAATGACATAAATTCACAGTTAGTTACTACTCATCACCTTCCTTTTGAGAAATAAAAAATAGAAGGAAGAAATTAATTATGATTAGTAATCAGATAATAATAATTTGTGAAAAAGAATGGGAAGCAATTCTCACTCTTTATTTTTTTTGATGGGATCGAAGCAAATCTCTTGTAAAGTAATTAACGCTATATTTTGAAGAATTAAAACCAACCAACAATTACATTTCCTCTTTCCATTAAATAAAAAACATTTACATTTACATTTCTCTCAAGACCTCAACCAATTAGATTATGCTTTCCCAACTAAGAGTACTTGTGATCAAAGGACACAGAGGTACGAGCTCTAGAATAGATCTGTTCAAGTAAGGTTGTCAACTAACTAGGAGTGCTTAATCTTTTATTAGGTCAATAAAGATAAAGACTAATTTAATAATTAGAATTGTTTTCTAACTAGGATGAAAAATTGCTAACCCTGAAAGATAATAGGATCAATTGAGAACCATTTCTCTTAAAATATAATAACACGATGAGTTGACAACCATCTCAAATAAAGCTAAGATCATTAATTCTGATATTCCCATGATACTAAAACTAAAACAAACAAAAATGAATAAAAAATTAAAAATATTAACTAACAGTTGGAATTTTTTATGAATTTTAAATCTATGTCTAATTTTTTTTTATAAAAAAAGTCAAAATAAACATTAGAATCAATAAATAAATAAAAATTGTTGGTGAGTATGTGGCTAAAAAGAGTCTTTTTTTTTTTTTGGTAAATAAAAAGAGAGAAAGTTGAAGAAAAAAAAGAACAACACAAGGCAACTAAAGAGACAGAATTAAAAAGTGTATCAGAGTCAGCAAGCCAATATGTTAGGAAAAAAAATGGGACCCACCTATAAAAACTGAGCAGCTTCAAAGAACAATTAAGGAAGGTACATGCGTCTGCCTGAACCTGAAGCCATTCTAGTATTTTAGTTAGTTCCATTTTTATTTTACAACATCATCAATCGGAAAAAGTACGAGTACGAGGCCATCATTGCCTTTCCTTTCTCTCTTAAATTTCTTTCTTTTCCGATACAGAAAGGAAAACCCACTTCTCTTCCCCTCTCTCTCTTTCTTTCTTCCTGAAGATTTTATATTTTCCTTCCAAGCCCTGATTTGATTAAATTTCTATTTTCTTTTCTTTTTTTAATTCCGATTTTGACCCTTGAATTTCTCAAAATTCAAGCTTTGTTGCTCCAAATCTTCCACAATTTTAGCTCCCGTCAAAACCCTAATTTTCCGAACCCAAAATTGGCGTCGTTTTCTAGGGTTTTAACTTTGACTATACCACACTCATCTATTTCCCCCTTCACCAAAACCCTAAAATTTTTCAAAATTGAGATGATGGGTCACTCCGAAAATGGATTTTCTTAAATGGGTTTTCGATTTCTAGGGTTTAAGTATTATCAATGGGTGCCAGAACGAGCAATCGTAAGCGTGAGGACGAGTTTTTGAGCTTCAATCGCGCAATCCCATATCAGAATTCTTCCGATTTTCACGTTTCAAAGAGACTCAGATTCTCACCTATGCACCAGAGCCCTGAGCGACCAGTGGTTTCGTCGAATAGCAGTGTTGCGAGGCTTTCTCGGTACCCGGCAGTGACTCCACGGTTAGGCAGAGAAGTCCACGCCCCTTGTAGGATAGTGAATTACGGGATTTCGACTGGTTTGAATCGAAAATCGGAGTTGAGGACCAGTGGGATTTTGAAAAAACTGGAGGTGTTTGATGAAATGGGTAACATTTTGAGTCACAATTACAATAAGGCCAAGGATAGCGCAATGCGAACGTTTCGGTACTTTACAAAAGAGAAGGAAAAGGAAGTGATTGAAGTGGATTCGGATAATGAGCAGGCTGGAGTATCCGAAGATTCGAGTGTAGAGGAAGTTGGGGTTGTGACCAATGTGGAAGTATTGGATTTGGATAATTCCAATAACGTTATGGAACGTGGGGTGCAGCAGCAGCACTTGCCTTCCTCATCTTCGCAGGTTTCGGGCTACTTGGCAAATGGGAATTTGAGGATGGACAATGCAGAGAAGATGTTGGATTCTTTGTCTCTGAATCAAGAGGTGGTGGATTTGAATAATGTTTCTGCATACAAGAAGTTGCTTGAGGCTGCTGAGAGTCGGAGTTCGAAATTGAAGAACCTGAACTTCCAGATTGAGCTTAAAGAGAAGCAACGGAGCTTTCTTCAAACGTTGCGGCCAGCCAAGAAACCGGTGGAGGTGAAATTCTTTTCACTTACTCTAGAAATTGTTATAGAAAATAGTTATTTAGGTGCTTTTTTGGTTGTTCAGTAGCTTTGTTGGTTTGCTGTGTAAAAGTTAGAATGTGCTTTAAAATGCTGATCAAATAGTATTTCTAAAGGTTTCTATCATTGTATTATATTTATATATTTTCAGGCTGTACCACAAGAACCTTTTGTCCCTCTTTCGAGGGAGGAAAAGGCTGAGGTTGAACGTGCATTTAATAACAATCGGTATGATTCAATACACATATTATTAGTAAATAGAAATGGGTGTTTTTGTTAGTATAACATTAATAGGGTGTCCTGCTACAGGAGGAAGGTCTTAGTTACTCATGACAACTCAAATATTGAGATCACAGGAGAACTTTTACTGTGCCTTAGACCAGGTGCATGGTTGAATGATGAGGTAATTATTGGTATTGCATTTATACATTTGTGTCAATAGCATGTCTGGAAGTGTAGTTTCTTGATACATAGGCGCCTTCTCTTGCAGGTCATAAATGTGTACCTTGAGTTGCTGAAAGAGAGGGAAAAGCGGGAGCCGCAGAAGTTCTTGAAATGCCATTTCTTCAACACCTTTTTCTACAAAAAGGTTGGTTTTTGTAATACTACTTTTTTCTTCAACCTTGGTAAAGTTAGGTCCTTCCACCTTTATGTTGTTACTAATTCTGCTAGGAATAATTTTAGCCCATTTCACATTCTCTGGTGCTACTATTCATGCCCTCTTGTTTTTCTTAATCTGATTGTTATTGCTCAGATAATAAGTGGAAAGGGTGGCTATGACTATAAATCTATCAGAAGATGGACTAGCCAAAGAAAATTGGGATATGGCCTCATTGAGTGTGACAAAGTAAATTGATTGTGCACCCTCCTTTTGTTTTCCTCCATATGATTTTTGTTTGATCGGCCATTGCTTTGAATTTTAAATTGGTTTGTTATTGTGATCAGATATTTGTCCCTATCCACAAAGAGATACATTGGTGCTTGGCAGTTATCAATATGAAAGACGAGAAGTTACAATATCTTGATTCGCTCGGAGGGAAAGATACCCAAGTGCTGAGAGTACTGGTATGCTTTTTGGCCATTACCTCTTCAGCTATACTTTTGCATGCAAATTAGTCAATGACTACATAGATTCCAGCATCTGGAAATTGATTCCTAACTGCAATCCTTTTTTCCCCCTTGGGCAGTGAAATAGCTTTATGGAGATTCCTTTTGACTAAGCTACTGTCCAGCCAAATTACCAACTAATCAAATAGGCTATTAAATATTTTGATTAATTCATAAAAAAATAAAAAATATAGTGAAATCAAGGAGACAATACCACCAAGTTCACCATTATTGTCCTGGCATCAACAATGCCACTGTCTACCACTACCATCCTGCCACTGCCCACCAACACTTGCCATCTCTGTTGCTACCTCCATGATCATCACCTGCATGTCACGCCATCATCACCTTGACTACTGCCACACCAACTTGAAAATTGTTGTCATTGTTGGCACTCCAGAAATTTATGCGAACTTATAATACTTGTCTGAATTGTGAAATTTCAAATGATGGGATATTCATTCCCTTTGTTTTTAATTATTGAACTAAAACCATGGTGTAGCAATTGAAAGAGTAATGCACTTATTAAAAAAAAAAGCTATTGAAAGAATAAAAAATAAATATTTATGAATTTCTAATAGGAAAAATTCCTCATTTTTTTTTTTGTGGGGGGTGGGGTGGGGATGGAGACACAGAGGTGATGATAATAATAATAAAAAATATCCCTAATATTACATTGTGTCTCATCCTTAAAGGTTTTACTAGGGCATGTACAGACTGATTAATGGTAAAGGAAGCTTGATGTTGTTATGAGTTTTGGCCTATTGCATAATCAGATATATAATTTTTTAGGACTTGTATTGTAAATTAACTCCCGGAGGTGTGCACCTCTCAGTTATTCCCTTCTCTATAGTTTTAGTTGTATCTTGCACCTTGATGGTTGCACCTCTTTAAAGTTTGTTCAACTGATTGAGATTTGCAGCTAATGTTTATCATTGACTCGTCCAGGCTAGATATTTTGTAGATGAAGTGAAAGACAAAAGTGGAAAAGACATCGATTTAAGTTCTTGGGAACAAGAATTTGTCGAGGACCTTCCTGAACAGAAGAATGGGTGGGTGTTCATATATTTTATGCTAGTCATGCATTGTATTTCAATTATCACCAATATAAAGGTTTTATAAACTTATTACAATAAGCAGAAAGTGCTTCTCATTGAACTGTTTTTTTCCCCTGAATGATTGTCATACACAGGTTTGACTGTGGCATGTTTATGATCAAATACGCAGACTTTTACAGCAGAGGTCTTGGCCTCTGTTTCAGCCAGGTAAGACACATTGGAAAAATGCTTCTCTTGAATGGCGATATAGCTTTATAATTGCGCATGTCTGTTTCCCTTGATTCATTAGTTTATCATTTCTTAGTCCTTAACTGTAATTATATATAAAAAATTCTTAGTCCTTAACTGCATCAATTGAAGAGAGAGAGAGAGTGAGAAAAAAGGGGGGGGGGGGGGGGTGAAACTGTAAAAGGGATAGTGCTACAGTGAAAATAAGTTACTCTCTTTTTTCTCGGCAATGAAGCATACAAAACAGATCCCTTACAACCATGAACCCAGTGAGCATAATTCCTGCTCCTGTATAATTTTCTACAGTAGCTTGCACCAATTAGCTTACATCATTTACTGATTACTATTGAATCTTTGTTTCTTTCCCTTATAGGAACACATGCCCTATTTTCGGCAGAGGACTGCAAAGGAGATTCTTAGATTGAGAGCCGACTAATTGAAAATGTCAACCTGCTGGTTTTGAAATATGCTATATTACCCTTTTGAAAATTACACTTTTCCATTGTTAGATGGTAGTTATGAAATTGGTATCCGTTGTCAAGACTCAAGAAAAGATACCTTCGCTTTGGTCAGGATTTGGGTGATAACCATGCAGGAGTTCCAGTTTGTTTAATTGAATGATCAAGATGATTCTGGTGAGTTGACTGGGGACTGGCATATCACTGGTAGTGTACAAGACTGGAGACGTAGCTTGTATATACTATACAAGAGTAAGCCAATCGTTTTGAAGGGTTAGTTTAAAGTGCTAGGTTATGAGTTGATAATTTTCACTTGTAACATCTGAGGTTTTTTGGATTATTTTGGAAGCCAATAGTTTCTTAACCTCTTTTCCCCTTTCTTTTTTGATCTTTTTGTATCCATCATGCCTAGAGTTCAAAGTCATTATTTTTGTGCCTATTTTGAGTATTAGAGTCGATTTTATAATTGTAATCATAAGTTTCTGGTGCTCAAGAAAATGAAAAGCCTTGTTTGGTGTATTCTGATGAGTGATGAGTGCTTGTACTGTTTTAATAAATAGGGTTTCCATTGTTTCTGGTACTCAAGATTATTCGTGTTAATGGATTTTCTATGCAATCTTTGCTCAATGTCTCCCTTGGTCCCTAAGTCAGGTATTGTCGATCTTCTAGATAGAGAACTTACGCTTTTTTTTTTTTTTTCCCTATTTCAATTTTATTAAGCAATAGATACTTTTCTGGTTTTCCCAGCACGGTTTGGAGGAGATATTGGCCATGGACGCTAAAAACTACTTCAGGTAAACTAATTGGTAGAGTTCAATTGCATTTATTTATCCTGGCCATCTCTGTTGACTTGTTGACATTCATAAAGCTTAGAGCATTTGCATCCGCTCGTGCAAAATTTTACGTCTATTTTAATATAAAATCTTACTTTTTTCATTTTATATTCTCACTTTTTAAAACACTCAACACCAGATCATCTATATTACATTACATTTTATTAAAATACTACTTTTTTATCAATTTTATTATTATTTTCCAAAGTCATCTCTCTCCTTCTCAAAAAAAACAAAAACCACATTTTTGTCACTCTCTGAACATACTCTCTTCTCCTCCACAACCAGCCTTTTCTTCCTCCCAAACCCAAGACTCTCTCCTTCATAACCAGCCTCTTCTTCCTTCTAAACCCAAGACTCTCTCTCCTTCTCTTCAACCAGCCTCTTCTTCCTTCTAAACCCAAGACCCTCTCTCCTTCTCTTCAACCAGCCTCTTCTTCCTTTCCAAACCCAAGACTCTCTTTCCTCTTTCACAACCATTCTTTACTTCCTTTCCAAACCCAAGTCTCTCTCTATCATCCTCCACAACTAGATCCACCCCATTACATAGACCAACATGTTGCACAGATCAACCCGACCCAAATCCTTCCACAGCTAGATCCAGAAAACCAAAGCAACCCGATCCACCAATAGGTCTGTTTGGCGATGATTCCGAGTTCCCCTCACACCGACGAACCTACATCATCATCTTTTTCACTTGTGGTGGTCAACGTGTATCAGCTGAACAAGGAAGAGAGAGAGAGAGAACATATGGAAGAAGAAAAGAATAAAAAATAAAATAAAAAGTTATGTATATTTACACTATTACTATAGCAAATGTCTAAATATGCACATTTATACACCCACTAAATGTGAGTAGTTTTGGGGAAAAATTGTGTAAATTTCATAACTTTTGTATTATAAAAGAACCAATGTGAATGTTCTTAGAAGCACAAAAATAGAGATAAACACACCAATAACAAATTGTAACTAGTTGATTTGATTTTTGCAAGAATTTTTAATTTTTGGTTGAAGAAAACAAGAATTTGTTGCTACAGAACTTGGGCAGCCAATAATTGAGGGCCACCACGTCCCAGAAAAGTAGTAAAAATGATTTTTATTTATTTATTTATTTATAATTAGTAAAAATGATTTTGATAGATTAGTTTCAATGAGAGGAAATTCATTACTGTTTCTGAAGGAAAAATTATAAATCGGTGCTATACAATTTTGTTTTGTTTTTGTTCTTTTTTTTTGGTTTTTTTTTTTTTAATAGAATTGTTATACTACTTCAGCAGCCAATATTGGAAGCCCCACATGGTGCATGCATAGCCAAAATTTTAAGTAGATTATTGGTTAAAAAAAAAATTCAGCAGATTATTTATTGGGATCTTCACTTGTGAGACTTTACTCTTACCATGAGAGAGGAGTCCCATGAACCGTGTACGTACACGTTACGCAAACAATTTCGTGTGCATTTTACATCAAAACTCAGCAATCTACACAAGTACATTAATTAATGCCACATATACTTAGAGTTCTATTATGTATATTATTTTTTAATGCCATATCTTTATTGGAGTCTTTTCACCGAATATTGCTAAATTCGGAGAGTAAATTTCGGCAACGGTGTTACCGAAATTCAACAAAAGTATAAGAGAGAAAGAGAAAAAGTGGGAGACAGAAAATTTTGAATTTCGGTAATCACACTACCGAAATTCCTGCTGCCCAAACTTGCTGTCCGAAAACGCATTGCCGAAATAAAGGAAAAAAACAATTTTGTGGCAATTGTGGCAATGCCATTGCCGAAAATGGGAGGAAAAAAAAAAATAAATAATGGTTGCCGAAATCTGGGGAGGAATTAAAAAAAAAAATGCTACGTCCACAATATTTTTACGACATTTTCATAACAAATCATAAGTGATTAGTTATTATTAGTTCAAATTTGAATTTAACACTGAGATTACTTTTTTAATCCAACAATAACAACTTGCCACTTAAAATTTGTTGTGAAAATATTGTAAAAATTGTGTGCACATATCATTTCTTAAAAAAAGAAAAAAGAAAAATGGAATGGATTTGTGGCAATGCCATTGACACAAATCCATTCCACATTTTTTTTTTTTAAAGAAATGATATGTGCACACAATTTTTACAATATTTTTACAACAAATTTTAAGTGGCAGGTTGTTATTGTTGGATTAAAAAAGTAATTTCAGTGTTAAATTCAAATTTAAACTTATAATAACTAATCACCTATGATTTGTTGTGAAAATATTGTAAAAATATTGTGGACGTAGTATTTTTTTTTTAATTTTACCCCAGATTTCAACAACCATTATTTATTTATTTTTTTCCTCCCATTTTCGACAATGGCATTGCCACAATTTTTTTTTTTCTCTACTTCGGCAATGGCAGTGCCACAATTAGTAGGAATTTCAGTAATGTGATTACCGAAATTCAAAATTTTCTGCCTCCCGCTTTTTCTCTTTCTCTCTCATACTTTTGTTGAATTTCGGCAATATCGTTGCCGAAATTCACTCTCTTTCCTCCATTCCCTAAATAACTTCAAACAGTGCCTATAACACAAATAAACTCCAGATTTAACAATATTCGGCCAAAAGACTCCCTTATTGCGGGGTTGATTTTTTTGTACCTTCAGCAACTATATGTGAAATTCATGGGGTCTAAAGTATTACTCTAAAAAGTACTAAATAAGTTTTTCAAAAAAAAAAAAAAAAAGTACTAAATAAATTTCGTCATTAAACTTTAAACCCCATCCTAGTCCACACTTCACTGTAAGCTTTTCAATATAATTATCATAATAGAGTATAAAACACCAACTAATATATAAATCGGTAAATCAAGTAGAGCCTTAATCAAATAATCATCCTGAATCAATATTACGAACCAATTATATCAGGACCAATCTTCAACCAGAAACCAGAAAGCAATATAACAAACACGGAAGTAGGTGGTGAGAATAATTCAAAAACAGAAAAAGAAAAAGGAAAAAAAAAAGGTTGTAGGGAAGGAAAATTCAGAAAATTAAGGAAATAATGGAGAGAGTATCTCTTTCATCTTTTTTTTTTTTTTTTTTTTTCCTCTTCTTTTCTTTTCCTGAATATAAATTGTAAATCAATTCCCAGTCACCTTTTAAACAAGAGCCGAAGTCCACAAACCCTTGAAATCTGGGAAACACATCAGGCTCATCTAAACAATACAATTGACAACACTACAATCTTTGATTACAGACATGAAACCCCAATGTTCAAGCCAAGAGTTCAGATGCAACATTAACCATAGCCCTCAGATTTAGTTTAGCTGTGCAGTGCCTTATATCTCTTGTCTTCTTTTTTTTTTTTTTTAATAACTGTGAGAGGAAGACAAAAACTATATATTATAACCAGAGAAGGTCCATATACATTGAATACACAGAACCGTTCAACATTGGCAAAAGAACACTGCAAAAATATGAGAGAAGGAAATTACATGACAGGATATGTTCAAAGATACAAAAAAGGTGCCTTAGCGAGGTACTCTTTTCCGACTAAGTATCTCCTGTTCTTTCAACCGGTGTTGAAACCTTGCAAGGCGAGATTGAAGACTAACCAGACCTGCTGCCTTGCGAGAAAGCACAAAGCTCAATTGGGTCACATAGTTGTCTATAAGGCTGCCTGGTTGGTCCACTTCTGCCAGCAGCTTCATTTCCTAGAATCCAGAAACATACAGGATCAATTCCAGACTCAGATAAGTGGAAAACATTTTAGGCATAAAACACATAATTCCAAAATGAGTTGAAGATATGTAACTGAAACCAATTTTGGGGAATTTCACACTTTAGTTTACTTGAGTTTCATAGGCAGTATGGTAGAAGAACTAATAATAAAATGATTCAGAAAAATACTCCCTTTTTCTGAGGTTCATAGAAAGTCAAAAATGTAATGATTCTAATCATATCAGAAAACTATATATAATTAGACTGAAAAAAATCCGAGTGAAGCAATTCATATGCTGTGGCGACTAAGAAATTAAAAGTATAAAAAAGACCTAAGCAGTAATTAACCTATATAATTAAAGCAACTCCAAAGTTAGGAACTGTCAACTAATTAATTTTTCACTTACTTCACGGACAATCTCCATTGTGTCCTCGATTTCTTTTCTATGAGCAGCGATCAAGGCCTCTTCTTCCTAAAGCAGTCAAAATATCATATGAGATAAACATTAGGCACAAAGGAACCTCTAATACAATTACAAATTTGTTTGAAAGAACAGGGCTAATAGATAACCAACCTCAAGTATAGCATTAATATTTCCATCAGGTGGTGGTTCAGGTTCATATTGCCGGGATCCAACATTATTTGTGTTGTAATTGCCTGTATTCTGCTGCTTGGTGCTTGTGGTGGAAATATCCGATCCACTAGAATCTTTTCTCAGCCAATTCCCCAGCTTCTCTGATTTTTCTTCCCTAGACACTTTTCTGCGAGGTGGTGACACTTTTTGCACTTTCTCTTCTGTATCAACTAAGTTTTGGGGATAAGAGGAGTATGTCTTTGGAATAGTAGAATCGCCATAAGAATTTTTTATTTCGAATCTCTCCCTATCCATTGAGCTAGAAGGCACCCCTTTTTCCTCTCGCCCATTTAAGGGGTAACTTGATGAGAAACTGGAGGGCTGTTTACTATAATCCACAGTAGGATTGTATGAGAGATTTTCCTTTTCCAAAACCCTTCTACCCGTATCAGCTACTTTCACCTCCTGACGCTGTTCAAAAACATCCTCTGATTCAACAGACACCGGCAAAGATGATGCTGGTAAAACATCTTTATTAATTGATGGTAATAAATTTATAGCCTGATCCTTTCTCGCATTTCCACTTTTGGAGAGACTTTTAACCCTATTCATTTAAAAGTCATACTTCAATCAAAGTTGCAAAAGATAACAGTCCCTCGAAACTGAGGTATTTCAATTTAAACTCATAATGGTAAAAGGCATACCGGTCTGCATATCGCAAAGTATTGAGGGTATGCTCACATGAACCTGCATTTGGGGAAATGCAAGAGATCATAACAGTCCTCGAATTGCCAACAAAGGAGTCACGAAGCACCTCTGTAAGTTTGCTCCCACGAAAAGGAATATGGATCTGGTCATTGTCCAGAGCACGAATGCATTCCTTGAGAGCCAAAAGACTCTTGTTAATTTCTGCTCCCTCAATCCTGAAATGCCACAAAAAATTCAGAAAATTGCATTAAAAAAATAAAATAAAAGAGAGAAGAAGTAATGTCTAACTAGGAAAAAACCTGTTTACATCAACCCTATGAAAACAACACAGTATTGCAAAGTCAGCAAAATTAGAGGCAAACTTTAGGGTCAAATGTGAGACCAGTTACTCAAATTTAGTCAAATTGATTGAAATGAGAAAACAGAGGCCAAATTATCACCCAGTACGCAGTGCAGTAGATAAACACATTATAGTGAAGAACTGACACCTCCAATGACTAGACCAACACCCTGAGTCCAGCACCTCATACCCGCCAAGATTAGTTGGTCATTGCCAGATAAGATCTTAAATTTGAGCTTGGGCAGGGCTTCTACCCACCCAGTGATCTAGCATTTTTTTTTTTTTTTTGATAAGTAAGAGAAGAATAATATTAAGAAAAAAGAAAAGCAAGAAAAACAACAAAGATTTCACGGTAGTGAACAAATGAAAAAGAGGAACTAAAATACAGAAGTAGCACCTAATCTATTCTAATAGATGAAAGAAAATCCATAAGGGTAGAACAATCCGATAGACCCCAACATCGAGACCAATCAAAGAGGGTCCGCTGGCAAAACTCTACTAACTGAACCATAGTTTTCCCCTTATCCTCAAAAGACCGCCGATTCCATTCGGTCCAAATAGTCCACATTAAACAGCTTGGAACCAGATTCCAAATATTAAAACTATGCTTCCCAAGCCAATGATACCAACAAAATAATAAGTCCACAACTGAACCTTGCATGACCCAATCGATCTCAAACAACCGAATCATATACATCCACAACGAATGAGCTATCGGGCAAGAAAGTAACAGGTGATCCATAGATTCCGCATTACAACAACACGTACAACAACGATTCACCAAAGGGCGACCACGAAGCATAGGGTTATCCAAAGTTAGAATCTGACCATGAGCTGCTGACCACATAAAAAAAGCCACCCTTTTAGGAACCTTAACTTTCCAAATGCCCTTTCCAAATGCCCTTTCAAGGGAAGGTGGAAGGAGCTGCATTTTGAATCTTATGATAAAAAGACCGAGTCTCAAACTTCCCACTTCCATTAAGATCCCAACGAAGCTTATCACACCCTCCACCCCTAGGAATTCGGGTTTGGATGAAATGAAGGAGGGAGTAGGAAGCCGCTAACTCCCAATCATTAAATTCCCTATAAAATCGTAAACTCCACACTCTGACATTATCGCCCACTGAAGGGCTTAACACATCAGAAATGCAAGCCTCCTTATTGGCTGAGCACAAAAATAATTGAAGATAAAGAATTTTAAGAGGAACATCCCCAGTCCACTTATCATGCCAAAAAAGAATACAAGAACCATCCCCCACCACAAAAGAGAAATGCTTAGCGAAATTTTCCCACCCTTCACTAATACTCCGCCATAACCCACAACCATGGGCCCTACTACAAGCTCTAGTGCACCAACCCCCTTTTCTCTCCCCATATTTCATGGCAATGACCCTTCGCAACAGATGAGTGGTTTCATGGCCAAACCTCCAAAGCCATTTCCCTAATAGGGCCTGATTAAAATACACCAAATTCCGAATTCCCAAACCACCCAACTCACACGGTAAGCAAACCTTTTCCCAAGCCACCAAAGGGTATTTGAAACACTCAACTGATGAACCCCACAATAAGTTCCTCTGAATGCATTCCAATCTAGTTGCCACAACTTTAGGGATAGCAAAAAGGGAAAGGTAATAAGTCAGAAGGCTTGAAAGAGTACTTTTTAGCAAGGTGAGTCTACCACCCTTCGACAAATAAAGCTGCTTCCAACCTGAAAGCTTCTTTTCCATCCTCTCAAGGATCGGATTCCAAATAGAGGCTGTTTTATACAAAGTTCCCAAAGGCATACCCAAGTAAATCATAGGCAAACTACCCACCCTGCATTGGAGAATATTAGCCAAAGACTGAATGTTACACACCTCCCCAATGGGGACAATTTCACTTTTCCCCACATTCACCTTCAAACCAGTAAAGGCTTGAAAACAAGTCAAAACCAGTCTGATAGTAAGAATATGCTCTCTAGAGGCATCACAGAAAAAAAAATGGTATTATCAGCAAATAACAGATGAGAAACACGGATACCAGTAGAGTTAATAGGACCCGCTTGAAAACCCTGAATGAAACCACCTTCCTCAGTTTTCTTCAAGATACGACTTAAAACCTCCATAATCAAAAGAAAGAGAAGGGGAGACAAAGGATCACCTTGTCTAAGGCCTCTAGAGCTACCAAAGAAACCAACAGAAGATCCATTAATCAGGACAGAGAAGTGAACGGTAGAGACACAAGTCTTTAGCCATCTCCTCCATCTATCCCCAAAGCCCATCCTCTCCAATAGATAAAACAAAGAGTCCCAATTCACATGATCATACGCTTTCTCAATGTCTAACTTACACACCACCCCCGGAGTATGACACTTCACTAAACATTCATTAGCAATAAGCACTGAATCCAAAATCTGTCTGCCACCAACAAAAGAATTCTGTGGCTCCGAAATAAGTTTATCCACCCAGTGATCTAGCATTTCCAAAGATACAGGATAACTGTAAAAACAGCAGCATCCACCAGGTTTCAAATTTGATAGGGTAAGGGCATCCTAATTCAAATCCCAAATTAAATCTAAGCAAACCTGTTTCAGACCTGAAAGAATATAAAACACTCAGATTCTATTAGTAGCCACACCAATTTTACCTAATTGACTACATAATCCTACACTTCTCAATGCTTTAAAAGCCCTTGCCTAGCCTCTGGTTTATACAAACTTCCATCTGAGCTAATTTAGTTTCTCCAATAGTTGGGCTCTTTCTTACATCAATTTTATCAAAAAAATGGAATTCTCTATCACTTCTTATGACATGAGCTTTAAACTGTAAATATGATATACAACAAATGTCGACAAGAATTAGATGGAACAAAATGAAACGTAAAGGTCCAAAATGAAAATTGAATCACACATGAAGGGACAAAATGAAAATTGAGAAACATAAAGGGCCAATACAAAAACAGCAAGGGCCAAAAGTGTATTTAAGTATATATAAAAAATACTGACATTATTAAAAGAAGCCATAACAATTACTCCCTTCAAAGAATGAGGTAGAAGCAGAAAAATATATAATTTATATGTTTATGCACAAAGATTATGGAAGAATTGGATCTCTGCCCAATTTCTAGGGAAGCAGAGATCCACATACATTACCTTGTCTGTCGGTCATTGTCAGTAGTGTCAGCACCTCTTTCACTACCAGCAAGATCAATGAAAGAAATCTTCCCAACAACTTTCCCAGTTTTAGACTCATTTCCATCATTGCCACGTTTGGCATCTTTTATCTCACCATGCTTCTTAACAACAAGTTGTAAGATAGCATGTGACCTAGAAGATTCCTCATTGGCACCAGTGGACCCAGTGCTTCTTGCAGCATTTCCCCTCTCAATAAACTCTTTAACAATTTGTACATCTAAAACTTCAAATTCTTGCAGTCCGACAATGCAAACTTGTTGCCTCGAGTCTTCCCTCATAAAGAGTTTCCTATTGGGCAACAATGAACTCAATCATTTAGCAACAAATACATGCATGACTGTTAACATGTATGCTATCCACAGTGCAGCAAATGGATACATTAATATTAGATACATACGTGCTTAATTTTGATAGCAAGATACGTATGCGCTTATAATTTCACATATATGATACGTGCATTTCAATCCAACCAAAAAAAAAAACATGAATGCTTAACATGGGAAGCACTATGCTTGTAGGTACTCAAGATGAAATTTCAAAATAATTCATCATCCAGATCCAACACTCCAAGTAGCATATAGTTGCAAGTATTGACCATTAACAAAAACAAGTAACATACACATTTACAAAAAGAAAATAAGAACTTGAAGCACAACACATGATGCTTGTTGGTAATTATGGTGATTAGAGATGCTTGGAAGCAATGCAACATGATTGTCCACAAACTCCTAATAAGACTAAAAAAAAATGAATCCTTCACACATTGCCCTTAACCAAGTCATACACCTTCAGCTTTTGCAAGTAAATAGGCACACTAATGGCTTGTTTGGATGAGGGGGAAGGAGGGGGAGTAGAGTAGAGTCGGTTGGAAATTAGGCTAATTTCTGGCCAACTCTACTCTACTCCCCCTCTCTCCCCTTCAATCCAAACAAGTCCTAAAGAAAATGGTTAAATTTGCAAAACAAGGACATTTGATACACACATTACTGTAAATCTCCCATAATTACTCTATTAAATCAAAAACATAAAAGTTCTGAAGCCCAAAAAAAAAAAAAAAAAAAGCAAAATAATAAATGAAAAGCAAAAATGCAATAAAATATACTAACTTTCTATCAGTCAGAAGATCAAAGAGTTTCCCGCCATATATCTCGAAATAGCTAAGCCACAATTTGAATCTCTGATTACGGTAGAATGGCTGATGTAACAATCTAACAAGGTCTTCTGCAGCCCTGAGAGGCAATGGTTGCATTGTGAAGGTCTTACCACTACCTGAAATAAAGATATTTTGGTAATTTCAATAATTCAAACTAGTAGACCTTGGTCCAAACCACCAGCATTAGCAAGAAAGAACAGACCAAAAAATTTCTACAATAGGTTAGGATTAGATAGATAGATAGATATAGAATGTTAATAATTGTTCATGATGCTCCACCCATAATTAATTCAGTGCTGTGAACAAACAAATAGCTTCCAACACAACCAGAATTAACGATCTATTCCTTTTGATGGAAAAATGTTTCTTTGTAAAATGACTTGCTGATGCGGGAGATGAAAGAGAATTATTATTTATGTTTGCAAGTCAATTGTATTTTTATGTTTTAGGTCCTAGTAGTTTATTGGCTTTTAGTATTTTAATTTAGAAGTAAGGTTATTTTTGTAATAAGGCAATTAGGGTTTCCTAGCCAGCAAGGGTATTTTTGTAATAAGGCAATTAGGGTTTCCTAGCCAATTAGAACTAGGGTTTAGTAATCCTTTATAAGCAACATATTGTACTCCTTGAGGAGTTAGTTGATATTTTGATGAATGAAAACAATGGCTGTTTGGTCTTTCTTTGGTCTGGTGTTGACTCTAGGTTAGGGGTGTGCATGGGTCGGGTTGAGGGAATTTTTTGACCCAACCCACCATGGTGGGTCAAAAAAAATTCAACCCAACCCAACCCATCACATAAACCCAACCCAACCCAACCCAACCCACATGGGTCGGGTTGAACCCATGGGTTTGACAAATTTTTTTTTATTATTATTATTAAATTGAGTAGAAAAAAAAATAAATATTAATATATTAAAAAAACTCAAAGATTAGTATCAATGTAATTCCTTAAAGGCGAATAACACTAATGACTAAACAACAATAGTAATTTATTAGGGTTTGTGTGACCTAATTAGCTTTTATATAAGATAGGAAGAACTGGTTATTTTAAAAAATTTATTAATTATATAATATATTATATATATATATATATATTAAATTAGTATTAGTAGGAGGAATCGAGGAAGTGCTGCTCTACAGCTAGATTTTTTTAAAAATTATTATATATATATATATAAGTGCCTTGGTTTTAAAAAAAAATTATTAAATATATAATATATTTTAAATATATATTAAATATGGGTGGGTCGGTGGGTCGGGTCGGGTCGGGTTTGGCGGGTTTGTAATTTTATGACCCAAACCCAACCCGACCCGCTATAAAAAAAATTTTGTAACCCAACCCAACCCACCAAGCCTGAAAAACCGACCCAACCCGGTGGGTCGGGTTGGGTTGGGTCGGGTTTGGCGGGTCGGTGGGTTTTCTGCACACCCCTACTCCAGGTCTACCCTAGGTGCTGACTCCTAGTGGTTTCCCCGCTTGGTGCTGACTCCAAGCAAGGCCTAGGTGCTGACTCCTAGGTCATATCCTTTATTTTTCCGTTCTTTCAATATTGTTCTGGTTGTCCTGCATCAGTTTTGGTATCAGAGCAAACACCGATCTGTTGAAGCATCACCACCGCAGGAAAGAGCTAGAAAATATCACCACAAAAAATAAAAAAAATAAAAAATAAAAAAAAAACCAGATTTTGAAGCCAACCAGAAACCTCTAGTCCAGAACCCACAATCAAGTTTCCAAATCCCTTGCAACCACAAAGAGAGAAAAAAACCACGTCAAGACCCATCGGCAACCTCGACTCACCACCGTTGAGATTGACCCACCAGCCGCCGAAACCCACAGACCAGCACTTAGCCGCCGCCGACCCATCAGCCACCGCCGCCGACACCATATTCACCTTCAACTATCGCCGCTGAGGACGTCGACCACCACCAATGCCAAGACCCAAGACATCGCACCGCCACTCCTCTACGATTCAAGCCGTTGCTGTCTTCCTCGTCTTCGCGCCGCCACAGCCGTCGATCCCTAGCACCACGTCCATCACCGAGCCTCTTTTCAGTTTAGAGAATGTTGTCTCTTTTAGTGTCTATGGTTTCCTTTTTTTTTTTAAGTTTGTCCTGTAGTTTGCGTTCTTTTTAAGTCTATTGTTTGCTTTCTTTAAGTCTATAGTTCCTTAAGTCCAGCAGTGTATTTTATTATTTTGCAAAAAAAAAAAAAAAAAAAAACCAAGCAGAGTCCAGGCCCGTGCCAGACCAGTCCAAGCCCAGTTCCAGCACTACCTGTCCAGAGAACATCACAGCAGCCCAGGTTCTTGTTCCAGCTCCAAACTATTTTTTGACGCACTATTTTAGAGAATCATGGAAATATTAGAAGCACCTTATTTTGATGGTTATGAAGCTTATCCACGAGATTTTGTCAACTGGATGAATGGAATGGAGAAATTCTTTGAGCAGGCAAATTTTGCAGATAACATAAAGGTTAGGTATGCCAAGTCAAAGTTAATAGGTAAAGCACAGAGGTTTTGGGAGAATCTTGAACGTTTCCGCTATATGGATTATGAACCTGCCATTACTGTGTGGGAAGATATGAAAGAAAAGCTTTGTGATGAGTATTTGTCACCCTACTATCGAGCTAAGTATTTACCCCAATCTCAGTGTGGTACTTTTCAAGTTGAAGCAAATGCGATGAATCCTCATCCTCATCCCATATCATGTCCTCAATGCACTTTTGAACAATCTACCAAGGAATTATCTACCAGGAAAGCAACGGAATTAACTGTAAAGCCCATGAAAGAGATTCAAGACAGGATTGCTCAGATGAAGCAAATGAAGACTCAACCTGATTCAATTGGGAAACCAAGGATAATTGATCACAATGAACTTATTGCTGCCCCCATAGAAGATAACATTGATGATGATATCTTGGTCGTGGAGAATCCTCCAGCAGCACCAAAGCCTAATGTTGACATAGACGTACATACCTCGACAAGTGTTGCTTTAACAAGCGTGCAAGGAAATGAATCTATTGAAGAGCAGCAAGGTGAAAAGATGGCGCTTAAAGAGAGTATTATGTTAGAGGGTGCACATGATGTGAAAGTTGAAGTTGTTGAATGTGCTTCTAATCAACCCTCCACAGTCCTTGAATATCTACATCCTGGTGAAGTCGAAGAGGTTAAAACCACAAAGCTTCCTATGGTTCATAAGGTTCACGAAGAGATTATACTGATTCCACACATTGATTTTGTTATTCCAAATGAGTTTGACGTGGTGGAATTCAAGGTTTTTCTTTTCCCTATGCTCCCTAAGGTGATTTCAAACTTGAAGCAAGTGTTGTTTGTCAGCATCCTAATCCTTCAATGCTTTAAAACTCGAGGTCGAGTTTTCTCCAACCAGAGGAGAATGATGCGGGAGATGAAAGAGAATTATTATTTAATATTATTTATGTTTGCAAATCAATTGTATTTTTATGTTTTAGGTCCTAGTAGTTTATTGGCTTTTAGTATTTTAATTTAGAAGTAAGGTTATTTTTGTAATAAGGCAATTAGGGTTTCCTAGCCAATTAGAACTAGGGTTTAGTAATCCTTTATAAGCAACATATTGTACTCCTTGAGGAGTTAGTTGATATTTTGATGAATGAAAACAATGGCCGTTTGGTCTTTCTTTGGTCTGGTGCTGACTCCAGGTCTACCCTAGGTGCTGACTCCTAGTGGTTTCCCCGCTTGGTGCTGACTCCTAGGTCATATCCTTTATTTTTCCGTTCTTTCAATATTGTTCTGGTTGTCCTGCATCACTTGCTTTCTGGTAAATTGGCTCATTTTCATCAATTTGGTGGGCTCCTAAAAATGAGCCAAATAACATTTTATGTAGTTTGGCTAGCTCGGAAAATCATAATTCCAAATAATTTTATGAACAAAACTTTCATTCACAAAAACAAACCCCAAATAGGAAACTATGAATACATGACCCCACCCACCAAAACCATGTATCAAGTAATCCATGAGAACTCCTAGTGGGGATTGAACCCAGGATATCTGGGTCTACAACTCATCCCAAGCCTCCAACCACTAGGCAATGCCCTGACAGGTTTTTTTAGCCATTTGAGAACCTCAAAAGGAAAAATAGACACTCAATTGAAATCTACACAGAAAATTAAGTGGGGAAGCAGTTGGTTTAAGTTAAAAAGGACATTTAGAAAAAAAGCCAACTCAAAAGTTGGTCATAAGTCAATCTCAGGAGAAAGGGGGCAAAGAAACAAAAGTTACCATTGGGATTTTTTTTTTTTTTTTTTTTTTTTTTTGAGTTTATTGTGGTGTTTGTTAATTATGCAGCATTGCAAAAAATGTTTTCTGCTTTTAAGAAACAGAAAAGCGTTTTCCTCTTTATTGAAATTGTTTTCCATTGACCATGGGAAACATTTTCGTTTATTTTTCTTTTCCACTGTATAAACTTTAAAATGCAGAAAACAAACAAAGTGTGAAGCATTTCAAGGTTTCCAATTTTGGTGTTTGCAGCTTACCACCTTTTACAACTTCTCTTCCAAATCTTAAACAACCATCTCTTCAAGACACCTTTTTTTTTTCCCTTACAATAAGTGGGGATGGGGAATTTGAACCCAGGTTCTCCCCATGAGGGAGACTGGGCAGCATGCCATTGAGACAATGCTTTTGGCACTAAATTCTAATTTGCAATAGAATATAATTTAAAAATATATTCTTTAAAATTTTCCTTAAGCATTGCTATTTACACCTAGTTATGAAATGATTAAACTGAAATCTGTTACTTCGATTTCCCCTTTGACAGGGTTTTTTTTTCTTTTTCTTTTATAAGTCTAAAGGGCTCCAATTGTTTCAACCAAAATTTTTTTAAAAAAAAAGTGGGGAACCCCAAATTAGATATGAAGGCCCAACTGTTTCAAACGGATTTTTTTGTTGGATGTAAAATATTTTACCACTTCCTTCACAAATTGCCCAAAAATAAATCCTGCTTATTCTCGCTCTACTGAAATTTTGGTTTACAACATCAAAATTTACTTTATGAAGACATTGTTATGCATTCAGATTTCTGACATTCTGAACATATCATGTAATTCAGCAGAATTTATAGATAACAGATGATAACATAATAAGCTTTTTGTCATGGAAAGAGAGATCAGAATCTCAACACACCTGTCTGACCATAAGCAAAACATGTAGCCTTTGCTCGCTCAAATATGGTAGGAATGATTGGTTCAACAGTAACCCGGTAAACCTGTCTCAAATACCATGCAAAGAAGTCATATTTTGATCCAAATATCAACGATCAAATAATCAGTCTTACATTAAACAAAAATGCCTCGACCATCAAAACCAAGCATAACAATATCATAATCATCAGAGAAATATTTTATCAAGATATTAAGAAAAATTCTACAGTCAAGTATACCAGAGCAGCAGTAGATGGAAACTTCAATCTGTAGTATCAGAACCATTACCTCATCATTGGTGACATGCTCATTGAGAACAGCATCAAAACAAAACTCATGCTTCTCCACATATGCAGTCAAGTCCACCTTTAACAGCAAAAGAAAAAGAAAATGTTTGCTCAACACATGAGACAAAAGAGAGGGGAAAAGAAAACTCATCAACAGCATCGATACAATTTCATAATCAATTTCAGCAAAAACTAAAATATAAAGGTACTTATCCAAAACAAAAAATAAAAACTAAAATATAGTGGTGCTTTGTGATAATGGAGAAAAATACCTTCAGTTTGGGCTCATGGACAGTCAAATAAGAACTGTCATAAACATTTACTATGTCCTCCTCCTTCCGAGAAAGCTCCTTCTTGTTCAGAGGTCTTTTTCGTACCTAAGTTATGCATTATAATACAACGATTTCAGGACTACTGGGAAAAGATAATATTACAAAATATCCCTTTATGCAAATTGCATGCATATGCAAGAACTACATGGTCAACCAAAAGAAAAAAGGGAAGGCAACATCGTTGGCAGTATATATCAAAAAGAAGGGACCACGTATCAGTATGTGATACACATTTATTAATACATAGATAATTTTGCAAGGCCTCAAAAAAAAATATCTAACAATTACCAAACTTGTTCAAACCTAGGTGTCTGGATCCTAATTTTAAATAATATTGTAAGCAAATGTGTAGACAAACTACTACTTATATTAGATAGGGAAAACTTTTTATGAAGAGTGTTTCTGTAGAGAGCCAATATCACCCAGGAGGTATCTAAAAATTTGTTTTCTTGCATAATAGATATAAAAGGGAATATATTGGACATACCAACATACAACATCAACAATCAATTCTAGTCAAAAAATTTGGGGTCGATTATGAATCCTCAATAGACTAGTTAGGGTCAGCCATGTGCAATAACTAATTTACATATTAAATCAACGGAGCCAAAATCCCTTGTACAATTATCATACTCCCTTTGTAAATGATGATCTAATAATCAAAGTTGCCTTTTGGCACATAACATATGCAGAGAGGCAGAGACAAACAGAGCAACCTGCTACTCGTATGACCAACATACCACAACTTTTATCTTTGCCACATTGTTTTCCTTTGTTGTCTCTTTTTCATTTATAGGTAATGGAACTGATGCATCTGCATCTGATTGCCCTCTTAGCTGTCCACCACTTGTCACACCAAAATCATCATCAAATGTTCTTGGACCACCAGGCATAAAGGGCGATGGCTCAAAAGGTTCTGAAATAACATGCTGATGATGGAAACAAAACGACAATCTATTAGAAAAGGAAAAAATAAAAAACATATTTTCAGCACAGAAAAAATAAACCTAAACTTCCTATGAGACAAAAAAAAAAAAAACTACAAATGAAATGTAAAAGAGTCTAGAATTAAATCCCTTAAAAAATTGATATAAAGATCATAATGTGATTGGCAGATAATATAATAACCAGAGAGATAAAACTAACAAGTATCTGAAATGAAAAGAAAAACAGAGTATCATTCTTCTTCAGCATAATAATTCTGAATTCAATGAAGTTTATGGCTTCTCCCATCCATGATTTTCAACAAACATAAAAAATATCTGCAGATACAAAAAATCTTGAGCAAATCCTACCCAAAAATTATTAATAAAGCCACGAAGCGCTATTCCCTACAATTACAATAATTATGAAACATATTTGACATCCCAATTGACTCATATTTCTTAAAATTATTGATAAAGCTAAGAAAATATTCTCAGCCCAAGAAGGTCAAATAACTCATACTAACTGCAGGACAACCCTTACATATGAATAGTATAATTATAATAAGCTAAAATGCTTAAACCCCAAAATAGTCTAAATTCTTCTTTCTTACTGGTTTTCTCCTTCACAAATAAATGGACAGTAAGATGAGCATATATTACTGTATGGAAATAACATAAAAAGTGGAAAGACAATTTTAATCAACATGACCTATAGTCATTCCATGGTTTTCAACCCTAGTCCTTTTAACAGTAGGCACTAAAGTAAAAAATACACTGATTTTATCATAACACATTTCATATAACCAGTTAATGTATAAGTAAAAGTTTCCTGCCCAGTTGGACACAACAACTTATACAGGGACACACCTCAGATAAAAGCTCTGTATCATCCATAGCATGAAGATCCAAAAGCCCAGCTCCAAAATCACCCCTGAACTCTGGAGAATAAAACCCCTCTGATACAGCCACTCCTCCTGAGGATTGGGTGGTAGGCGTATACGGATCAGACCCAGACTCCCCATTAAAATTGAGGTTTCTCATCAACTTAAAAAGCCTCTGTTTCTCTTCAGCAGACTGTGCTCCATAGCCCTTCGACAATATCATATGCTTCCTTGTCAATTCTCAAACTTTAATCACATTCAAGTACATAGAAGAAACAACATTTGACAGTACCACCATTGATCCAACAAGAAAAAAGACTTTGCAGGTCAATAGACATAAAAAATGATCAAACTGATCATACCTAAAACTCTAAATCACTGAAAGGTACCATACCCAAACATATGCATTACGAGAGTGTGTGTGTTTTGATATCATAGGAACCTTTCTAAAAAAGGTCCCTTCACCCTTTGAACTCACCTCTAGCCAGTAAAACCTACAGGCAACTAACCTCACCCGTCAGAACCAGTTGCATCCAGGGGCATTCACCCGTGACGGGCTATGCAGTTTAATGAGCAGCAAATATACGCATTATGTTTTTGAGCAATAACAAAAGGGAAATTAAACTGTCATAAACCCTAATAGGAAAAGCCAAAATGGGTGATAGAAATGACCAGAAACGCAACCATGTAGTAATGTACTTATTTCTCCAAATGCTAACACCTAAAAGGGTGATCAAAAGGACCATCCAAACTCAATTTTCAAGTTGATCGACCAAATAACCAGACCTATAGCGATGAATAAGCTAAAACATAGACACCAGCCAAAGAAAATGGGGTTACTTACCTGCATGAGGAGATTGGGGAGGAGGCGGTGATCGATGCCAGTGGAGGCCAAGGGAGAAGCCAGATGCTGCAACCCTGCGGACTGAAGCCACCGTGCCATGACCGCATCGCTGCCGGCGTCACTGCCACCACTGCCTCCCGCACCGGCGTGATCGTACAAAGCCGTCGTGGCCGCCGCTGCAGCAGCATTGCTCTGCTGCATCTGGCCACCCATGTGGCGCTGCGATCGCCTTTGAGGAGCCAATTTTCAAGATCTATCGAACAACCGCTTCACACACAATATTTATTTATTTTTAAATCGCAACACAATTTCAAATCCAGGACAAGGAACTCTTATAAAGACAGTGATCTGAAATTACATTTATCAAACAAAATCAAAATTCAAGAAACAAAGAGGTACTCACAAGGAGGGGAAAATTCGAATTCAAAGTGGAACATGAAAAGTGATTACTGGAAAATGTGACTCAAATCCAAGGAATCTGCAACTCAATGAAACCAGATTTTCAACTCGGAGCTTTAAAACTTGTACAAAATTAACAAAAATAGAGTAAAAAAAAAACTTGAACCGTGCGTACTTTTTTTTTTTGGGAGTGAATATACGAATACGCGATCGAATCGATCTGTGGGTTGAGAATTTGATAAGGTTGCGATCAGATCCGAAGCGAAGAAATGAAGAAAGCAAAACCCTAATTTGATCGTAATGGAAAGGTTCAATGTCTCTTTCCTTCTTTATCTCTCTCTGTGAAATGAAATGAGTACAAAGCCTTGTTGTTGTTGTTGTTGAAATAAATTTATTACTTTGTGTGAAAGAGAAATGTTGTCAATTATAATTGGTAGATTATTTTCAATTTTCTATTTTTTAAGTAATAAACTGATATTTTAAACTTGGTGGATAGAAAGACTAATATGCCCTCGGGGTTATTGATAATTTTCGGGTGTGTCGTTTCCTCTCTCTTGAGTGTGAGTGTGACGACGAGTAGCTTCAGTTCAGAGTCAGGCTTCAACATGTGCCAATTGTAAAGGGGGGCGGCCGGGTGGGTCAGTTTGGGTCAGGAAGTGCAATGTGAAACGATTATTGGTGGGATAGTGCTTGTGTGCATTGCATTAGACACGTTACGAGTGGATATTTGTTTAAAATTGGATAGGTGTCCGAATCGTATCGTATCAAATGCAAAAAGATAGAGTCACAAACGTAAGGTTCTGTTGGGTCACGGCTAAAACTGGTCTTATCCAAACGCACTCTAATGGTAAAAAAATACTGTGAGTAGCTGTGTGCAAGGACATGAGGGATTAGACTCACCTGCTTTAGTGTGTGATATGTATTGAGTGTGGCCGTATGGATACCCGTTATCCGCTGAACAATGCAGGAAAAAACTCACCTCGAAGTGAGAGTGGGGTGGGGGTGGGGATAGAAAACTTGCCTTGATGATGTCGAAAATATCACCAATAGGTCACACAGCACTCACGACTTCGAAGCAAACCTGCACAACGAAAACAATCGAAAGAAGACCTTAGAGAGCACCGGTGTGGTGCCAGCCAACTACTCTCCGAAGGTCAAGTTAGAATTATTTTCACAACTCTAGAGTGCTAGAGAGGGTAAATAACGCGTACCTTAATTTGTGAGGGTATTAGGGCTTTTATAGTAGTAGAGAGTCGGCTTTTCCTTCTTGGTGTCCAAGTCTTTTCCATGTAGGACTCTACTTCGAGTCTTTTTGAGCGTGGTGAGCAAGGTTTTCCTCATAGAGGAAATTTATTTCAACTCGTATCTAGACAATGAGCGATAAAGATCTCGGAACATGGGCTCTTACTGTGCCCTTCGGCGATGGGCCTTCGAAGAGCGTTGGATCATCTTCACCCCGGCCCAACAGTTCCTATCCGTCAGGCCCATTACCATAGACCCGTCAGGCCCATATTTTATCCTCTTCAGTTGCCCCCTTCACCCCAAGGGTCCGTCAACCTTTCGGACAAAGGAACCTTGGGGTGACGATCCTAAGGTAAAGGGGGTGACGGATATTTTTTATGACGGAATGAGGTCAATAAGACGGGAGGTTTCAAGGTTATGGAGACAATAAGTTAACGGGTTCATGCAAGCAAGGGTGACAGTGCACAGAAGGAGTCCGTCAACCATACCAACTATAGACAGGCTGTACGAAAGTCATTTAATGATGGCGACACGTGTCATAAGTTGATTGGGTTTTATCTCGGATCGAAGCGGCGTTTCGACTTCCGTGCATCACCTTTATAAATAAGGGAGTCTTCCTTCTCATTTCTCCAGTTTCAGCAAAAATCATCCTGTCAGAGCTCACCCGTCACACTTGTCAGAGAATACCCGTCACGTTTTGTCAGGGGTTGAACCGTCTAGTTGCTTCAATCGTCAGTGCTATACTTCCTCATCGGTAAGTGCCCTTTCTCAAAGTCAAACTTGTTCTAATTTTCCTTTGCACCTACACCCGTTATGTACATATAGACCCCGTCAGAGTCTTAGGTTTTTATCGTTTCATGTAGGAAATGTCTAGTGCGTCCAGTAATCAGTCGGTTGTTCGTGACGGGCTGGATTACGAGGAAGTATATCCGTCCGGTCATAGAGAACAAGATAGTCCTCGTGATGACAGGAGCCCGTCCACCTCCTCCTCGTCCTCAACATATGAGGATATGGAGGAACAGGACGAAGGCTCTGGTGAAAGTGAGGAACAGATTGTTAGATCCGTCATTGGTGCTGATGGGCTCAGGGAGTTCGTCATGCTACCAGAGTGGACGGTGAATTACTTCTCGTCCGTCATCAAAGAGCAACACTTTAAAACGTTTAGGGATCACTATCAAATTCCGGAACATATTTCCATCCGTCTGCCCTACGAATCAGAGAGATGTTATTATGAAGGGGTAGACGGTGTCGGGGTTTATGAACAAATGTTGAAGGCCGGACTCAGGTTTCCATTGAGTTCGCTTCACCGTGAGCTCCTCCACTATCTGGGATTATCCGTGAACCAGATTTCCCCCAATGCCTGGAGGGTCTTCATAGCAATGGAGATCTTGTACGGCGCAATGTCCGACGGAGCCAAGAGGCTGACGGTTAGGGAGTTCCTTCATTGCTACCGTCCAAACGAAATAGATAAGTCTAGGGGAATATATAGCTTCGTCCCCAGGAGTCCGCTATTGAAAGTCATCTATGATACGCCGGACTCAAACAGGGATTGGAAGAGCCGTTACTTCTTCCTGGAGGGTGACGGTTGGATGTGTCGTCCAGGGGACACGGATTTCATGCCCGTCGACACTACTTGGGGCATATTACACCCGTCTAGTATGGACCGTCCCCAAATTTTTTTTTTTTTTTTTTTTTTTACTTAATTTCATTCTGTTTGGAATAATCTAACCGTCCTCTCCTCCTCCTTTTTTTTTTTTTTTTTTTTTTTTTGCAGTTGGACGACGCCCCCAAGTCGATATTAAGGAGTTCGCCTTCCTTGAGAAGATCTTCACAAAGACCCAGCCGGAGGAAAGGACTTGGGCGAAGCTCGTGACACTTAAGACCATTCATTGGTATTGCGACGGACCAGAGCCAACAGCTGCAACCGTCAAATACGAGGCAAAGATTAGGAGACGTAAGTTTGTCATCCTATTCTTGACAAGTGACGCAGCTTACTTTGATAATTAATACCCCCGTCCATATTTCAGAAATGGATGACGCCAAGAGAAGAGCTCTGATCAGATCCAAAGCCGCAAAGAAGACCGGCGATGTTGCTACCCCTGTGACGGGCCCAAGCAATCCGTCTGCCAAGAGGAAGACTCAGCCCAAGGTGGATCGTCAGGCCAAGAAGGCCAAAGTCTCTTTGGAACCCGTCGTGGGACTTATGGCGGAGCCTCCAAAGACGGCAACTCCAATCAAGCACGGGGTTGGTAAGGGGCTCATGAAGGGACCGTCGCAGGAGCAAGAGAAACCGCCCGTCCTTCTTCGAGAGGATTCTAAGTACGCCTTAGAACAGATCTCCTCCATCATATCGGCGGAGGATTATGAAGACCTTGGGAATCATTCGACGGAGGCCATGGGTGAGACGGGCCTTTTTGCAATTACACAGGTAAGACAGCCCGTCTACTATTTAAATGTAAATTACACCTTTTTCGCCCATAGTTCACTTTATTACTATCATGTTACCATTTTTTAGGCAATGGTCATGATGAAGGGGTTGATGGGACGGTGCCTCAACCATGAGACGGCCCTGGATCGTGTACGGGCGAAAGCGGAGCGGACGGAGGAGGAGCTTCTTCAACTGCAGAATTGGAGACCCAGGATGGAGAAGAAGCTTGAACTTTCGGAGAAGGCAAGGAAAAACCTTGAACAGGCGACGGACGAGGCGAAGAAGGCTATAGAGAGTAAGGACAAAGAGATAGAAGATCTAAAAAATGAAGTCCGTCAGGCTAAGGACGCTGCAGTTCGTGAGTACCGTGACTCCGACGCCCTAATTACTGAGCTAGGTGATTCTTTTCATCAAGGATTCATGGATGCAATCCGTCAGGTCAAGCAGTCTTATCCGGACTTAGATTTTTCAAAGTTCAAAGTTGAAGACCCAGCTCAGACATCCGTCGTGCCTGGTGCTTCAGAGGATACAGATGACCTCTTTGCTGATGTCGATGGTCTTGGTGACGGGGAGTCAGCACCAGCAAAAGTTGAACAAGCTAAGCCTGATGCGGAAACGGTTTGTCAATCCGTCGTCAATGAGGACAAAGCCCAGTAGCCAGATATTTTTGTTTCTTGTATTTTGGGAACAACTCTCATCCGTTGTTGATGATATGTAAACATTGCCTTTTAATGGCCTATTTTTTTTTTCAAATGCATCCGTTCACTTCATTTTATATTTCGAATGTTTTTTTTTTTTTTTTTTTTTTGAACCGTCATTATTTGACCTATTTGCGTCCGTCCAGCTACTAGTTAGTATTGGATCCGGCATGCATAGGTATATTCTTTGGTAATCCGTCTATTCGCCTACTTTGGACTAGACTCGTTATCCTTGGAATGACCCGTCCATCCGTCTATTTTGGATTTCTAGTGATCATCTTCCTAGAGTTACCCGTCCACCTTGTGGACTTTGTTTTGCATCCGTCCATTATGTGGACTATTTGGTATCCGTCCATTTTGGACATCAAGAGGCATCCTTGTAGGATGATCCGTCCATTTTTGGACTTGAAGTCGTCATCCTCATGGGATGATCCGTCCACCTTGTGGACTTTTGTATCAGTTCACTATGTGGACTATTTAGTATCCGTCCATTTTGGACATCAAGTGGCAACCTTGTAAGATGGTCCGTCCATTTTTGGACTTGAAGTCGTCATCCTCATGGGATGATCCGTCCACCTTGTGGACTTTATTTTGTATCCGTCCACTATGTGGACTATTTAGTATCCGTCCATTTTGGACATCAAGAGGCAACCTTGTAGGATGATCCGTCCATTTTTGGACTTGAAGTCGTCATCCTCATGGGATGACCCGTCCACCTTGTGGACTTTATTTTGTATCCGTCCACCATGTGGACTATTTAGTTTCCGTCCATTTTGGACATCAAGAAGCATCCTTGTAGGATGATCCGTCCATTTCTGGACTTTAAGTCGTCATCCTCATGGGATGATCCGTCCTATTTTGTGGACTAAAAACACATCCATGTAGAAAATCAAAACTGTATCTGATTATTTATTCTTAAAAGAAAATGCGTAAGGGAAAAATGCCTGCCCCCTTGGGCTTAAAAAGGCACGACTAGATTGTAGCAAAAAATAGCTGAAGGAAAATTAATAATTAAAAACTTATGAAAAGCTGGTCGTCGTTCGCCATGTTACTATTACTGGTAGTACTTTCTCAAGTGTTCGGCGTTCCATGGATGTGGTAGCTTCTCTCCGTCTGTCGTTTCCAGGTGGTAGGTTCCTTTTCTTTTCCATGACGTAACTCGATAAGGTCCTTCCCAATTGGGGCCAAGCTTTCCCTGTGTAGGGTCTCTAGTTGCCCCCATGACCTTTCTAAGTACGAGGTCTCCTACTTTGAAGTCTCTGTGTCGGACCCGGGAATTATACTGTCTGGCCATGCGATCCTGGTATCTAGCGATCCTTTGCTCCGCCGCCGACCTCACCTCGTCTATCAGGTCCAGCTGTAGCCTCATTGTTTCGTCATTGCTGCTCTCGTCATGGTTGTGAACCCTGTAACTTGTGAGCCCAACTTCTGCCGGGATGACCGCCTCGCTCCCGTACGTTAGTCGGAATGGTGTCTCTCCTGTTGGGGTCCTCGCCGTTGTCCTATATGCCCATAGTATGCTTGGCAATTCTTCTGGCCATATGCTCTTTGCCCCCTCGAGCCGAGTCTTGATAATCTTAAGCAGTGATCGGTTCGTGACTTCGACCTGGCCATTAGCCTGAGGATGGGCGGGTGATGAGTAGTGGTTTTTTATTCCTAGCTGTGAGCAGAAATCCCGGAAGTAGCTGTTGTCGAACTGCCTTCCGTTATCCGAGACAAGTACTCTAGGAATACCGAACCTGCATATGATGCACCTCCAGACAAAACTTCTAATGTTCTTCTCTGTAATGGTGGCCAAGGCTTCCGCTTCTACCCATTTTGTGAAGTAGTCAATACCCACTACCAAGAACTTCAGCTGCCTTATCGCCGTTGGGAAAGGTCCCATGATATCCAGTCCCCACTGAGCGAACGGCCATGGAGCCGTCAAAGGGGTTAGCTCTTCGGCTGGCTGTCTAATAACATTGCTGAATCTCTGGCATTTGTCGCAGCTTTTGACGTAAGACTCGGCATCTTTCTGCATGGTCGGCCAGTAATACCCAGCCCGTACCAGTTTGTGCACCAACGACTTCGATCCAGAATGGTTCCCACATATCCCTTCGTGTACTTCCCTCATTACGTAGTCTGCCTCTTCGGTATCCAGGCATCTTAGATATGGACGGGAGAAACCTCTCTTGTACAGAATGTCTTTTATTAAGACGAACCTTGCCGCTCGGACCTTTAGCTTTCTTGCTGTCTCCTTATCATCTGGCAGTAACCCGTCCTTCAAGTATGAAATTATCTGTGTAGTCCAGTTACTTTCGGAGCGTATCTCCTGCATGTTGCCGGGGTCTATTAGTGGAGAAAGTTGAACAAAAGAAAGTACATTACCCGGTGTTATCATGTGTTCTGCTGATGCGGTTTTGGCTAGCCGATCGGCGAGCTCATTTTCTCCCCTTGGGATTTGTATGACCTTGGCTTCTAGCCCGTTGATTCTCGCCCTTACTTGATCAAGATATCTCTTCATCCTTTCCCCCTTGCATTCATAATCTCCGTTTACTTGATTGGTTACGACCTGAGAGTCGCAGTAGACGGCTACACTCTCGGCTCCGGCGGCTTTGGCTAGGTCAAGGCCTGTCACTACTGCTTCGTATTCCGCTTCATTGTTGGTGATGGGGAAGTCGAGACGGACCATACATTCAATCTTGTCTCCTTCTGGTGACAGCAATACGATACCGGCTCCCCCAGCTCGCCGATTGGATGATCCGTCGGTATATATGCTCCACTGAGGGGACTCTCCTGCCCCCTTGTCTTCGTTACAAGTAAATTCTGCTATAAAATCGGCTACGACCTGTCCCTTAATGGCTGCGCGTGGACGGTAGTTGATATCAAACTCGCTCAATTCTATTGCCCACAGCGTCAGTCGTCCTGCGGCTTCAGGATTACTCAATGCCCTCCTCAAGGGCTTGTCGGTCATTACGTTCACGGTATGGGCTTGAAAGTAGGGCTTGAGCTTGCGAGCCGCCGTGACTAATGCAAAGGCGAGTTTCTCCATAAGTGGGTATCTTTCTTCAGCTCCACGGAGCGCCCGGCTGGTGTAGTATACGGGCTTCTGTATCCTATCCTCTTCTCTAATTAGGGCCGCGCTGACTGCGACAGGGGAAACGGCCAAGTAGAGGAAGAGTTCTTCACCTGGTTGCGAGGGACTAAGTAGGGGTGGTGAAGATAGATATGCTTTCAATTCCTCGAATGCTCGCTGACACTCGTCCGTCCACTCGAAAGACTTTTTTAACGTTCGAAAGAAGGGCAAACACTTGTCCGTGGCTCTCGACACGAATCTATTTAATGCCGCTACCTTGCCGTTAAGGCTTTGTACTTCCTTCACATTTCGCGGGGGGGCCATCTCTATTATGGCTCGGATCTTGTCCGGGTTAGCCTCAATCCCCCTTTGAGATACCATGAATCCTAGGAATTTTCCCGCCGTTACGCCGAATGCGCACTTTCCCGGATTGAGCTTCATGTTATAGGATCGAAGCGTTCTGAATGTTTCCCTAAGATCGTTCAGGTGGTCTTCCTCCTTCCGGCTCTTCACTAACATGTCATCGACGTAGACCTGGACATTCCTCCCGATTTGCTGCGCGAACATCTTGTTCATCAGTCTTTGGTACGTTGCCCCCGCATTCTTTAGGCCGAATGGCATTACCTTGTAGCAGAAGAGCCCTTGACTGGTCACGAACGAAGTCTTCTCCTGGTCTGCCTCGTGCATGCGGATTTGGTTATAACCCGAGAAAGCGTCCATGAAGCTTAGTAGCTGGTGTTGAGCCGTGGAGTCTACCAGGACGTCGATCCTTGGAAGGGGATAGCTATCTTTGGGACATGCTTTGTTAAGATCGGTGAAATCCACGCACATCCGCCACTTGCCGTTCGCTTTTTTCACCATAACTACATTCGCTAGCCAGTCGGGATAGTAGACTTCCCTAATGAAGCTTGCCTCTTGTAGTTTGCGGACTTCTTCCGCTATTGCTTGGTCTCATTCTGGGGCGAACACTCTCTTCTTCTGCCGGACGGGTGGAAAGGAGGGCAACACATTCAATCTATGTACCATGACTGAGGGATCAATTCCTGGCATATCGTCATGACTCCAGGCAAACACATCTAGATTGCTCCTCAAGAAAGTTATGAGTTCTTGGCGGATTCCGGTTTTGGCGAGCGTTCCGATCTTGGTTGTACGTTCCGGATTGGAGCTGTCGAGTATTATCTCTTCTAGCTTTTCTGTTGGTTCTGCCACCGTTCGGTGCTTTTCTATGTTCAATGCCTGGATTTGTTCTTCCAGTTCCATCATAGCCACGTAGCATTCTCGGGCGGCCATTTGACTTCCGCGGAGCTCTCCTGCTCCATAATCCGTAGGAAACTTGATCATCAGGTGGTAAGTTGATGTCACCGCCTTCCACGAGTTGAGCGTGGGTCGTCCAAGGATAGCGTTGTAAGCGGACGAACAATCGACCACCAGGAAGGTTACGTCCCTGGTGATTTGCTGGGGGTAATCGCCTACCGTCACTGATAACGTGACCGCGCCCAATGGGAATACGCGGCTTCCTCCAAAACCAACGAGCGGGGCGTTCGTCGGTATCAATCGCTCCCTGTCAATCCTCATTTGCTGGAACGCCGGATAGTACAAGATATCTGCTGAGCTACCGTTGTCGATCAATACTCGGTGCATGTTGTAGTCTCCTACCCGCATGCTGACGACGAGGGCATCGTCGTGTGGATGGTGTAGGCGTTGTGCGTCTTCTTCCGTGAACCCGATAATGGGACCTCGCCTTGCTGTCTTCGGGACGGTGCCCGTCAGCTGGACGCTCTGCACCATACGGAGGTACGTTTTGCGGGCCTTTTTTGAAGACCCGGCTGCAACTGTTCCTCCAATTATCATCCTTATGTCCCCTATGGGAGGTCTTGGTCGCTCGTTCTCCCGTCGGGGGTGTTGTTCTTGCGGCGATGGATCCGTTCTCTCCTTGCTGACGAACTTTTGCAGCTTTCCTTGTCGGATAAGGGCTTCAATCTGCTGCTTCAAGTCGTAGCAATCGGCTGTGTCGTGACCGTGGTCACGGTGGAAACGACAATATTTGTCCCTGGATCGTTTGTTGGGATCACTCTTCAGTTTTCCCGGAAACGTCAGGGCTCCTTCGTCCTTAATTTGCATTAGGACTTGGTCTATCGGGGTTGTTAACGGTGTGAAACTAGTGAACCTTCCGCCCATGGGTTTAGGGCGTCTCTCCTCCCTTTGGTCTCCCATCTTGCCTTTCTTCCGCCCCTGGTCCTGTCGGGGGTCTTCTTGCCTGTCTCTTTTCTTGGGCCTATCTTCTCGGGCTAACAGCGCGTCTTCAGCATTCATATATTTGGTGGCCCTGTAAAGCACTTCTGACATAGTTTTCGGGTCGTTTTTGTATAGGGAGAACAAAAACTTACCCCCCTTCAGCCCATTCGTGAATGCTGCTACCAGTATCTTGTCGTCGGCTTCGTCGATCGAGAGCGCCTCTTTATTGAAGCGTGATATGTATGCCCTTAATGTCTCGTCCTCTCGCTGCTTGATATTCATCAAACAAGCTGTGGACTTCTTATACCGATGTCCTCCAATGAAGTGCGTAGTAAACTGAGCGCTTAGCTCCTTGAAGGTGCTGATGGAGTTGGGTGCTAGCCGGCTAAACCAAATCCTCGCTGCGCCCTTTACATAATTGCGTCTGCCACTCCCTGAAGGTGCATCAGGGTCTTGAAGGTCTCTAGGTGATCTAGAGGGTCCTTGACCCCGTCATAACTGTCCATATTTGGCATGCGAAATTTACTTGGCAGGGGGAAGGAGTTGACGGTTGTCGTAAATGGCGAGTCAGTCCGGTTGACAAGGTCGTCAAGATTACTAGACACTCTTCCCTTGAGAGCGTTCATCATCACTTCCATCTGTTCCTTCATCGCCTGCATCTCCGCGATGATGGGTGGTGGAGCTGTATCTATCAGAGAAGGAATGCTATTGTCCCGTCGTTCTAGTCTGCTTGGGGCGTTGCTCTCCTGTGGTCCTTCGTGATTCCTTCTTTCAGCGCTGGTCCCTTCTTGATCTGCTCCTTGGTTATTGGTCGCCGCATTTTTCTGGTTCAGCTGCTCTTCTAGATCGTGGTTTTGTTTGGTGAGGCGCTCCACGGCTGTGGCGAGCGTCCTGACCTGTCTCTCAAGAGCAGTCGTAGGGCCTTCTTCTTCTTGAACGTCGTTAGTGGTCGCCATCGAGCGAGTGAGTACCATGTAACTCTTTTTGTCTTAGGAAGCGATAACGTGCTACGCGATGTCCCCACAGACGGCGCCAACTGATGATGTCGAAAATATCACCAATAGGTCACACAGCACTCACGACTTCGAAGCAAACCTGCACAACGAAAACAATCGAAAGAAGACCTTAGAGAGCACCGGTGTGGTGCCGGCCAACTACTCTCCGAAGGTCAAGTTAGAATTATTTTCACAACTCTAGAGTGCTAGAGAGGGTAAATAACGCGTACCTTAATTTGTGAGGGTATTAGGGCTTTTATAGTAGTAGAGAGTCGGCTTTTCCTTCTTGGTGTCCAAGTCTTTTCCATGTAGGACTCTACTTCGAGTCTTTTTGAGCGTGGTGAGCAAGGTTTTCCTCATAGAGGAAATTTATTTCAACTCGTATCTAGACAATGAGCGATAAAGATCTCGGAACATGGGCTCTTACTGTGCCCTTCGGCGATGGGCCTTCGAAGAGCGTTGGATCATCTTCACCCCGGCCCAACAGTTCCTATCCGTCAGGCCCATTACCATAGACCCGTCAGGCCCATATTTTATCCTCTTCATGCCTCATTCCTGCCCCGTTGTCATTCTTAGTTCTCACTAGTATATTTTTAACTCAATAAATAAAATTAATCCTATGAAGGAAATAATTTGCTAAGTTGTTATCTCTATAATATAAACTATTTGAACTTGGAAATAAATATCATGGTACGGGTGTTGTATTTTGAACGATCAAAACTTATGTGAGTGTAATATTATGTGTTTTATATATTAAATAATTTTGTACTTATACAAAACTGACGTTATTTTGGATGATGAAATGATGTCATTTTAGGTCTCTAAAGAGATGCTTTTGGTTTGAAGATTTAACCAAAACAATGATTTCACTTCTTCTTTGATCTCTCTCTCTATATCCCCGTATCAAGTAATAAAGAAATTTCTTTACAAATTTTGGAGTTCAAGTTTTTTATGGCTCAATTGATTGGATATTCCTTTTATTTCCCTCAAATTCACGCAGATGATTAGAAGATTAAGAGGTTAGAGCTTCTAGTTCACTTTTTTTTTATATAATAAAAATCAAGAAGATTTTATTAAAACAGAAATGGTACAAACTACACAAAATATCCAATTAAACCCACTCATTTATAATTACATTAGAGAAAACTCTAGTTCACTATTTTAGTTCCAATGACTATTAGTAATCTAGTATTATGATTTTGGATATCCCTCCCATGTACGACTTATGTCCGTCTTGGACTTATGAATGGTTGATTGCTACTTTATGTGCATAGATTTGTGAATGGATGAAACTTGACCTTTTTTTATTGTTGATCTGTAGATCAACCAACCAAGCTGGTTGCACCGTTTGGCCCAAGCCAGTTGAAACTTGATATTTTTTAGTAGCATTGACTAGTTTACATTAAAAAAAAAAAAAAATGTTTGTACATTACCCCCCTTAAGTTTAAATCCTAGTTTAATCTCTTATGGTGAACAAGCTCTTGAGCATGTGAACAATCTCGATTCATGTTCAAAATAAACTTAAATAAACAATCATAAATTTTAACACCCAGCTTAGCTCAACTCATTTACAGCTTTAACAGTCAATCTATGAAGAAATAGAAAATGTGAAAATGGAGAAGTTACTGTTGAAATTTATTTATTTTTTTATTTTTGGTAGTGTGTAGAATATTTGTGGTTGCCTATTTAGTAGTATATAATATCATGGAAATATTTTTTTGCTTTAAAAAATGAGACAATGTTCTTCACTTTTAATACTTAGCTTGTTTATGGCTCTATGAATCAATCTATGGGAGAATAAAGAATGTGAAAAGAGATAAGTTACTGTTGGAAGTTATTTATAGTGTTTAAAATATTCATTGTTTCTAAAAAGAAGTTTTACACACGTATACTTAAATTATGTTAAATAGAATTCTATTTTAGAGAAAAAAAAATGTTTATGCTATATTGGAGTTATTTTTTGTTGACCACAAAAAAAGTATTTTTCACTGAAAAAAACTTATTCCACGATTCCAAATATACACATATTTGGCCACAAAAAAATAATTTCCACTAAAACTTACTTATTCTGTTATTCTAAATATATACACCCAAAAGAGAGAGAATAAAGTATTATAGTTCAATGACATTGACTGCTCCCATTTCTAAGATTTTTTTTTTTTAGAATCATTTCTAAGAAAAACTCAAGATCAAATCCTCATTCACATTCACATTATTGTAAATGTCAAATTATAATATAAATAAATAAGAGCAGAAATCAATTTTCACCAAAACAAAATGAAAAGCATTAATGGAATTCTGAGCCCTATAAATATCTCCTACTTCCTCGGTGACAAGTCATTGTCAATATTCTGAAAGTAGCTCCGCATTTTGATTTGCCTGCCAATTAAAGGAAGCGACAATGCCCAGACGGCAATGAAGCGAGACGTTATGATATGTTGAGGGGTATTATTAAGTAAAAAAAATTATATAAGTGTTGGGTCAGATCATAATCAGTAAAAAAAAATTATATCTACAATTTATAAAAATATTGTAAAATAATTTATGATTGCAGTATTACTCAAAAGAAAATCTTTTAAAGGAAAATGTTTTGATGCATACAGATATATGTAGTAGTAAAAAGAAAAAAATAAGTGTCTGCAGTAATAATATATATTGCACATAACCCTTAAACACGCGGCTCTTCCAGTATCTAACGAAACCTTTTCCATTTTTAAAAATCTCCATAACAGCAAAGAATTGTTTGGCTAAAGAGACAAATATTTCCGCGGATTAAGACAAGTGGAGAACCTAATCACCAAATAGCTCGTGTGGGTTTGTATCTTCATAATAACTCACTCCAAAGAAAAATATTTATTTAGAATATTAGGAAATGTTTGGTTACAATTGAAAATAACGGAAAAAAAAAAGTAATTCACTTTGGTATTTACTTTTAAAAGATAATATTACATAAATAATTTTTTTCACAACTATTTTTTTTAATAGTTATATTATTACATGAGGAGCGAGATTTGAAGTCTAATTCTCTTTAATAAATAAGACATGCAATGCAACTATAAGGTCTTGGCTTTTTAACAATGGCTAAGGTAACCCCGCGCACCATTGATGCGATGGTCACTCTACAAGTATAAGTGTTTGTGGAGTATGGAGGGTAAGGGTCGGGGTTCAAGTCTCTAGGAGAGAGTTTCACACACATATACACTTAGATTAGATTAGAGTATAATTTCTATCTTATATAAAAAAAAATGGCTAAGTTAAAATGCTGTTAATAAAATAACATTATTTTCACATGAGAAAAGTTAACAGCTGCTCTAAAAGTATTAATTTAAGAACTATTTTAAAAATATTTTATGAAAAAATGACAAACAATTATATTTTCTGACGATTTTTTATATTTTTTACAAAAATGATATCAATATTTTCCTAAAATGGTTTATTAATAATTACTTTAAAAGCACCCACTAAAATGCCTCTTTTCACATTACCCTATTATTAATATTGTTTTTATTAACACCAATCACAAGATATAATTTCAAAGATTAAAGAAAATTTGTAAAAAAAAAATGTGTGCAAGAGAGAGAGTTGGGATTAGATCTCTCTCTACTGGTTATATTATTTGCATTAAATAAATAAAGTAAAAACTAAAAATAAGCTATTGCTAGATTTGCTCAGCATTTGTTTGTCACATTCTAATTTTGTATTATAGTTTTGGGATTCATCATCCAAATGGATAGCATTGGCTTTGGATTCTGAATCTGTGATGTCATAAATACGAGAGATTGCTGCAATTGCTGAGGATGTTCTACTGAAGAGGAACACATTGCATGTGACACCCATGCGACCTTAGCAGTCATGTTGGACACGCGCATGATAGCTCTAAATGCAAGACGTGGGCGTGGTAATTGCCTATAATTGGCTAATTGGTAATCTACTGGTGGCTCTGAAAATTATGTGAGCACGAGCGATGGTCTCTAAGGTATAATCAATTTTAATTACAAAAAGCATTATTCTACGTGCAGAATTGCAGACAACGGTACCTTCCTGCTTCCTATCTATGATTTGGTTATTCGAATCTTTCCAAAAGGGAATAATACGTGAGAGTGTACTTCATTTTTTTAATATAATATTGTTTTCCTAATGTACACTAATAATAAAATGTAGATATTCTTTATTTTTTAATAATAAATATATTAGAATTTTAATATATAACGTTCGTGGTATGATGATTATTCTCTATTATTAAAATAATATATTCTTTTTTTGTCAAATTTGTGAGAAATATAATTACGGTAAAACTCTTTAAATTTGCATTTTTTTTTTCTTAAGAACAACATGGAAATTCATGGATTGGTGTAAAAGCTTAGTAACCTGAATGGCGTAGAGCTTGATTTGGGTTATAGTCTATAGGCTTATAGCTCTCAAAGAGATATTAAAGGCTTTTTAGCGAATTTGTCAAACATGTGGCAAATTTTGATAGAGTTCACCCCCCTCCCCCGGCGGTCTTTTCTCTCTCCTTAAAATTGGAAAATATTGTCAAGTTAAAGTTGGGATGGGAATTCTAAATGTTAGCTTTTTAATTGTTCCAAACTTTTAATAAAAATAATGAATTGATATAGAAATACAAATATCCATTGTATTTTTTAAAATGACTCAAAAAAGTCCACCCATGAGAGAGAGATAGAGCATAGCAACTACTACTACAACTATAAATAGAAGTGAACTAGTTTCAAGTATGAAAATTAAATGTATTTTTATTATGTCATTTCTTACGGAGTTACGTCCGAAAACTATATATCAATTTTGTTGACAAACAAATTGTAATAACTTTGAAGTTCAAGGTACTGTAGTTAAGCAAACGCTCCTAAAGTTAGGATGTGCATTTAACCCATCAACTTGACAAATCATCCCAACCCAACCCAATTTAATGCATCATTTTGGTTTTTCGTGGGTTGGAGGGTTAGTTAACTTGAAATTTTATTTTGAGCCTTAGATTAAGTCAGGTTCAAATTGATAGTAATTTTTTTTTACAAATCATGAAACATGTATGTACACTGAACCAACCCAATTTGATTTATGTGGGTTGGATTGACTTGGTTTCTACAAATGTGATGGACTAAGAATTTCTCAACTCGACAAAACTGGGTTGGAAAGGATCTGACTTACCTCCAGTAGTATTTTAACTGAACATCTCTTTTTGATTTAATAAGAAACTATCACATCACCCACTAACTAATCCTTTAGTGGAGGTTAAAGCTCATTACCACACTATTCTCTCTCAAAAAGAAACTAACTAATTGTCAAGTTGAAAAAGTAGTAGAGGTAAGTCAAACCCATTTGAAGATCTTTCTAGCTAAACCTTTTTATCACAAAAACGTTGCCAACTTAAAGTTCTAAAGTTTGGATGGGTGTTCTTAGTTACCTATTGCTATCGAGTGAGGGCCTATTTCCCCAATTTGCAAGTATCTATGAAAACGAAAAGAAACATAAAAGATAAAGAAGACAAATACTAGATCTTTGTACCAAATGTACTTTAGTCCTGAATAGATTGAATGCTGGAGGGTCAAGTAGGAGCCCCATCTCAAACTGGAGAACTCAAAAATTTACCAATAAGCATAGGCAAACAATTTTTAGTTGTTCCTGTCAATTTACCGAGAAAGGTATCTTCTTCGATCACTAGCTTTGTGCAACTCATTGGTATAAATGTAATATTCAGAGTAACTTTGGGCATAATGAAGCATAATTAAGATAATGATAAAAAGGATGATGACAACGATGTTATACGAAAAAACTATAAAGTTGTATTTTTCTAGGTGAGCTTTATGTTGAAATAAAAAAATTCCCAAAAGACTTCCTTTATAGTTTATAATTTGTTGAATTCCTCAGTTTCCGCTCCTTACTTTACGTGGAAATCATAAAGCAAACGATAGGATACATCATTAAGAATACGTTTGTTTACTGTGTAGGGTTAGGGTATACTATTTTATTCATTTTTCATCTAATTGATTAAGGATTTCTTTGGCTTTGCTTTTAGAATTTAGAGGGATAGAAAAGTGTTTTAAGCTTGGGGTCAAAGCTCTTTTACTTGAAATTCCCAAACGTTTGTTAATTTTGCTAATGAGTTTTAAGGGGTCTCTAAAGTTGTTAGAGCTTTTTAAGGGAAAAAAAAAATCCAGAATTCATTGTTTATGCTTTATAAGTCCAAAATTTAAGTACTATTAACTCTACTTTGTCAAACACTGAAAATACTAAGGTGTTTTTCAATCAAAACTCTATATAGTAAAAGCTCTTACTACTAGAATTTAAAGCCTAAATGCAAAAACATCTTTGAAATTTGAGTCTGTTGCAAAAACATTCTCTTAGGTTTAATTCTTTTTGAAATTTTCATATTTGCTAAATTGATCTCTAAGACTAACTTTTGTTAGTTTTTATGAATAGAAAAATCACATGATCATTACATGACTAGTATCACAAATCGGTTAGTGAGTCTTGTTAATGTAATCACATGATTTTTCCATTCATAAGAACTAATAATAAAAGTTAATTCCAATAGTTAATTTGGCGGATATAAAAACATTCACAGAGTTATAACTTATAAGTAAGAATTAAAATCTTGTTTTTGCAATTGAGTGATTGACCCAAACCTGAAGAGATGTTTTTGCATTTTGGCCAGAGTTTTATCATTAAAACTCAAATCTCCTATAATTTTATATCGCCAAACCCAAAAGCCTACTATTAAAGTTTACCATTAAAACTTTGTGTACTAGTCCTGCATCAATGCCAAACTGTCACTAAAACAACTTTTGATTAAGGGTGTGTTGTTGTGTCATTGTGGGCCAACAAGAAAGGAGAATTAGCTGGTGGATCTCAACGTGGGTCCTCTGAAAAAATCCCCCACTTTTCAATTCGGCCTAACCTATATATTATACCTTGCAGTGCACTTCTTTTGAAGAAAGCCTTGCTTTAACTTAAAGCATGTGAGGTTGAGAGACAAAACAATTAGAAGAGGTAATTTGAATTAAAGTATCATCATTTCTTGACCAAATTCCTTTCTAAAATTTACGTACACCGCATTCTTGGTAATCAAAATTGACAATGTGGCTCCTGTAGACCCCTTGCCCACTTATCCTACCAACTCCACCTCATTACATTACATTAGGAGCCTATAAAATCTTCCAATGGGCGGTGAGTTATTGATTTTTTTTAAAATTTTTGGGTCCCATTAACTGGATGCCTTTAAAACATTTATTAAGAGAAGTGTTACGTTCACAATATTATCACAACAAATCATATATGATAAGTTGTTATTAATTCTAATTTGAACTCATTACTGAAATTATTTTTTAGTCCACTCAGTAATAATTAATAACAACTAACCATCTATAATTTTTTGTAAAAATATTGTGGATATAGTATTTCTCATTTATTAATTTCTTATCTATTAACTGACCATTTAAAAAAAAAATTAACACAATTTTTATAGAAAATATAAAAAGTTGTGAAAAAAATCAACTACTTTTTTTTTTCCATAAATATTTTTTAAAAATATTACTAATACCCTTATGCGTCTTTTAACTTTCCCCCCGTTTTTGTTTTTTGGGTGGGGTTGATTGGAGTCATTAATTCAAACTTCAAAGTGATTAGTTAGCCGTAGTGTGAGGCGGCTGTATTACCCAATAGTTGTGGGCCTAGTGGCCTACATAAGGACCTACAAACTTGATTTAAGGATTTTGTCAAAACTCAAAACTTGAAACTTTTGCTTGAAGGACCGGACTAAAGTAACACCATATAGGGATCATCTTAATTCAAATTTTATTTTGGTCTTTTCAACATTAAAATTTCTAATGAAATATAAAAAGTTTCCTATAAGATTGTATGAAGTCTATTGAAAATTTTTCGTATGATATTGAATACTTAATTTTAATTGAGAATGAATTGGATATTTACATTATCTCTTCAATATATTCATAGCATTATTTTAATTTTATGATGTAATTTTTGCTCCTTTGAAAGTTTTATACTTTTTGAGTTTTGAATATCTTAAATTTTGAGAGCCAAAGCTCAAAAATTTAATTTTTTAATGTATAAGATATTAATTTTAATTATATTTATATATTTTCACCTAGCTACACCCTTTAAGATATCCTTGCTTCCGTCGCTATCTTATAAAACATGAAATCCATGAACCGCCAAGCCCTCTGAGTTGTAAATTTGTAATCTTCACAAGCAAAGAAAACTTGTACGGGAAAATTTGCTCTTTACAACGCACATGATGTATGGTATGCGTTGCAAATTCCACACGTTCATAATCTTTAGGTAGCATATTCGTATAAACTATAAAGTCTATGCTTAGAAAGTCAAATTATAATAACTTGCTATAAGTAGAAACAAAATAAATAATTACATTTCATAAAAAAAAAATACATGAATGTTGGTTCCAAAATGCACATTTTTTTTTATCAGTGGCCTCCTAATTAAATGATGTTTAATTATTTATCTTCCTTCTAAGATAGAAAAGGAGGGAGTCTATTTTACAATTATGATTTTCTTATATTTAACAGTATAATGTATGTTTAGATTTGTATATTTAATTTAAATTGTAAAATGGACCCATTTGAATTAGACTGGAACCTTTTTCCGATTAGTAAAAAAAAAAACACAAAATTATCAACTAGTAGCAATTCTATCCATGGATTTATGCATTTTCAGTGATGCCAAGAATGTTGTGGATTTATGTATCTTGGGAAATTGATCCGTTATTGCAGGATATTTTGAATCTAACCTCAAATTTCTCATTTTGATATTGGTTTCTGTTGGTTGGGTTGTGAAGATTATGTAAAAGTTAAGAGGCTGACGAAATGGGCCCTTAGATTCTGGGGCTTTTGAGAGCAAGGGCTCTTGTCTTGGAAAAAGTATATGGACTTTGTTAATAGGTGTTGGTCAGCCATTATTAATGAATAAGTTGTTGTTCATTTATGATTTATCACAAATCACACTACATAGAAAATTGGCAAAATTTTACTTTTCAGCTGTGGTTTATCACAAAATGATTTGATTTTCTCCATCTAAACTGACACACATTTAATACATATTCAGTTTTTTCCACTTTCCTAAAAAAATGTGAATAGTTTATTTTAAATTTTATCACATTAACGGGTGATGTAAACAGCATAAGATGATATTACTTCCTCCGTTTTCAAATCTATTAAATGAGAGGTATATATACAAAAATAACTGCCCACTAATATATGTCTTTGGAATGTTCTTAAATCTTTTTATGAATTGAAAATATAAGATTATATTATGGATATAATGGAAATCTGCACAACATTAATATTTTAGTTCATTATGAGCACGTTTTTTCCAAATAAAAAGTTTATCATTATCAATACTAAAGACATAACTATTTTCACAAACTTATTAAGATAACAAATTGTAATTTTAGTTACATCACTTTCATATAAGCTCACAATTAATACCATTTTTATTATCCATAACATGTATCAACAATTGTACAATATATATTGTCTTTTCATTTCTATTTTGGGTTCGGTTGAGCTCGATAGTGCCCCTAATCTAACACCCCAAATACCCAAAAACCAATCTAAAACCCCAGAAATATTTTCTTGTGGGGCTGACCTTTAGCACTAAAATGAAATTGTATAAAACTCACAAATATATATACACACACGTAACACACATGTAGTTATATATGTGTTTGTTATTTGCTTGAAAAGATAGTATTTTTTTTTTTCAAATATTTTGTGAGAGATAGATAAACTAAATTATAGGAAAATTCTTAATTCAATTTCTTTCTTAGATTTTTTAATATCATGAGTTTGTGTAGATACTATCCTTTCATATAAAATTAAATAAGTCATATATCATATAGTATCTTATATATATTTTTAGATTGTAATGAGATAATTTTTACTTTATTGAAAATTTTAACTTCTTAAACTTTTGAAAATTTATTTATTTATTAAAAATATGACTTTATTTACCTTTCACAATACTAACAACTTGTGGAATATGCTAGATATTTCACATATACGCACATACTTAGAGACTTTTCTATTTTTTAGGGGAATCCTTGATACCATTAGGAAGATTATTACCACCAAAGGAAATAGAATGTAAAAATAATTAATTATAAAAGAAAAGGCTATGTTAATTTTATTATTTTATTTTTTTCCAATAAGCAAAACTTGATAACTAAAAGGGAAATATGTTTTAAAACTAAAATCAAATATGTATGACAAATTAACAATAAATGTACAAAAGAGCATCTTAATTACGCCAAAAGAAATACATAGTTTAGAAGAAAGTTAAGGTTAAATGTGATTAGTAATAGACATATAGTAACAATAGTAGCTATAGGGTCACGATTTACAGTCCAAGCCCAAAACGTATGGGATATTGGCCCAATGAGCCCAATACAATAAACTTGTAGAGAGTGGGTCGAAGAATTAGGTCCTAATGAATTGAACAACAGATGATACTGAATTGAATGACAATTAAACACAAATAAGAGATTTTGACTTTAATAGACTTTTAGTCCGGGGAGGTCACCCTTGTATAAGTTAATCACAGATGGATACAAAGATAATTTAGATTGCTTCAATACTCTATTTCTATTTTTCCGATCCCTTTCTCATGGAGGGTCTCTCACATTATATAGCTCCCTTTGGGTCATCTTGGTCTTACACTTGTTGATCATCTGAACTTCTACTTGAGTACCCGTCTCATCAGACACCCTCTCTGGCTTTCTGTGAGTTGTGGTGACCAAGACAGCACTGTTCAGAGGTCTTCTCCACATAAATGCGGCCAGTAAAGTAGCTGCAGTGCATTTAATGCAATGGTGGCGACCTTCCCTTAGATATTTTTGGGTTTCCTTCATTCTCGTATGTTTATGAGGCATGTCCCTATCATTGGAGCTTCTTGGAGGGTCACTCTAATTGCTGGAGTACATACTTGAACTGCGTTCATCATATCTGAGGAAGAGTTCCTCCTCGGATCATCTTTCATTCGTTCCTTACTCATGAGACTTTAAATTGTAATTTCTAATAACTATTTATTCCTTCTCGGATCATCCAACGTCCTCGGACAAAACCCAAGGCCCAATGTATGATTCTAGGCCCTTACCCCTACAGTAGCAATTGTTTGAAGTAATTAATTAAAAGTAAAAATAATATGAAGAGTGGAAATTTTATTTATGATATGAAAAAAAGTATCTAAAAGAATTATTATGTAGGATAGATCTTGCTCTTCAAAATTCTCCAAATTAAAGAAAATTAAAGAAGAGTGGTGATAACGGTTATATTTTTGAGGAGGTGATAACGGTTATTGAACATGGAGTTGTCCACAAAATTGTATTGTTTATAAAATTTGATTTTGAAAAAAAAAAAAAAAAAAAGCCTGGTGGGGAGGTTTTTTTTTTTTTGGGATAAACCTTTATTTTTATAAGGTAAACCTATCTAATTTTTTTGTGTGACAATTGTATAATTTTTTTGATTAAAAAGAAAAAAAAAAAAGATAATTTTATAAGTTTATCTATTAAAAATTTTGAATTTGGTTTTCTAATCTTTTGTGAAAAAAAATTAATTAATTAATTGGGTAATTGAAAGGCTTAGGTTCAAACCGTTTTTGGCCTATTAAATTTCAGGTGGGAAGTTAACTTTTTATTTTTTTTAATTTGTCCTATCCAATTTTGTTGATAATGTTGAAACTTTTTCTGAGAAGGAGATAATGTTGAAACTTGATGTCTATTTTTTGGATAGATTTTGATAACTCTTTTAAAGTGTAGACTTGTGGATAAAGTGATAAACCCTGTGTTTGTGGTTGGTTTTTTTGTTGAGTAACGCTACAATCACAGACTATTAATATGACTTGCTTCTTATTGATTTTCATCTACGCCTATCATTAACATCACTTTTTTTTTATTTTTTAATAACCACTTATCACTTTAACAATTTGTAAATTCTTTGGTAAAAAAGTTTATATTCTAGCATTACTCTTTTTTGTTTTTTTTTTTTTTTTTTTAATACTAGGAGTTTTACAATATGTGGAGGAGGGAGAGAAACATGGATGTAAAACTATTTTTTTTATATCTAAAATTTAGGAATATTTAAATTAGTAATTTTACTTTAGGCATCTAAAAGTAGGAGTCCAAACAAGGCAAGCCCCTTAAATAGTAGTAAAATTGGGATAGATTTTGATAACTCTTTTAAAGTGGAGAATTGTGAATAAAGTGTGTTTGTGGCTAGATTTTTAGTTTTTAATTTTTTTTTTCAATACCGGGAGTTTTACAATATGTGGAGGAGGGTTGGGAGAGAAACATGGATGAAATTTTTTTTTTTTTTTTTTTAAATTTAAACTTTAGGAGTTTTTAAATTAGTATTTTTACTTTGGGCGTCCAAAAGAGTATGAGTCTAAACAGGAGAAGTCCTTTAAATAGTAGTATAAATAATAAATATTTAACCCAAATAATAAATTTATACACAAATGAAGAATCATTTAGGAAACAATTATTTTGATTAATCTTTAAAAAAACAATCGATTTTTTTTTTTCAATTGATATTTCATGGGACAAAGTTTAGTTACAAAATTGGTTGTAGCCTAAAACTATAACCTTACTCAATATCTTTTTATTGGAGATGAATTTTGACAAATCCACCATTGAATTGCATTTTCTTCTTATATCCTCCATACTTGTAAAATTTCTAGAAAATTAAAAATCAATATCTATGTCATCAATAAAATGTTTAAATTGCAAGTTTTTGTAATGTAAAATTATGTATAAAATATAATCTTATAGATTATGTAGTAAATAATATCCTATTGATACAAAATTTGACATGTGTATTAAGAATGTAAAGAACATGCAATCCATCGATTAGATTTTCGAAATATGTAGTAATGTTAATGATATTGAGTAAGGTTATAGCTTTAGGCTACAGTCAATTTTGTAACTAAATTTTGTCCTATTTCATGTACCTTTGCACTCTCTCCTATCCTAAAAATAACAAAAGTACTAAAAAACAAGAAAAATAACAATAAATTAAAGAAAACAATATTTGATTACTCAAGAAAATTATAAAATTTAAGCATATTGTAAAAATTTAGACACACATTCCAAAAAGAGCATTATTGGAACATTATTGACAAAAACTAAAACTCCTTAGACATATTTATTACTCATACCAAATAAGTATTTTATTTTGAATTCAACAATAAATTTTCTTTTGCCATGTGCCGTAAATATAATTGAATTAGAACCATTTAAAATTTTTTATATATTATTTTTTTCAAAAGTAACGTATTTGAGTGGAGTCTTTTTATTATAAAATTTGCATAATCTACTTATAATTTTTTTTAAATTGTATTATAACTATTTAAGAATTTACATGCATTATTTTCGCAAAAGTAATAAATTTGAGTGGAGCTTTTATGAAATTGTTATACTCTATTTGTAATTTTGTTATTTTTTAGAGAAACTACAGTTTATTAATTTTTTTTTTCCAATTAAAAGTTCCTCAATTGCTATACCCTATCCACAAACCGTCCATTTTTTACATTAACCGAGTCAAAGGCCAACTGTCTCACGGCAATTGCGAACGTATTAATAAGAAACACAAGAAGTTTTTATCTTACATCCTACTCTCCCTACAAACCCATCTCCTTCATAAATCTCCATCGTCAAAACCATCTCACATTATACTATGATACAAAATGTTGCTCCCACTCTTGTTATGTTAAATAATACCGTTCTTTTATAATCATGCCATTTGCCATAATTTTGGTCTCAATCTAATAATATGTGCGACTGATTATGAGACGATTACTTTTACATTGACTCATTACTATTTCTTTATCATTCATTGTCACAAATATAAAGATGTTTCAAAAAATGTGTACACAAACTCTCTTTCTCTTAAGAATAGGGTGTTCAGTTCTAGAATTACTTAATAATAGTTAGTGTCTGTTTGGCAAATATTATTTTTGTCAACTTATTTTACTATTTAGCTTATTTTGCTACTATTCATAGGTTTCACTGCACTTTTAGTATTATTCACGGGTCTCACTATATTATTTCAGCTAACTTTTACTTCTGTCTACAATTCTTTCAGCAAAAAGTTTTCAGTTCAGCAAAATATGTGAATCCCAAACAGACGCTTAGAATTGGAAATAAATACAGTTCTCAAGGCATGCAAAGCACTTTAACAAGAATTCATTCACATTTTCCAACCTAGAAAAGGAAGAGAAGGAGAGAGGTAGTTTAACTTCTTGTTTGTGCAACAATGACAGAGACTCAGAAGCCAGTGATTTTGGTGGCTGTGGATGAAAGTGACCATAGCTTTCATGCTTTGAAGTGGGTATTGGATAATTTTTTTGCTCCTACGGAGGACCATAATTTCAAGCTCATTATCGTTCATGCTGTAGTTTCGCCAGCTCCTTGCCTAGGAATGGTTCAAATTGGTAAAGGTAATCCGTTTCCATTTTGTGTGCGTTTCTTGGTTTTGTTTATTAGGAAGCCCCATTTAAAGACTATAGAAGCAATATTGTTCATTCTTTTTATGTAATAGGATTTTCATTAATTAATTTCATGTGAGAAGAGAAGATGGTGATTCAAAGTCTATTGATTTTCATCAATCAATTTCTTGGTTTCGTTTATTAGAAGCATCATTTGTAGTGTTTCATATTTGTAATTGGAATACAATACTTGTTGCTAACAAAAACACACTAAAATTATAAGTTTTTTTTTTTAAATTTTATTTTTGATAATTTGATTGTTACAATGTGGATAAATATTTGAACTCTGAAGGTCTATGAGACTATGATGTACATATCAAAAAGTGTCAATTGAACTACAAATCTTCATAATCTTATTAAACAGGTTAAATTTACGAGCTGCAGATGCCTTAAAAAAAAAACTGATATTGACAAAGTTGACGTAACATCATTTTATGATTTTTTTTGCTTTGTGGTTTGCTAATTTACACGTGAGCACTACAATTCGGCTCAATGTGTTGGAACCATGTATAGATGTTGATTGTTTTGCTACGTTCTGTAATTGTTTTTGGATTTCTTTTGCATTATATTTTCCAGGGTTGAACAAATTACAAATATCAAAGAGTTACAAGTTGTTTTTGTACAACAACTAAATTCAATCTTTGATGTTCTCTTTAATAGGATCCTCTGAATCTTTAAAGGCTGTGGACGAAAATTTGAAGAGGTCAGCCGCTAGTACCATTCAGAAGGCTAAGGAGATCTGCAGCAGTAAATCGGTAACAATCACATATATAGTACAATTGATTAGGACCGCATCTTATAAAGCAGAGCTCATTGATTCAAATCTTTCCCTTTTCTCAATTTGGGGCCAAATTCGTGTGCATAGTAAATAAAAAAGGAAATGTTGAAGTTTCTAAAAATATGTAAGATTTATGGAATAAGAATTATAGTACCCGCTTAACAAAAAGAAGTAAAAATAATAGATCAATATGTTATTGAGCCAGCTGTGACTTACATGGTTGAGTGAGTGTAATGTTGCTGCTAACCTGTGCAAATGGCACCAATTGTATGCAAGGCCTGCATAATTACACTCAAAATGGTCTTTCTAGATACTAAAATAATTGACATTGTATTATTGGAGAATTGGAACCTATAGGCCGGCCTGACCCTCTAGAATGAAGTTTTGCATTATGGTAAGAAGTATTACTATAGCTTAAAGATTTAATGAATAAAAATTGCTGTGCAGATTGATGATGTGTCAACTGAAGTGAGTCAAGGAGATCCCCGGAATGTTTTGTGTGAGGCTGTAGATAAACACCGTGCATCTATTTTGGTACTGGGCAGTCATGGTTATGGAGCAATCAAAAGGTGCAATTCTATAGCACCCGTTACCAATTACATTGTGACTATAATGTGTGTGTGTGTGTGTATATATATATATATATAGTTTTTGTGCTATTTGGTGCAAAGAAATGCTTTTCATAAGTTTTAATATTGATTCCACGAGGAATACAAAGTCCAAACCCTCTTTCTGCATCTAGAGCTCATTGGGTACAACTATTGAACTTTTCATGATGGTATTTGAATTTTGAAGTGTATTGTTTTTAGTACTAGGAGTTTACCAGAAAAAATATTCCATATGTGATGCAAATTCTATTCTCTTTGCAGGGCGGTTCTAGGCAGTGTGAGTGACTACTGTGCTCACCACTGTCGCTGCAATGTGATAATTATTAAGAATCCCAAGCCCCAGCGCTGAACCATTTTTGAGGCTACCTAATAACAAATATTACTAATTTCACATGTATTCTGTTGAATTCTTTTCACTCTTGTTAGAATTCTTTCTGTAATTTTTGTGTACCTTCTTTTTTGCAATTTTGGTGCAGATATCATGCAATAAATCCATCTACTTATATTGGATTAAATTGTCTTTTCTCTTTGTATGTGTACCTTTTATGTGTGTAATTATGGTACAAAGTGTCGAAATATCCAGTGAAGACCTATTTTCAATCTATAAAATTCAGCAATCAATAGCTCCAAGGTCGCCAAAAGTGTCAAACGGTCATGCAAACATGAGTTACCAAAGCAATTGCCTTGTAAAATATTGGCAACCACTTGATACATACCTTTTTCTATTTGTTAGGAAATTGTAAGTAGTTTAGGAAGTAGATAAAGCCAATATGTTTTAATTATCTTCACAGAATGAGAAGGCCTTAAAACACATGAAGACATTGAAGAGTCACAAAGACAATAAATCAATTGCTACCATTGTAGAAACTTTGATGCACTGCCTTGCCTCAAAATTGTTTCTTTTAGACTTGAAATTTGTAATTTACACTATTAACTGTTACAATGCCCCTTCCGTTGTATAATATATCATATTGCTGTTAACTCATCTAAAAATAACATTTTTTTTTCCTTTCTATTTTTTAGCCCAACGGATTAACAACAGATGTTTGACAGAAAGTATACACATTGGTTTATTTATTTTTTTTTTAAGTAGAAGTATACACATTGTTATAGTCAATGAAGCCGCAAATTTTCATAGACAAGAAACCCTTGGCACAAAAAATTTGAACATAACCACCACCCATGTTAGGCAAAGTGGTACAGGTACCTCCCTTTACCATGAAGACTTGGGGGTTTCCATGGCCTCACTATTTCGAGCCCAGGTGGGTTTGAGTAGCTCCATATATATATATATATATGGATTTTACTAATATGTGCTTTAAGAGCACATAATAATAAACCAATTTTGAAAAATGTTTATTGGGAATTGAAAAAATTTTGACAATTTGACAATTTTTTCAATTCCCAATAAAACTTTTATAAAAATGGATTTATAAGGGCACACATTAACCGGACGCTATATATACATACACACTATTTAAAACTCTCAACTGCAACAAATTTTGTTACTGAAAATGTTGCAAGAGTTTATAATTTTCGAGCTAAAACATTAAATTCACGCATTCCAAAAACTAATCAAGAGATGCAGTAAATACGGCTTTTCTCCAGCATACTAGTACAGAATACACATCAACTACTACGTAGCATAACAACCCTCTTACTAACTGTAGGGGCCTTTTTTTCAAAATACATGTGTTAGGATATTTGAAATTGCAAATTGACTTATGATGAAGGGTAGAACCAATTCTAATACCAGAGAAGTAACTGTAATTCTCATTGCTGAAAAAGTATTATGGTTCTTTTGTTATTGTACAACAATTGAGACTTTACGGTGGTAAATATTGCATACATGTTTTAGAGAAAAAACCCAGATGTATAAACAATTATTTGAAAATGCTCCAAGAAGAGGTTTTTTCGAAAAGGAAGAAGTAGAACGGCGGGAGAGAGATGTAAGATGTAGTTATTGAATTTGGAGAGAAGTAGGAAATAGTGGACATACTTTTCTTTTTTTCTTTTTAATTTTTTTTATAGATAATGGAGAGACATGTAAGTTGTAGATATTGTATTTGGCTAGAAGTAGAAGGCTATGATAGCGGGAAGTTTTTGTTTTGCAGTGAGAGACTCATCAAACTCCCATCAAAGGTGTTGGTGGTGTTTTTTTTTTTTTTTTTTTTTTTTTATATATATATTTTTATTTATTTTTAATAATGAAAATATCAAATGTGGGTTGCGAATATGGATTATAGTGTGTAGTGGTCAAAAACACCAAAAAGTGGTTCTAAACAAAAGTTCTTGATCAACACAACTAATTTCTAAGAAATGAGAGATATGAATCCACAATGGAAAGATTAACAAGATAATTAAAGATGAAAAGTAACTGAATCATGCATTTATATACTAAAAAGGGTATTCCCACGGAACAAAGAGGGGTTCTAAGGGTTGAATACAAGTAAAAAAAAATTTTATCTCTCTCTCTCTCTCTCCCTTAAGTCCTCTTTTTTTCTAGATCACCCTTCTTGTTGCTCTCCTCCTTCTTCTATAGCCATATCCCTTCATCCTCTAGTTGTCCAGCTCTTAACTGGATTTGGGGGGATACTTGTCCCATTAACCTCTTACCCTGCCATTTCTTCATCATGAAGAAAGATTTTTGGGGGTGTTTCCACTATTCAAGCCGGTCATTCAGCAGTTAATCTAGCTTACATTAGGTGGGGGGAGCTCATTAATGCAAAGGTGACTGTTACATTGGGATTTGCATTTTCTTCGACGTGTTCCTCAAGAGAAAGGTGAAGAAAAGGGTGGCCTTGGGCTAAGAAGAAGGTCATTTCTTGGCTAGTCTTCGTGTTCTCAAGAAAGAAGGGTTTCGTGGATTACCTTAGTAGTAAGACTAGATGGACCTCGAGAAGAATAGGTATAGTAGATTATCTTGGCTATAGGCCTAAATGGTCTCTTCCCATCAAAAGTCTCTTTTATCTCTTGTTGGACCCCGGGCCGAGTTCATTCCTCGGATTTCCTCTTTGAGTCAAAGTCCTCAGGGAAAATTTAGGTCTACTCCCCCATAGTGTGTTTTGAATTTTACAATTCTGTGGCCTATTTTTAAGGTCAAGGAACGTAAGCAATTAACTAGTGATCAGTTTTTATTTTTTATTTTTTTATCATCAAATTATTAAATTTAAATTACTAATATACCATAAGTTATTTATTTGTCTAAAGTAATGTTTTGTAAAGATTAAGGGTTATCTAGAGAATTTAGTCCTCAGATAACTTACCGATAACAAACTTTTTTTTTTTTAGTAAACAATAATACTTATTAGAACATACACGAAAATAGTTTTACTAGTGTTTTTAAACCGGGTTTATAATACATTACATAACCATAGTACAATTACAAAAGGGCCTAACTTTTGTAGTTGTAGACTGGGGTTATAAACAGCGGATACTAGATATACACAACCAATGTGGGATAAACATCCTCTTACTATATAGAAGATATATATATATATATATATATATATATATATATATATGTATGGATTTAAGTTACATCTTGTATAAATCTTGTAAAGGTAAACATTTTTTATATTGTAGATTTTTAAAAGATCTAGCAGTTGAAAAATTATGTTACAAACCCATGGGTAGAAGTAGAACTCACCCTTGAAAACCGGCTTACAAGGGGAGGGTGTCTAAGAGCTTATAAACACATGGTTAAGCTTACACTTAACCAATGTAGGATATTAGGATCATAACATACCACCACGCTTTGCAGCCGACATCTCTGACGACTCACTCTAGCAATACTGACCCGTTGGTAGCCCTTTCTCTTTTTGGTGGAATCCAACCTTTAGGTCACCCTTTCCGAGATCTGACCACAAACCGCAACTCATTTGATCTCATACTCAATGAGCTACATCCGATTAATCGGGGTGATGGTCGACTCTGATACCAAATGTTACAAACCCATGGATAGAACTCACCCTTGAAAATAAGCTTATGAGGGGAGGTTGCCTAAGAGCTTATAAACATATGGTTAAGCTTACACTTAACCAATGTGAGACACTAGGATCATAACATACCACCACGCTCCGTAGCCGATGTCTACAACGACTCACTCTAGCGACACTAACATGTTGGTAGCCTTTTCTCTTTTTGGTGGCTCCACTCAACTATTGGTAATTTTAATCCAGCCTCTAGGTCACCCCTTCCGAGATTTGACCACAAAGCCGCAACACATTCGATCCCATATAAATACATGGTTAAGCTTGTTAGGACATGTGTGGAACATGTTATGAACATATGTCATATAGAATTGGCTAATCCTTTAACAAAATGCACTTTACTTGTAATTGGGTAGATCTAGGATGTGTTTAATACTTCAAGGAACAAGAGTTCAAGTCCAAGTATTGAAGCCATGCAAATCTGTCCAAGAATCAAGTGAAGAAGTACTGTTTATTAAAACTCGACAGATAGCTCGATAGATGTATCTATCGAGAATTACGAAATTTAGATTTCCAAATCTGTTTTTCATACATATCCAAGCTATGTGTTTAGGTTTTCTTTTCTCACAACCCTAGACATATATAAGGATTATTTTAAGGGCCGTCATAAGGTTGTTGCACTTGTGGTTGCATACATATTGTGACCGGAGACAATTTGCTCTAGTTCATCTTTCTCTTGAAGAAGCTGCTGTGTTTATACGCCATAGGGTTTTGTGACTAAGGAGCTTCTTGATCATCATCGTGTGGATAAATTGAAGAACTTTGCAGCCAACATCCTTCTCAAGTTGGTGTGTTAGCCACGTACTGGGATTTATGCATCAATTGGTTAGTCACGTACTTGGAGCCATGCATTGAAAGGAAAGATTGTCACTACATTACAAGTCCAATTGTGTATTGGGGTTAGAGTTCAACTGTAGGTTAGTATAAGGTACTGAGATTCCTTTACTTGTAACCGCTTGTTTTGATAATAATGGATTCTCGGGAGTGGTAACCTTAAATTTACTCGATGGGGTTTTGCCTTGGTGGTTTTGCCCATTCGTAAACAAATCACCCGTGTCAAATTTAATTTCCGCTGCATTTAGTTATTTGGTGATTTGTTTGTGCTACCACGCTTATTACATTACATGTTAAATTAACTTAATTAATTCACTTGTCTAATTAATTGGTTAATTTACCCAAGGGGTCAATACATTCTTGGTCTATCAAAGCTTACACTTAACCAATGTGGGACATTAGAATCATAACAAATTATCATAAATTTTATTCTTTTTCCCCTCATTACCTAATTAATACTATAATTTTTTTCTCTCTCCTTATTAATTTCTTTCCATACTTTTTTTTTTCCTTTTTCTTTCCAACCGTAGAGCACAATATCATTTTTTTTTCTTTCCAGTCATTAAAGAGCGAGTCCAAATCTTCTGTCTCACTTTTCCTGCTCTACCCTATACTCCACTAATAAAATCTTGCCACATGTTCACCTAATTAATTAATTAATACCATTAATTAATAATGGTAGTATTAATAAGTCAATAATGGTAGTATTTAATTAGTCAGGTGAACATGTGGCAAGTTTTTATTGGTGGAGCATAGAGTGGAGCAGGAAAAGTGAGACATAAGATTTGGACTCTTAAAGAGCACTATATAGTTTTGGTGTGGGCGGAAACTTCAATATGAGTTTTGAATTTGAGTTATGTTTTGTTACTTTTATATATTTATTTCTATGGCTAACAAGCAGCACATGCATAGTCTTTACGGGTTGGTATGGGTTTTAGATACACTATATTATTTCAAAAATCATACTAGAATTTTTGCTGTGCCCACAACGAAACTATGAGATGGGTTATAATAACCTAAAAGAAATAAATACAAGAAGCCCACTGATATTTATATAACCTGTAAAAAAAGGAACGAGGGAAGTGATAGAGGTTTAATTTAGCAGGGAAAGAAATGATAAAACATAGACACGACTTCTATTCCGCTGTTAAAAGCAATGAAAGAAAAGTTCAACGTTTTCTCGTCCTCAATACTTACTCAAAAAGTTGCTTTATATATATATATATAATATATATAATATAATATAAAAATGGACCAAATCTTGGCTAATGAATAAGTTTTCAGCAAAATTTACAACAATTATGGACAAAAAATTGAAATCAGCTAATTACTGGAATTTAGAGTGCCTATTAACCGTGATTATGGATAAAGGTCCAGGCCAAGCAGAGGAGAGAAAAGAAGAAGAAGAAGAAGATTGTCTGGATTTGGAGGGTGGAGGGACTCATTTAATGCTTCATCACTTATTTTTAGAAAGATGATGAGATGACTAATAATGTGTTTTAAACCATTGGATTTAATAAAAATCAATAGTCTAAAAAATGTATAACTCTTGCAAAGTTATACCAGGTGTGTAACTTTAAGTAATGTTACACTACACAATATTTTTTAATTAAATGTGAATTTTGATAAATTTACCGTTGGATTACATTATTTTCGTATATTCTCTATGCTTACAAAATTTAAAGATGATCAAAGATCAATAGTTATGTCATCAATCAATTATTTAAATTCAAATTTTTGTAGTTTAAAATAGTGCATAAAAGATGATTTTATGGATCAAAGAGTAAATTACACCCGATTGGCATGAAAATTGGCATGCATGTTAAGAACATATAAAACATGTAATTCAACAGTTGGATTTTCAAAATATGAATTCAATAACAAGTTATTGAGTAGTGTAACATTATTTAGAGTTATACCAGATGTAACTTGAACCCAACCCTATATATATGTGTGTGTGTGCGCGAGTGTGAAAAAATTTCTCTTTATATATATGGTTTTTCATTTCTATTTTGGGTTTAGTTGAGCTCTTTAGTGCCCCCAATCTAAAACCCCAAATGCCCAAAAACCAATCTAAAACCCCAAAATCCTTCCTTGTGTGCCTGACCTATAGGACTAAGATGAAATGGTATAAAACTCACAAATATATATACAGACATGTAGTTATATATGTGTTTGCTATTTGCTTGAAAATGAGAGTAATGTTTTTTAGTATTTTGTGAGAGATAGCTAAACTAGATTATAGGGAAATTCTTAATTCAATTTCTTTCTTAGATTTTTTTAATATCATGAGTTTGTGTAGATACTATCCTTTCATATAAAACTAAATTAAGTCATATATCATATAGTATCTTATATATATTTTTAGCTTGTAATGAGATAATTTTTACTTTATTGAAACTTTTAACTTCTTAAACTTTTGAAAATTTATTTATTTTTTAAAAATATGAATTTATTTACCTCTCACAATAATGACAAACTATTGAATATACTAGATACTTATAACATATATTAGCCTCTAATCACGCACTCACGGGCATGGTTAGAGACTTCTATTTTTTAAGGGAATCATTAATACCACTGGGAAGATTATTTCCACCAAGGGAAATAGAATGTAAAAATAATTATTTAGAAGAGAAAAGATTTGTGCTAATTTTATTATTTTATTTTTTTCCAAGAAGCAAAACCTGATAACTAAAAGGGAAAAATGTTTCAAAACTAAAATCAAGTATGTGTGACAAATTAACAATAAATATACAAAAGTGCATCTTAATTATGCTAAAAGAAATACATAGTTTTGAAGAAATTTAAGACAATCCCTATTACAAACCATTTCCCACCGAATACGAAGCAAATAAAAATAAGAAATTAGATGATTAAAAGAATGTGCTAATAAAAATAAGAAATTAGGTGATTAAAAGAATGTAAAATAAAACCAGTGGTACTTGATGAGTCCATAAAAACCGTTAAGGTCGTCCATCTTAATGGATGGTCATTGCATCATTAGAAGGCCATCAAAGATAGATGAGTAACCGCCACCCAACACATTCAATAACGACCATCACAGGCCTTAAACTCTCTCATGAAGACAAAGAACGTTAGGGTAATAATCACCCTCATTTATGTTCAACAGCTATCTAAGTCACCTATAAAAGGGACAATCTGTCCATTTGCTAAGGTATGTCAAAAAACTATTACAAAACACTGTCCATATACACAATATATGGGTTGGTACTAACTTAAACATCGGAGGCTCCCCCACCGGGCACAACCTGGTGGTCTCTTCAATTAGTCCCTCCTTTATTTTGTAGGTCTTACAAGATTGTCTAATGCTCCGGATTCGACGAGTGATCCAACTGACGATTTTGACATCATCAATTTGGCGCCGTCTGTGGGGAAGAGATTAGCCACTAACCTCTTCCTACAACAAAAGGTCACTTAACTCAATCAAGGGTTATGAACAAGAAGATATCGGACCAAGAGTATCTCATAGGATGGTACCCTTTGATCATCTTCAATTTGCACATTCTCATTTCTTCGACCACTTTCGCAATATAAGACTGAATTGAGATGGAGGAGACAAAGAGGTATCACTGACACACCATCTTCGTCAAAGCATGACTTTGTCGTCCAATTAAGTAGATGATGATGTGAGAACCCAAATCCAAGGTCTTAAACCTTACGGCCTCTACCTTGACTCCTTGAGGGTCCACACCCCTGAAGCAGAGAAACAAAGCACACATTCGGGTCTTATGGTGTAGAGGAGATCAAATGGATGGTTTGTTCATTATAAGGCATGGACTGAACGCTGGATGACCACAAAATTCAAGCGACCTCGACAGACCTTAAGGATATGGCCCAGTTCAAAGAACACACTATGGTCTAAAATCTAAAGGTCAAATTTATGCATTTTCCCCTTTTCTACTCACCAAGTATTTGCAAATAATATTTGATCTTCTTTCACGCTACACAATTCTCAAAAGACACATAAGGGTGAAGGAATTAATAACTATAATACTTTTCCATCCTAGAATGCAAAACGTTAGACAATATTATAATTCCCAAGTTCTATGCTAAGCATTGATGGAAAATGCCATAATATAGTTAGAAGACAGTGAATTCATGGTAATAAATATATATGGTCTAGAGATATTATCCAATTTTATACCAGCTTTTTGAGGTGAAATAGGTAGAAACTTTTATTTAGTAAAACTGTAAGTACAAGGGAATATATACCCTGTTTCAACAAACCGAAAACAGGGGATAAAAAGGACATCAAAATTTTATACCAGCTTTGGAACAGCCTTGGTTGCTGTCAAGCCAAAATTTAAGATTCCAATTTTGGGTTTGAATAGTTGTACAACAGTGAGGCTTTATAGCTACAACCAACACACGTTCAAGGAATATATTATATTTGGATATATTATATTTGGTAGTTAGGGAAAAGAGTATGGAAAGAGATCTTTTCTTTTAGAGTTAATGCAATTTGCATGGAAGCGAAATTCTCCAGCATTAACTTCCGTGATTCTAGGAGCCTCTTTTTCCTTATCCGTTATTGCCATTTCTGAGCTATCATTGTTTAATTTTTGAACCAAGACGGAGTCTGAGGGAAATACCGAGTAATTATGGTGTAATAATTTCTCCTTTAACCTCGCAATCAAACTGTCATCCACCTGTAAGCCATCTGTAACGCACTCCTCTAGCACATTAACTTCAGCATTCAACACCTTAGAGACGGAATTAATGTGCTCTCCCGCGGTCCTTTGGTCAAGGAATATCACCATTTACTCTTTGAAATCCCCTCCATTAAAGCTAAATATAAGTCAAGCATTATAGCCTTGATATTCTAATTATGACCATCAAAAAGAGTTTTACTACATTTCCTAATATAATCATAACAAACCGTTTGAGTCCCTTTACTGTATAAATAAATGTTTATAATATCCTAATTGATGTTCACAAACTATGGCTTTTTATCAGTACTTTTCTTTCCTAATGCATCTTACTAAGATAGGAAAATTGAAGTCAAATTTTATTGCATGGCCCTTGTCAAAGGTAAGAAATCTCATATTTTACCATTTGAGAAAAGTGAAACCAAAATTTATTATCTTAATAGAATTGTAGTATGTCATGATTTTGACCACTAAAAAGGTGGATTTGAATCTTATTGCCTATCTAAGTTATTTATTAAAAAAAAAAAAAAAATCTGCTTTAGGCATTAAACCCAAAGTTATTCAGTTTCGATTTTTGAAGTTAAAGAAATTCTGGATGAAGAAAGTTAGTGAATACTCCTATATGTTTTTACTTTCTATAGTTAGTTTCCTAATGGAAATTAATTTTATAAATGCTCCTTAGAGCAATCAATTAAATGTATAAAACATCATATGTTTTTACTTTCAGAGTTGTCAATATCATTAGATATAAAATGTTTTTTCTCTCAAAAAAAGACATAAGATGGTTTAAAAAATATGCTAATAGCATTATTTTTGAGTCAAAGGATCCAATTATTTAAGGAATGCAAGTTTGTAAAATTTCATAATTCAAAAATCATTAGAATTTATGCCAATATGCATAAAAGATATTTAGTTTCAGTACGTTTCTTCTGAAATAAATTCCATCATCGTTGCTAAGTTATAAAATTTTATATCTTCATATGTTCCACCATAGAATGAACAAAGTTTACTATTTAAATTTTTCCATGTATAATTACACTTTGAGAATGGAGAATTTAAATTGTTCCATACATAAATCCCACCAAAAGGTTTCATGAAATCTTTAGTGGTCTTTATATGTTAAAGCATCATGCTTTCACTGAGCCACTACACTTCAAAGCTCGGTATAAACTATATTACACCTCATCTATATAAAAATCAATATTAAGCCCCCAACAAATTTTATACATTTGTGGTTAATATTATTTGTGAATTTCTTACTTAACAAGGTTGCTCCAAGTCTAACACTTTGCACAGTAAAAGTACTAAACTATATACTAGTATAACTAGCCTAGCTTGATTGTACCTATATTCTTAAGAAATTGTCAAGAAGAACTTGCCAAGAAAAATATCAAAAACCATTAAGTGGAAAAGGGTAATACAACCAAAGGTTATGAAAATTCCTTTGACATCACAAATGGGGAGTCAAGCCCCAATAGCTTTGAAGCCAATATCAACCCACCAAAGAAGAGCTCGTTGAAAAGAAATCAGCTTAGAAGGGTACCCAAAGTACCGCACACACACATCTAAATCACTTGCCATGTGAACAAAGTGGTTCCAAGCCAAGTATGCCTGTTCTAAGATCCTTGCAAATGTGGGCTCAGATATTCAATTTCTAGAAAAAGTCCCAAGGCAAACAGGTAATTAAACCTTACTCACTCTCTCTCTTGTTAACTTAATCTCCAAAACTTGATTTTGATGTGTGTAACGTATATATCTTAAATTTAAGGAATTGCATAAGTTACCAACTAAATGCGAAATGAATCTAAGACAGACAGTAAAAAAAAAAATCCAAGGAAATCCTATACCTTCCTTTAGTCTAGCTCTATAATTGTTGAGATTGTAAGAAATGTGAAGTCAAATTCTTTTTAAAATATGCCATGTTGAGGCACTAAAAAGTGGAATCAAATATCATTATGGTTTTACCATAATAGTATTGTAGGACGTGATGAATTGCATTATTTAACGATTTAACCCTTTCTATCCTTTAAATATCTGCAACAGTTTGTTATTTTGATAGTTAATTACTTATATGATTTAGTAAGGTTAAAATAGAGAAACTTGAGGTCTAGAATAAAAGATTCGCTACACCATTTTTTTTTTAAAAAAAAAATTCATGACCGTTTCTCTAGTTCATATCTTACCAACTTATTGCACATAATATCACAACATCAAACATTTCTTTTTATCTTAAAATCATTTTTGATATACGCTGGACACTTGAGTATCCAAAATAAGGGACATATCAGCTTTAACTTTGACACTTTAAAGAAGCATGTAGCTAATAGCTTGTCTTCACAAATCGTATTATACTTTTAGAATGCACTTCGACAAATGACATCCATAATTGTATAGCATGCAATTGCATATTTGTATATTGTCATTCCTAACAAAATGCAAGTAGCACTATTGAAGTGACTTAAGTGTACAATTAAAGAAGAGAGAAGAGGAAATTGCTACTTCGAACAGCAATGACCATGGTCATCAAAGCACTCCCCAAAAAAAAAAAAAAAACAAAAACAAAAACAAAAGTTCCAACCATGATAGACCATTCCTCTAGACATTAACAAACAAGAATTGCACTGTTCATGTTTGAATGGGGGCAACAAAGTGGCTTAGTTTTTACACCTTCAAAAAATTGAAGCAAAAGAGATCTAGGCTTTAGACATGAAGTATCATGTTAAGCTTAAAAATCTTAATAGAGAAAAGCTCGTCAAGAAGATCCTAGCAATGAAAAATTGACGAGTGTGGCAAAATAAAGCCGTCACCTAAGGTAACACATTTATTTCTGTCTTTTTTATATTCGTCTATAAAATTTATGCCTACTAAGATTTCATGCAAAAATGTATGTACTACTAGATGAATTGCAAAAGAGGTGAAGCTCTAGAATTACAAGAAAGGCCCACCTAGGCTATTGGTAACTTATTATTTGTATATAAATTGTTCTAAAATTCTTGTTTAACCAAGTCTTGGCAAGTGCACGTGTAACTTAATGCAGATATCAACATGGCCTCGAGAATGTCCAAAACGACATAGCGTCAAAGAATCTTTCCAGCAACAAGTGACAAGATTCCTTAAATGAATGTAAGTCACCAAAAAATGGCTAAGTGATAAGATTCCGCCAAGACGGATGTAAATCACTGACAAAGCCTAAGTGACAAGATTCCTTAAAAATGGATGTAAGTCACCAAAAAAAAAAAAAAATGGACAAGATTTCGCTAGACTGATGTAAATCGCTGACGAAGTCTAAATGACGAAGCTCCGTAACTGGATGTAAGCCACCTAAAAGTGGCTAAGTGACTAAATACCCTTAGACGAGTGTAAGTAGACAAGGATTCTCACGCAAACGCAAGTCACACGTAAATCAAGAATATCAAACGTGACGACCAGAAAATGAATGAAAGAAGAAGCATCAAAGTGATAAAAAATGGTCGTCCAAAGAAATCGCCTTGCTCTTTAGCAGTGATAAAAAATGGTCATCTAAAGAAATTAGCTTGCTCTTCAACAGTGACAAAAAATGATCGTCCAAGGAAATTAGCTCACTTTCAAGATCAAGCTATGATCCCACGAACGTCCAAAAAGACCTTTAACAGGCAGATACTAAGAAGTCGTCACAAAAATACTACCATTCTTGAAGAAGAAAGTAGTTGAAGATAAAGAAGTCCGAATCTAAACAAGTCAAGAATATTCACAAAGCCTGACTAGCATAAAGCAAAATCAGACTTGGGAATGGGGGGCAATTGATGAGTCCATAAAAACCGTTAAGGTCGTCCATCTTAATGGATGGTCATTGCATCATTAGTAGGCCATCAAAGATAGATGAGTAACCGCCGCCCAACACATTCAATAACGACCATCACAGGCCTTAAACTCTCTCATGAAGACAAAGAACGTTACAATTAGGGTAATAATCACCCTCATTTATGTCCAACAGCTATCTAAGTCACCTATAAAAGGGACAATCTGTCCATTTGCTAAGGTATGTCAAAAAAACTATTACAAAACACTGTCCATATACACAATATATGGGTTGGTACTAACTTAAGCATCGGAGGCTCCCCCACCGGGCACAACCCGGTGGTCTCTTCGATTAGTCCCTCCTTTATTTTGCAGGTCTTACAAGATTGTCTAATGCTCCGGATTCGACGAGTGACCCAACTGACGATTTTGGCATCATCAATACTCACTATTTGGTAGGATGCATTTATATGACATCTCATATTTTGCAAGTTGACCACATGTTCGCTCAAATGGACTACAAAATAAGGCAAAATAAGAGTAAATCAAGGGTTAAATGTGATTAGTAATAGACGTATAGTAATGGTTTGAAGTAATGAATTAAAAGTAAAAAATAATATGAAGAGTGGAGATTTTATATAGGATATGAAGAAAAGTACTTGAACAAATTATTGTGTAGTATAGATCTTGTTCTTCAAAATTCCTCAGGGAGAATTTTTTTTTTTTTAATTGAGAGAGGAAGAAAGGTGAAGAAATGTATTTGTGGCTTAACCTTGATTCTTTGAATCTAAAATTTGTATAGAAATAAAAGAAAATTAAAGAAGTGTGGTGATAATGGTTATATTTTTAAAGAGGTGATACGGTTGTTGAATATGGAGTTCTTCACAAAATTTGAATTAAAAAAAAAAAAAAAAAGGCTGGGTGGGGAGGTTTTTTTTGGGATACCCAACTTTTTTATTATAGGGAAACCTATCTAATTTTTGTGATAATTGCATAATTTTTTGACTGAGAAGAAAAAGAGAAAGATAATTGTATAAGTTTATCTCTTAAAAAGTTTTGAATTTGGTTTTCTAATCTTTTGTATAAAAAATTAATTAATTAATTGGGTAATTGAAAAGGCGTAGGTTCAAACTGTTTTTTGCAGATTAAATTTCAGGTGGAAAGTTTATATATTTATTTTAAAATTTATCCTATCCAATTGTGTTATAATGTTGAAACTTTTTTTTATATATATAAAATAGAAATTCTACTTTAACCTAATCTAAATGTATATGTTGAATTTTTTTTTGAGAATGAGATAATGTTGAAACTTGATTTTTTTTTTTTTGGATAGATTTTGATAACACTTTTAAAGTGGAGACTTGTGGCTGGATTCTTGTTTTTTGTGTTTTAAATAGATGGAGCTTTACGATATGTGGAGGAGGGAGCGAAATGTGGAAAACCTATTTTTTTTTTTAATTTTTTTTTTTATATATCTAAAATTTAGGATTGTTTAAATTAGTAATTTTACTTTGGGCATCTAAAATTAGAAGTCCAAACAAGGGAAAGCCCTTAAATAGTGTGTGTTTGGCTTCAAATTAAAAAACCATCTTATTTTACTATTTAGTTTTGCTACTATTCATGAGCTCCATTTGGTGGCCAAAATGGCCAAATACCACAAATTTTTGAAACATTTTGTAAAAAAACACTGTTTCGGAACTATATAAAGAAATACCACTTTTTATGGAACTCGAGTTTCTTAAACTCGAGTTTCTAAGAGTTTTGCCACTGTGGCACTGCTGAGGTGGAAATTGGGCTATTAAAAAAAATTATGTGGTACTCGAGCATGGTAAACTCGAGTACCATGCAACACAATACTCGAGTATACCAGGCTCGAGTACCATTTTATAATAAAATGCTGTTCTTTTTTTTTTTATTTCTAAGGTACTCGAGCTCACCAAGCTCGAGTACCTTGTAAGGAACTCGAGTTTAATAAACTCGAGTTCCTTATAACTTCTTTTTTTTTTTTGTTGGGATTATTGACAAATAAACATAAACATAAAAATAAGTAGCTTTTTTTAAGTTTTTATTTATTTAAATAGAAGCACTATAAAATATAGAGATTTTAATTTCAAAATATGAATTTAATTTCTACATTAAGTAAAACTGTTCACTGTTTTCTCATAAAATTTTTCTCCGGCTTGGGCTCCATGGACTAAGCCTCAAAAAATCTCCCATGGACTAAACCACACAATATTATTCGAGTCGGATCGGGTCGTCAACATGAATCAAATGATACCCTTAAAGTGTGGATGAAATGTTTTATAATGCTTAAATTTATAAAAAATACTAGTGAAAGTTCCATGCGTTGCATGGCTTTAATCCTGAATTTTCTTTATATATTTTTTTGAGAAATTATAACTAAATGAGTTATTATTACATAATTTTAGAATTATTTCCTAACTAAATGAATGATTATTATAATATAACATGCATAATTTTGTATATTTGTCCTTATATATAATATCTTTAATTAAGATTATCAATAAAAACCTTTCTAATTTTTTTTTATAACTCCTTATTTATTAATGAAGGAGATGATTTGAACTCAAGCAATTAAATATTTTATAATACTTGCATATTATTGTTACTTGCATATGCGTAAGTTGCAACTAAAAAAAAACCACAATCTATTAGTTCTACTAAGGTGAGTTTGGTTCAACTTTTTCAAACAGTTCTTTTGGAAAAAGTGGAAGTTTTAAAAAGTAAAATATGAAACTGAGTTTTTTTTTTTTTTTTTTTTTTTTTTTTTAAAGTAGCATGTTTGGTAAAAACCATCAAAAAATGCTTTTTGACAAAGTTGAGTGTTTGGCTAATACTTATAAAAGTGGCGGTTTGAGTTGTAAATTACCAAAAAAGACAAGATATATATAAATATATACGTTTTAATTACCTCTCTTTATGCAAGTTATGGACACAATATTTTTTCAAAAATTTCACAATAAAGTCTGCATGACAAGTTGTTAATGGTAGGGAAAAATATAATGTCACTAATAGGTCCAGATGAGAATTAATAACAACTTACTGTGTAAACTTTATAACGAGTTGTAAACTTTATAACAAGTTGTTCACTCTCTTTTCTGCGTAAATTATTTTCTGTTCACTATTTAAAAAATTGTTCACTGTTTTCTCATAAAACACCTAGTGAAATCGTGATTTCTAAATTTAAAAGCCAAATCTGAATGCTTTTTCATGTTTGAATTTCATAATAATCGAATCTCTTTTTCTGCATTGATAAAATATGTTTCTACATTAATAAAATTTCCTCTCTGCACATCATGTTTACTGTATATTCGAATCTGCTTACCGCATTCATAAAATCTGTTTTCTGCATAAACTATTTCTAGTATTCTGCATAAAATTATTTTCTGTTCAGCATTATTTAAAAAATTGTTTACTCTCTTTTCTGCGTAAATTATTTAATAATGTGTTAAAGCTAACAAAATAACAAATACCTGAATATAAAACAGCTTCCTAGAGGGTAGTTGTCAATAATGATCATTCACCAGAATGTTATTGATATTACTCTGTTTATTCAAAATCAAGTACCCAAACAAAGAATTGTCATTTTGTAGTTTATATAAAAGCAGAAATCATTAGAATGAACAAACAAATGTGAATCATATCTAGAATGAAATTTGTATGCAAAGGGAAAAGAGAATGAAACACAAAACAAGATAATCACCTAAGCCATGGACTCATTGTACTTGTTCCTAAGGTTCTAAACCAATTCAAATTCACATCAACATTGACTACCACAGTTACATAATTTCTTGGAAGCGTCGGGCACATCATGGTCGGCAAACCTCCAAAACTAAGTACAGGGAAATCGTGTTTTCTAAATTTAAAAGCCAAATCTAAATGCTTTTTCATGTTTGAATTTCACAATAATCGAATCTATTTTTCTGCATTGATAAAATCTGTTTCTACATTAATATAATATGCTCTCTGCACATCATGTTTACTGCATATTCAAATCTGCTTACTACATTCATAAAATCTATTTTCTGCATTAATTAAAACTATTTATTGTTTTCTCATAAAAATTGTTCACTATTTTCTGCATAAATTGTTTCTAGGATTTTGCATAAAATTGATCATCATGGCTACTCTTATACCACTACTCAGCAAGAGCACAAAGGTGTACAGAAAAAAGTTTTTGTTGTATGTGTGGTTTGGATGAGTCTGTATGTATTGAATTTATTAATTTTTGCTACAAGTAATGTACAATAAATCTAATTTGGGTGATAAGTGTTATGTGTGTAACATTTCAAATTACACAAATATTGGAAACATCAACATATCTAACTGGAGGCATTTCACTTCCTAAGGTGTTTCCTACATTACAAAGCAGAGGACATTGTCCAACCAAAGCACAAGAATCATATGTAGCAACAAAGAACAGCAGGGAAAAAATGACACAATGATTTCATATAAACTTAGCCAAAACTAATGAACAGTTAATCTTTAGATTTGTAAAAGTTGAATGTACATAATCATTAGTTGTCTTATATATAGTTAGAAAATAATTCTAAAATTATGTAATAATAACTCATTTAGTTATAATTTCTCAAAAAATATATATATAAAAAATTCAGGATTAAAGCCATGCAACGCATGGAACTTTCACTAGTATCTTTTATAAATTTAAGCATTATAAAACATTTCATCCACACTTTAAGGGTATCATTTGATTCATGTTGACGACTTGACTTGACTCGAATAATGTTGTGTGGTTTTTAATGGAAGATTTTTTTAGGCTTAGTCCATGGAGTGGAGGCTTGGGCTGACAGGCCCAAGCTGGAGCTCTCATGGACAAGCCTTTTGGGGGTCTGGGGGCAACGCCCCCGGAAAAAATTTTATGAGAAAACAGTAAACAGTTTTACTTAATGTAGAAATTAAATTCATATTTTGAAATTAAAATCTCTATATTTTACAGTGCTTCTATTTAAATAAATAAAAACTTAAAAAAAGCTACTTATTTTTATGTTTATGTTTATTTGTCAATAATCCCAACAAAAAAAAAAAAAAAAAAGAAGTTATAAGGAACTCGAGTTCCTTACAAGGTACTCGAGCTTGGTGAGCTCGAGTACCTTAGAAATAAAAAAAAAAAACAGCATTTTATTATAAAATGGTACTCGAGCCTGGTATACTCGAGTATTGTGTTGCATGGTACTCGAGTTTACCATGCTCGAGTACCACATAATTTTTTTAATGGCCCAATTTCCACCTCAGCAGTGCCACGGTGGCAAAACTCCTAGGAACTCGAGTTCCATAAAAAGTGGTATTTCCCTATATAGTTCCGAAACAGTGTTTTTTTACAAAATATTTCAAAAATTTGTGGTAGTTGGCCATTTTGGCCTCCATTTGGTACTATTTATGAGTCTTACTGTACTATTTCAGCTAACTTTTACCTTTATCTACAATATTTTCGGTAAAAAGTTTTTAATTTCAGCAAAATAAGCGGATCTCAAACAGACACATAATAGTATAGATTGGATATATATATATATTTTTTTTTTAATGAAAGATTGGGTAGATTTTGATAACTCTTTTGAAGTGGATAAAGGTTTTGAAATTCAGACCGGACCGTATGGTCCGATCGGAAAAACCTCGAACCGCTCATTTTTGCGGTTCTTTTAACTTCAAGAACCGCTCTATGGGAAAAAAGCAGGGACTCGTACGAATCGTAGTCAGACCTCACGGTTCTCAGAACCGTGATCAGACCGCTTCTCACGGTTCCCTATTTCCCTTTGAATCTGAACCTAAAAAAAATAAAAATAAAAAACACAGAAAAGCAAGCTTTAAATTCTGCCACTGCCATAGGACTTCAGTTCGTTATCAGCTAAAGCGAGAGGAAAAGATCGTTCTCTTGGGCGAAGCAATTTTTCATCGTCGAGAGGGTCATCTTGTTCACTAAAAGCCGAAAGTAGCAGATCTTGTTCGCTAAATTGATGTTTCGAGGGAGATTTAGCTCAGATCTGTTTTGGAAGAGAGGGAGAAGAGTTTGCTCAGATTAGTTCTGGAAGAGAGGGGCGAGAGAGAAAGAAAACAAGAAGCGTGTGAGGGAAAGAAAGAAAAGACTAGCCTAGTGGTAGTGTACTAGTGGGCAGGGGTCTAATGGTTTTGTGAGGATGGAAAATACTGACGCATGGGGAAGAGAGTTTGTTTGGGGAAAGGGTAAATTAAATGCATGAGTGGACATTTTCTTTAATGCATTTATTTTTATATTTAATTTTAAATGTTAAACTTTTTAAACGTTAAACTTTTTAATTTAATATATTAGGATAAACTTTAAAGTAATATTTTAAACTTGAAAGTGCTGCATCTTTATATTTATTTGTACTATTTTAATAAAATATTCTATTTGTAATAATTTTATACATTTATTTATATTTAAAATAATTAATAATTTAATTATGACGTCATCACGGTTTGACCTCGGTTCAACCTCAAAAACCTTGAATCTCTCCCTTCTATGGTTCAATGAACGGTCTGGGTCTAAAAACATTATCATAAAATGACAAATGTGTGTTTGTGGCTGGAATTTTTGTTTTTGTTTTTTAACCTTTTTTTTCAATACCAGGAATTTTACAAATATGTGGAGGAGGGAGAGAAACGTGGATGAAAAACTTTTTTTTAATAAATAAAAAATTTAAGACTTTTTAAATTAGTAATTTTACTTTGGGCATCCAAAAGTAGGAGTCTAAATAAAGGAAACCCCTTAGATAGTAGTATTAATAATAAATATTTGACCAAAAATAACAAACTTATACACAAATGAAGAATCATTTAGAAAACAATTATTCTAATTAATCTCTAAAAACAATTGGTTTTTTTTTTCAATTGATATCTCATGTACCTTTGCATACTGTCCTATCCAAAAAAATAACAAAAATACTACAAAACAAGAAAAATAACAATAAATTGAAGAAAAAAAATTTTGATTACTCAAGAAAATAATAAAAGTTAAGCATATTAAACACACATTCCAAAAGGAGCATTATTGGAACTTTATTGACAGGAAATAAAACTCCTTAGACAATATTTATTAATCATACCAAATAAGTATTTTATTTTGGATTTAACAATAAATTTTCTTAATCCATGTGTTGTAAGTATAATTGTATTAGAATCATTTAAAAATTTTCAAGTATTATTTTTACAAAAGTAATGACTTTGAGTGGAGTTTTTTTTTTATTATAAAATTTTAATAATCTATTTATAATCTTTTTTTAATTATAATTGAGTTATAACTACTTAAGAATTTTTAAGCAATATTTTCACGAAAGTAATGAATTTGAGTGGAGCTTTTGGAAAATTATGCCCCAAAGAAATGTTAATTTTATAAAATAACATATATAAAGGGGGAGGGGGGAGTCCAGATTAGCAACCTAATAGACTCCGCACAATTTCCCCTCAAAGAAAATATTAGGATCATACAATTTTTACCATAATTTTCTATGTAGCAAGTTATGAGTGATAGAGAAAAAGATGGTATTAGGTTCATGTAAGTCAGTAAGTTCACATATCCACTGTTCATTACTCGCCACTTGAGTGATAAAATTTGTTCAATAAATTATGGTCCTAGGCTCCTAGCCTATCCACAAACCGTCCATTTCTTACATTAACCGAGTCAAAGGCCAACTGTCTCACGGCAATTGCGAACATATTAACAAGAAACACAAGAAGTTCTTATCAGGTACATCCTACTCCCCCTACAACCTCATCTCCTTCATAAATCACCACCGTCAAAACCATCTCACATTATACAATGATACAAAATGTTGTTCCCACTCTTGTTATGTTAAAGAATATAGTTCTTTTATAACCATGCCATTTGCCACAACTTTGGTCTCAATCTAATGACATGTGTGATTGTTAGACTATCACTTTTATATTGACCCATCACTTTTTTTCCATCACTTATCGTCGCAAATATCATTGAGTCAACAAACTTTCTCTTAAGATCAGGATGTTTAATTATAGAAGCACGTCACTTTTTTTTCCACCATTTATCATCGTAAATATCATTGAGTCTATAAACTTTCTCTTAAGAATAGGGTGTTCAGTTATAGAAGTACTGAAGAATAGTTAGAACTGGAAATAAATACAATTCTCAAGGCATGCAAAGCACTTCAACAAGAATTCTTTCACATTTGTCAACCAAGAAGAGGAAGAGAAGGAGAGGGGTAGTTTAAATTGTTGTTTGGGCAACAATGGCAGAGACTCAGAAGCCAGTGATTTTGGTGGCTGTGGATGAAAGTGAACATAGCTTCCTTGCTTTGAAGTGGGCATTAGACCATTTTTTTGTTTCTAAGGAGAACCATAAATTCAAGCTCATTATCGTTCATGCTATAGGTTCGCCGGCTTCTTACCTAGGAATGGCTGAAGTTGGTAAAGTTTATTCAAATTTTAGTGATTTTCATCTATCAATACTTGCTGCTAACAAAAACACAATAAAATGATAAGTTTTTTTTTTAAAAAAAAAATATTTATTTTTGATAATTTGATTGTTACAATGTGGAGAAAGATTTGAACTCTGGACATCTATGATGGAAATATAAAAAAGTGTCAATTGAATTACAAATCTTTAGAATCTTATTAAACATGTTAAATTTACGACTTATTAATATTCCTAAGCGTTTAAGCATAATTTTAAACATTATCTTAGGGTGGGATGTTGCCTTATTAATTAAATTAATTTCCTTTCAATTATGGTATTGATGCCTTAAAAAAACTGGTATTGACAAAATTGACGTAACATCATTCTATGATTTTTTTGCTTTGTGGTTAGCTAATTTACATGTGAGCACTACAATTCGGGTCAATGAGTTGGAACCATGTATAGATGTTGATTGTTTTGCTAAGTGCTCTAATTGTTTTTGGATTTCTTTTGCTTTATATTTTCTAGGGTTGAACAAATTACAAATATCAAGAATTACAACTTACAAGTTATTTTTGTACAATAACTGAATTCAATCTTTGACGTTCTCTTTAACAGGATCCTCTGAATTTGTAAAGGTTTTGGACTCAGATTTGAGGAAGTCAGCCGCTATTACCATTCAGAAGGCTAAGGACATCTGCAGCAGTAAATCGGTAACAATCACATATATAGTACAATCGATTAGGATCACATCTTATAAAGTAGAACTCATTTATTCAAATCTTTCCCTTTTCTCGATTTGGGGACAATTTCATGTGCATAATAAATAAATAAGAAATACTAAAACTACTAAAAATATTATTAAAAAAAAAAAAAAAACTAGTCACTGACAATTAATATGATTAGTATCACTTTAATAATATAATATAATAAATTTTTTTGTGATTAATAATACATTAGTGTGTAAGATATGTAATAAGAATTATAGTATCCGCTTAACAAAAGAAATAAAAATAAAAGATCAATGTTATTGAGCCGGCTGTGACTTACATGGTTGAGTGAGTGTCATGTTGCTGCTAACCTTAGTAAATGGCACTAATTGTATGCAAGGCCTGCATAATTACACTCAAAATGATCTTTCTAGATACTAAATAATTGACATAGTATTATTGGAGAATTGGAGCCTATAGGCGGGCCAGACCTTCTAGAATGAAGTTTTGCATTATGGTAAGAATTATTGTTATAGCTTATAGAATTAATGAATTAAAATTTCTGTGCAGGTTGATGATGTGTCAACTGAAGTGAGTCAAGGAGATCCCCGGAATGTTTTGTGTGAGGCTATAGATAAACACCATGCATCTATTTTGGTAATGGGCAGTCGTGGTTATGGGGCAATTAAAAGGTACAATTCTATAGCACCTAGTTACCAATTACATTATGACTATAATGTACATTTCTAGTTTTTTGTGCTAATTTGGTGCAAAGCAATGCCTTTCATAAGTTTTAAAATTGATTCCACAAGGAACTCAAAGTCCAAACCCTCTTTCTGCATCTAGAGCTCATTGGGTACAACTATTGAACATTTCATGTGGTATTTGAAGTATTGTTTTTAGTACAAGGAGTTAGCTTACAAAGTGCAGGTATAAAAGTTTACATACATTCATTCAACTGGGAAATGAAATCATTATTGGCTGCTAACATCATATATATATATTGAGAACAATATCGGTGGCATTGCTTAATCTAGCAATTTGGCACGGATTGCATCTTGTCAACATTTCATAGGTTATGTAAAGATGAAATCTCCATTCATTTTATAGCAGACTTTGGTGTCACTTCCCTTACTAATAATAACCATGACTCCACTCCATTACCCAGAAAATAAAACGAAAAAGAAAATAATAAAAAACTGAAAAATCCATTCCCTATGCATGTAGCCTAATGAGTAATTCCATATGGAGGGCAGAATTGGCCCTGCTTCCATTCATGCACAAATCTATGTGATGCAAATTCTATTCAGCCTATGTGATGCAAATTCTTCTCCCTTTGCAGGGCGGTTTTAGGCAGTGTCAGTGATTACTGTGCTCATCATGGTCGCTGCAATGTGATAATTATTAAGAAGCTCCAGCACTGAACCAGTATTTAGGCTACCTAATAACGAATATTTACTAATTTCACATATATTATATTGAATTCTTGTCACTCTTGTTACAATTCCATTTGTAAGGTTTTGTGTGCCTTTTTTTTTTTATGAATAAAAAATGGGTAAAGGAAGTAACTTGAGTTGACGTTTTTCACTTAGGCGTGATTATAGTAACACCCTACCTGCTGGACCCAAGCCTGCTAGAGCAAAAGATCTAGATGAGTCATAACTGTGCACCCAGCCCCATCGAGGATGCTAGTGAGCATGAGCTAAGAACATAAAGTTATTTCTTAAGTGCTTCCCATTGTGGAACTCAAACGTGGGACATCTACCTCCCAAACCCTTAGAAGTGAGAGATCATAACCACTAGACCAAACACCTAGGTGGTGCACCTTATTTCCTGCAATTTTGGTGCAGATTTCATGCAATAAATCCATCTTCTTATATTAGATTAAATTTTCTATTCTCTTTGTATGTGTACCTTTTATGTGTGTAATTATGGTACAAAGTGTCGAAGTGCCCAGTGAAGACCTATTTTCAATCTATACAATTCGGCAATCAATTGATCATTGTCCATTATTCAGTAGTCACCAAAAGCGTTGAACGGTCATGCAAACATGAAATACCAAAGCAATTGCCTTGTAAAATATAGGCAGCCACTTGAGACAAACCTTTTTGTTAGGAAATTGTGAGTAGTTTAAGTAGTAGATATAGGCATAGCCAATATATTTTAATTACTTCACTGCTTCACAGAATGAGAAGGCCTTAAAGCACACATGAAGAGTCACAAAGACAATAAATCAATTGCTACCATTGTATAAACTTTGATGCCCCTTCCGTTATAATATATCATATTGCTGCTAACTCATCTAAAAACAACATTTTTTTGTCCTCCATTTTTTAGTCCAACGGATTAACAACAGATGCTGACAGAAAGTATACACTATACACATTGTTATGGTTGATTATGTAAACTGCAAATTTTCATAGACAAGAAACCATGGCACAAACAATTTGAATATAACCACCACCCATGTTGGGCGAAGCGATATCTCCCCTTGCCATTGCCATGAGAGCTTGGGGGTTTTCCATGGGCGAAGCGATATCTTCCCTTGCCATTGCCATTAGAGCTTGGGGGTTTTCCATGGACTTGCTATGTCGAGCCTGGGGGTGGGTTTGAGGTGGTGTTTAGTAGGCATTAGGATTTTTAAGCTAGCTCAGAAAGAAAAGAAAGAAATATGAACATAGTGACTACTTAAAACTCCTCTACTGCTACTAACTATTTTGTTGAAAATGTCACAAGATTCTCTAATTTCAAACTATAAAATTAAATTTACACATTTCAAAAATTAATCAAGAGAACCGAGAAATACAGCTTTTCTCCAGCATACTACTACAGAATACACATTGGCTACTGCGCAGCATACCAACCCTCTTAGGCTCTTACTAACGAAAATGGTTCTACTCTATAGCTTGGATCATGGTCATAAAAGATATGTTTGAAGTGATAAAAAATATATATGATATACCCACACTTGTAATAGGTTTGAAGTGAAAAGATAAGACAAATTTTATCCATTTTCTGCAAAGGACAAGAATGCATCTGATCAATGTCATTATAAACCAATCTTGACAAACATTGTTAGAAGTATTAGTTAAATGATTAAATTTACTCTTCTCAAAAAAAAATAAATAAATAAATTTATCATATCTCAATAGCTTAAACTTTTGGAACAACAGGTAATTTAATATAATATCAGAGCATAAGACCCTGAGTACATAATATCATTTAATCAATACTTTTAACACGTGAGGAGAAGTATTAAAAGTATTGATTAAATGATTAAATTTTCTATATCCCAATAGTTTAAACTTTTGAGACAATCGGTAAATTAATATGCTACTTCAACTATGAATCAAATTCAATGCGTACACATTATAACTAACCATCTCTAATCAACAAATTGAAGTTTAGTTCAATATTTTACAAATTTGGCAGACGAGTTCTTTAAAATATTATTATATACTATCCAAGCGGGCAACAAATTCGCCAACAAACCTCCTTAACCTACAGTTACCCTGGTAATGACGTTATATAGAGAAAGATCATCATATGCAAAGTTGATAGAACAGGTAAAGAACCAATCAATCTTTAAATAAGACACTCCTATTCAGCAAAAAAAAAAAAAATCTTTAAATAAGACACTCCTATGATAGTTAATTCCTATAACTTATTTGTTTCTTCAACTGAATTGAAACATAAATACCCACTAAATCAGAAAGTCACATTATAATAAGAAAATACCCATTAAAACCAGAAGAAAACAATAGGCATGAGGCCTTAATGTCAACAGAACAAACGGCAAAAATAGAAAACCAACAGTAATAGAAACTACGGTTACAGAAACAACTGCTTCGAAGCCAGCAACACTACTTTTTAGCACTTGATCTCCTTCAAACCATGGGCGAAGTACAAAAATGTTGGGTCAGTGGCACCTTCCTTGTAATAGGCAAATACAAGACCGCCATCATCGTGCATGCTCTCCCCCACAAAACTGCAAGAGTTCCCAAGTTGTTAGGCATCTTTTGAGCTATTTAACTTTTGCCCATAAAATGCATACATTAACATAAGCAAAAAGTTTATAACATTAAGTTATAAACTTGAGACAAACCATCTTTAATGTTACATACAGAAAAAGTTGAGACAAACCAAAATTGCATATGGGTTAACATAAATCACACAAGGGGAAAAAAAAAAAAGCGTAATGAGATAGGAAGTGGGAATAAGTCAATGACAATGATTAAGAGCATCAAACAGAAAAAACACTTACAATTGGAGGTCACTGAGCTTCGAAAGCAGGAACTTGGTTGCTCCCTCAATGTTCTTCTTAAAGATATCTTGCTGCTCCCCTTCAAGCTTGGGTGTCAACAACTTGATGTATCTCTTCATGAATGTGACAAATTGCTTCTTATCAAAAGAAGGTTGCTCCTGTAAGCATGTGATAATAAATGTCAGAAGCTGTTTAGCAAGGAAACAAACAAAAATAATGATATGACATGGACTAGTGGGCATCACTAACCTGAAGCCTAAAGGTGTCAACAATGTCAACAACCTTAACAGCCTGGTCATCAACACCCTCATCATCTCCTCCACCTTCAGCAGAAGGGTTTGCACCAATGTCTACATCAACAGCACCTTGAACAACCCACTGCATGGAAAAGACATTGAAATCATTAATAAATTGAATCCCACTCTCTACGAACACATATTATTGAATATGACATAATTATTGAGTAAATCCAAAAATATAGCAAACTACAATCAACGATCTTGAAACCTCCAAATCAAGCCCACAGCATCATTCCCTTTTAGTTTTAGAATTATATAACAGCATAGAAGGATAATTGAAACAGTCATATTAGAAGCTTTACTAGCATAAAAAGCAGTGACATTTGGTTTCAAGAAATTCAAAGTAAAGCTTGAGAAAAAAGTCAAAAAACTAACCTTTCCATCAACTTCCCACAGAATTCCATTCTGAATTTCCTTGTATGGAAACGAGTCCGAGAGCAGCTCATCACCTGATATAAATGAACAAATTTTAGACAGTCAAACAACCAGCAACGATGACTGAAATAAATTTAGCATTTCATTAGTCACCAATCCTTTTGTTAATCAGAATCATCCACCCTAAACTATAGACAAATTAGCAATGGACACCCCAAACTCCAAAACTTTTGCAATCAACACTCTAATTCGATGTTAATTTGCAATGTTCACCCCCAATTCAATGGGTAACCATCCATCCTAAATTATGAGAGCATTTGCAACGTATCCCACTAACACAAAAATTCTTGAAAAATTAGGACACTATACAACAATCAAAATTTTTTTTTGATAGGTATACAACAATCAACTAATTAACATATACCTTTATGTATATCTTATTTATGGGAAAATTGCACATGAAACTCCCTTACTTTCCAAAATAAACTACACCCCATTAAACTCAGTAACATAAATTGACAAAGTTAAGCATTTACCATCCCTTGTTTGATTTAATGCATTAAATCTTATGATGAAAGTTCTTATAAACAAATTCCCAGTTTTATAGTTTTTCAAACATAAGTTGAAAGGTATTTGTACTTCCAGTAAATTTGATACCCATCAAATACCCTATTTATTTAGTTTGCAAATCATCCTATTATAATGTTGCAGCCAAACAAATATCATATGAAAGCCATAATGTGCTACATAATTTGATGGTACCACACAGTATTGTATTATGCTTTTTGATATTAGATAATATTGTATTATGTACCCAACTAATGTGCCCATAACCATAAGGTCAGTGAAAATAAGACCATTGGTTGAGTAAGTTGGGAAATCCTAGAATATAAAAATATACAAACTAGAATTTCATTGTTACTATCGCAAACGAAGAAATTGCCTCAGAACATTGGTCAAAAAGACGGTTTTGGGACAGAGTGCGTTTGCTAATGTTACAAATATATTACTCAAATCATATTTCACAAACTAAAAAGTTAAAACAACAGAACCAAAGTGAAAATATCTTGGAAAAATATATGGATGTGCCAGTAATAAAAGGGCCCGAACTATCACAAAAAAGGTCAAGTTCAGGCGAGTGATACTGGCGAGTTGAATATCGCAAGTTTTGTGTAAAATAATTGACTGGATCATCGCGGTAGTAAACCAAGATCCAATCAAGAAGCTGTACCTTGCTTTCTTCACTTCCTATTATTTGCTTCAAAGATAAGTGCAATTTTCCCTTTGTTTATTTAAATACATATATTAAATTTATTCTAAGTTTTGAAAATACATGACCTTCCAAATCTTTAAAAACATATCTAAAACCAAAGAATTTTAAAAAAAAATATATTTTTTCCTGACTTAGAGTGCTAATGCTTCTTACTTCTTAGGCTGCAATTAAACCCTAAATTAATCTATCATAGAAAAAAAAAAACCCCACAAATCCAACCAGTCATGCATACACAATCATTATCAGTCCAAGGAAAACATTAAACATGCATAGAATACAAAAAAGGGCATGATCTAATTAGCAAATTCACCCAAATACAATAACTAGGAACCAGAATTATTTAAACATAGTGTGGATCAGTCAGTTTAGCTTGTTAACAGTGAAATAGTGACTAAAAATTAAGTTCTAGATCCACAATCTTATACAACCAATACTAAAAAAAAAACAACTAAGTACTAGATCTAAAATCTATAGCACATAATAAGAAAACATAATTTAAACAATACAGCTTCACTTACAAAACACAGATCTAAATCATCGGAGAAGTAAAAGTAAAAGTAAAAGATAGTGGGGGAGAGAGTACCTGTGAGGAGGTCCTGATAAACCAACATGTTTGCTCAAACTCTCGGATCGTTCCAAACAAGGAGTTGAGAGAGAGAGAGAGACACACACACACACACAGAGCGAGCAACCTAGAGCGAGAGAGGGAGGGGTTGTGAGAGCTGAGGACAATAAGTATTTATAGGCCGAGGGTTTGGCCGAGAACGAAGTGGCTGTGTTGGACTTTCGGCATTTTATATTTACGAGGAAAGGACTTGTCTTTGTGAATAATGACCAATGGGTCCTTTTTCTTTGTTTGGGCCTTGGGGATTTTAATTGGGCTAATTCGGTTTTGATGTGAGCTCGGCCCATTTTAGTGAAATTTTGCTCTTTGGATTTAAGAAAGGCTGTATTTTCATCAAAGATGGTTTTGTATGTGGGCTTGTTGGCAATCCAGGAAGTGGTTAACTTAATCAAAAAAGGAAAAGGAGGAGGTTAACTTGGGCTTGGCATATATGGTTTTCGAAGAAAGCTTCCCATCAGTGATTTTGGGCTTGGCAACTTCTGAATGAATATCTGGAAGTGAACCGGGAGATAGATAGGATTGTTAAAGTCACATTTTTCTTTATTCTTGGGTCAAAAATTTGATAGTTACAACAAAAGATAGAGTAAATGTTATATGGGTTTTGAAATTCATTTTAGTTTGACCCAATATTCTCAACTCATATCCAATTAGGTCAAACTCACATGGCTCGTCCCATTTGTTAGGGTAAAACGCAACTATTTTAGAGCCTGTTTGGATTGAGAGAGAGTAGAATAGAGTTGGCGTCGAAAATTATGATAATTTCTAACCAACTCTATCTACATCTCCTCAATTCAAATAGACCATCAAGGTTGACAAATTCGATGGATTGTGTAGTAGTGATCCCAATTATATTAACTAGTCTCTGAGCACCCGCGTGCTTAAAGACTCTTCTATTTTTTAGGTAAAAGTTAATAATTTACATTCATTATAATTTGGGATTACCATATTTTTCAATCACAAAAAAGCTTGTAAAATAATTAGTCAAACTCGATAACCACAAAAAAAAAAAATTATATATATATAAATGTCATTCCCACTCTTTGAAAAAGAATTAAATACTCATCAAACCGACCAAATAAAAAAAGAGAAGACAAAAAAAGAAAAAAATAATAATGATATTGAAAGAATGATGATAACAAAGTAAAGAAATCAAATATAAACCAAATACAGGAAAGTAAATACTGAATGACAACTCATAAAAATAAAAGCAAACGTAATTTGTTGTAGGTTCCCTCTTTGCAGCAAAGAAAAGCAAATGTAATACGTAAGCTTTTAGAAATAATGAAGAAAAGATAATGAAGAAAAGGCAAAGAAACGTATTAGAAGACTGTTGATTTGTTTTTTTATTTTTAAATAAAAAAACTAAAACATAAAAGATCAATATACATTCACGGAAAATAGTTACTAGAATGAAAGAGTATTTCTCTCAACAAAAAAAAAAAAAAAATTGAAAGAGTATGACTTTCGAATCCTTCATTAAATCAACAGGAAACAATCACATTAACAATAATACAAAAATAATAATTGATGTTTGCTCTAAATAAATAAATAGTTCCACATCATTAATTAAAGTTTGCCCTTCTCTTGCAATTACATTAAAAATATTTTTTTTAAATGCTACACATAAACACATTAACCCAATTTTGAGAAAAAATAATAATATAAGACCAAATCACACCAAAGCTATAACTTACCAAATCAAGCAAACATTCCTAAGAACCACATTGAATCAAAACATGAGATCATAGAACAATATTGGATATTCTTTATAAAGTTTACATTAATAATAAAACTGCATAAAACATTCTTACATGTAATCACACGACCCATCCCATCTTTTCAATTGCAGCGTTCAAAGACAAAGAGAAATACTGGAAAAAAAAAAAAAAAAAAAGTTATCCAAAGTAGTGATAAAGATAGGAAAATAAGGATAATATTTGTTTAAATTTTTGTTTATATCCAATACCCTAATACGTGGGGTTAAAAAAAAAAAATTAAAAAAAAGGGTGAATGACAACTTCACTTTAGGAGTTAATGGGTCTGCTACAAAATTTGTGAAAAAAAATTAAATTAAATTGATGACAAAATAAATTTGTAGTTCATATTGAATTTTGAAAACCAATAGAAAAATAGTTTTATTTTATAGGCAATATTGTACGTGGAAGTTAAAGAAACATTTTCACTTAAACTAGGCTGTAAGGATATTTTGAAGAAAAAAAAAAAAAAGTCCAGCTCAAACATGGAAAATCCTTAAATAGTAGTATAGATAATGTTAAAATTTTAAACTTGAATCTCCAACAATTTGAATTGGTTCAAAATTTGGATGGCTCAAAGTAGTGAGATACTCATATAAGTAGTCAATGTTATTGTAAATTTTATATACTACTTACCGCAAGTAGGTAAAGGAGATAAAGGGTTGTGATAATCCATTGAGGAATTGACATTAAAAAAAAAAAAAACCATTTTGGAGTTTGTTTGGGGAAAGGGCCAAAAAAAAAATCCTTTTTTGTTTTTTGACTCAGAGTTTTTTTTTTTTTTTTTTTTGTGTTTTTTTTTGTGTGTGCAAATAGTTTAAATATATATATATATATATATATATATATATTTATATATTTTGAAATAAGCCAACTTTAGTTTTTGTCACACATTGAACATAAAAGTTACCATAAAATATTTATGTTTATAAACACTAGCAAATAAGCTACCGAAATTTAAGAGGTACCCAAACGGACACAATAAAGATTAGCTGTGCTTAGGGGTGACTCAACAGTATAGGCGAATGAGGCGGTCGCCTAAAGCCCCTAAGTAGAAAAGGCCCCTAAATTTTAACCAATAAAGTTATTTGTTTCGTCCTAATAGTATTAATTAAGTCTAAATATTAGCCAATAAATAAAATAATTTTTTTTATCAAATGAAAAACAAGAGAGAGAGAGAGATGCTACGTCCATGAATTTTTATTAGAGCAAATCTTAAGTAACAGGTTGTTACTAGCTGTTATTGGTGGGCAAAAAAGTAATTTCAATAATGGGTTCAAATTAGAACTAGTAACAACTTAACACCTAGGATTTATTGTGAAAATATTGTGAATGTAATACTTCTTAAAAAAAATGCAATACAAAAAATTTCACAACATTTTTCACAACAGTTGAGTTGGAAAATTTTTATTAGTTCTCATTAAAATCGACCACTAACATCACATTTTTACTTACCACTATCAATCTGCCACATTAACAGGTATAAAATGTTTTGTCAAATTTTTTGAATCTATAGACTTTCTTAAAAAAAAAAAAAAAAAAAAAAAAAAATCTATGTGGTTAATTAGTAATTTTGCTTCTAAAATAAGATAATAGAGTTTAAGTAATATTTAATTTTTTTTAAGTCATATTTAAATTTATAAAAAATCTCAATTTAGTTTTTGCTTAAGGACCCTAAATGCATCAAGCCATCCTGGCGGCACTTAATAGGCCAGTTTGGCTTCCTCTCTGGCGGCCACTTTCCTTACGTTACCCACGCTATACTCCCACTCCAAGCTATGCCTGCTGAGCAAGATGCATTGCAATTTCAAGTGTGGTTCACCTTTAGGACATTCATCCATTGTAGTTTTGTGGGGCCTCAAGTGAATGTAATAAAGAGTAGTAATAACACTAGTAATAGTATTTGGTTTTTTTTTTTTTTTTTTTTGTGTGATAAATTTGATGGTTACATTAAAGGAGGGGGATTTGAACCCTTATGTCTTTCTTGAAAATACTTAGAGATATTAATTGAGCTATAAGACTCTTAATTATAAAAGTAAATAATTATTAAAACATAATTGGTGTTTATGTTAGTAAAAAAAAATTTATATCATTTTTATTATATAATGTGGAATGGAGGATTTGAACCCTAGTACTTTTAATAAGGGAGAGTAGACTATGTCACTAAACTACAATATTTTTAGCTATGTGATTTTTTTTTTTTTTTTTATGAGAAAAAAAGAATCAAAGAATGTGATTAAAACTTTAATCATGGATTCAAAAGAATCAAAACGTAGACATATGAGAGACTTGCTTATTGTATGCATTCTTCACACATATTTAGCTCCATTCTTTTGTTGGCCATTTATGCTATTGGATGTTTCAAATTAAATATAATTCTCGTTTAAAAAAAATATAAATGAAAGCAATTTTAATAATTTTAGAACTTACAGTTGATTTAATTTAAAAAGTTTTTACACTTCTTTTTTATCCTTTTATTTGAGATCACATTAAAAAAAAAAAAAAAAAAACAGTACTTTTGTAAACATCCATATCAATTAAAAAGATCTGCTCAAAAAAAAAAAAAAAAAAAAATCTATTCAAGAGACAATGCATCAATGATGTCTTGAATGTTCGAAACAAGATAAATAAAAATGAAATTAATTAATAACTATGTAGCTAATTGCCCCGACTTCACAACATATTCATTACATATTAAGGTTACGGTTGTATGTGGGTGCTTATATTATATTGAGTTGACTTTTTATTTTTTGAGAAAGTATATTGAGTTGACTTGTGAGTGGTGTCATATAGAATTTATTTTTTAGGGAATTACAAACTACTGTTGTTGCTTTCAATGATGATAAGTCTCCTATCAAAAAAAAAAAAAAATGATGATAAGTCATTAATTAATTATTGCTATAAATAGGTTTAGTTGAATATTTGGAAGAATGACCAAACGTTATTGACTTTACTAGTTTACTAGTCAATTACTAATGAGTTCTTGACAGTTTTTTTTTTTTTTTTTGAGAAAGGAGTTCTTGACAGTTGACATACACTAGAATGAGTATTGAATTGTCTTGCACAAGCACAAGTTTACACTATAGTTCAGATGCTAAAAAGACCAATATTTTATTAAAAAATATATTATTTTATTGTATTGGTGGTGGTGGTTGTTGTTTATTGTAGTGAATATATTATTTTATTATGTTGAATACTAAAATAAAACTATTAATGTTTGGTATTTTGTAAAAGCAATATGGTAAAATAGATAAAGTATTCTAGTAGCTTTTTGTGGTGTCAAATTGCTAAATTTTTGGCACCACCAATATTGATGCTCTCAAGGAACTAATACAATTAATCTTGTACAATTTTCAGATCTTGAGGACTATCGCATTATGCCATAACACTTTTGATAGCTAAAATTGAAAGTTAAAAAATTTATTTTTGATTCCAAGATTCCCAACCCTTTTCATCAACTCTTTTAATTATTGCATTAAATCTCAATCCACAATTACCAAGATAGATACAAGTAGTCCAGGTGAAATTTGAATTAAAAACGTCATCAATCTAAGTGAAATTTGAACTAATGAAGTCATAGGTGATGAGATCAACTAGATCATTAATACTTTTTTTACTTAATTTTAACATTATTTTTTTCCTTTTTGACTTTATTTGATCATATTTTATTCACACCGAGCTTGAGAGTCCTCACTTGCATTAAGGAAATCAGCCAAGCAAACCTAAATGGAGTGAAGATTAGTTCCAAAGTTATTTGAGAATCTCTCGTTGTTCTTTGATTCTTTCTCCTTCCCACCTCCAAGTTCTCATAAATGCCAATTAGCCTTCATTTTAAAATTTTCACCTTCCAATTGGTGAAACTTGCATGTGATTTGTGAATAGCGAGCACGACTTACGTTATGTTCAAATAATTAATGCAACCCTTTTTCCACGCTAATAGCCTAATATTATGTACCCCCTAGCCTGATTTTTCCATGCTATCGACTTCATGCATTTTCTTACCTACATGTGCTCTTGGTTCATTCAACTTCTATAATAAGCATTTTTTTTCTTTTCTTTTCTTTTTTTAATTATTTATTAGAAAACCCTCTATTGTAGGATCTTCAAGTTTCACCAATAACATGAATCATGGACAAAACTAGGGGCCCCCTAGTCTTAAGAAAAAAAAAAATTACAGTTTTATATTTGGGTCTCCTCTTTCAAAAATTTTGAGCCCCTTCCGTACAATTTTGAGCCCCAAAATTTTCCAATCTACCCCAAATACACCCACATAAATCTATGTAATGGTACAAAAATACATTTGTGCTACAATAACTGCATAAATTTACAAAATTACTATAGCACAGATGTATTTTTAATTTTTTATACATGATACATAAACTAATGTGAGTGTATTTTGGGGTTGATTGAGAAAATTGACACAATTACTATAGCTATGCAAAAGAATATTTTAGAAATTATTTAGATTGAGGGTAGTGATTTTTTGTTGAGGAAGAGAGGGATGATTTGAGATAATAAATAAAAAAAAAATTAAGGAAATAGTATTCTGATAAAATTTAGTGTAAAATAAATAATCTAATGTGGCATATTTTGAAAAGTGAGTATATAAAATAAAAAAAGTAGATTATTATGTTAAAATAGACAAAAAAATTTCTATGAGCTTATGCAAATACTCTAATGTAGTAAGAAACAATAGTGTTTTGTGACTTTGTTTTTGTTAGTAGATAATTGCATTATAATGTGTTACAAAATATTGATTTTGTGTATTTGTCTTTGTTGATAGTTTATTAATACTAAATAAATGCTTATTTAAAATTTCATGATTTTTTTTACTCATACTTTGCCCCCAAACTCAAAATTCTGAGTACGTTCATAAGCCCCCGTTAGTATATCTAATTGCATTTTAGTTTTATATCTCTTAAATGCTATAACTTCGTTGTTCATCTATAAGATATCTCTTGTATTCTCCATCTTACAAGTGAAAACCTTGCCTCCTATATTCTCTTTATGATCCTTCTTTAGATAGGGTTCATTGATTCTGACTTATTTACATATATACTTAATTTTTTTTTTTTTTTTTTTTTTTTGAAATGGTCAATCCCCAAGCTTTTTACCTTTTATTGGGAGTTAGAACTAGTTCTTGTTTATTTATAATTTTATATCATAAATTATAATAAATAAAATTTTGACTTTTATATGTTCAAACTCATTTGTAAAATTTATAAATAGATTAGGTTTAAACTTGAATTCAGATCGTGGTATACATGAAAGGGACTTTTTTCAATGAGTCTAACCCCTTGACGGTCAAGATTAAGTGGAAAAAGGTGTTTGATTTCTTAATTCAATTACTTTTTTTAGTTAAAGGTAGTTGTTTGATTTTGCCTTATGGCTTGTCAGGGGTTGGCACATGCAATGTTCATTTGATTTTGCCTTGGCACATGCAATGTTCATGTTTGGTAATTGGCATTGCACATTTCTTATTTTTTTTGTTCGTTTCTTTGTTTATTAAAGATTCCCCCCCCCCCCCCCCCTCTCCTTTTGTATGACAACTCGATGAAATTGCACATATTACTATATTAGTACTCATCCATCCTAGGTCTTAGATATATCTCCCAGGAAGCAAATGTTTTGCTTTTCTTTGTTTTTGTTTTAGTTCGATAATTGGAAAACAGGTCATTTGAACCCTGAATGTTTCTATTGAAAACACTAGAAAATGTTGGCGAGTTAAGTTAAACTACTCTTGATGTGCAAACATTTCAGACTTTTAAGTTAATATAGGATAACAACGATATGAAATGGAGTTACTTTATGATACTTATTCCAATCTTTTGTTGCATTTTGTTTTTACCGGGACAATACACACTCCATTGTGTGTATCCTAATAACTAAGTGTCATGTTGTTCTATAGATATAATTATATATCATGAAAATTATAAAGATATCATACCAATCTATATTCTACTTTATAGTTTATAACGTCTATATAAAATTAAAGTTTTTGGCTTTTTGTTAACTTCTTTTACAAACAATGCTGAGCTACACGATGTTAGCTTAAATTAGTTAAAACTCACTATTTGTATATTTTAATGAAGTAATCCAATACTCAACAAATTCAAATTAAATTAATTGATATTTTCTATAAAAAAAATTTAATTAAGTTAGACATATTCTATTATATTAGTTATATAATTTAAATTTTTTAATTAAATATGTATTTTATATATTTAAAAAAGATCAAGACTTAAGTACAATACTTAGGTAGCCATATGTGGATTTTTTCTCATGAGAATGAAATGTATTTTTTAATTAAGTAGCCACATGACTGAATTTTAAGAAGAGAACCTAAGGAACAGCACCTAAAGTACTGTACATAAGTTTTGTCCTTTAAAAATTATTGACTTTTCACATGCGTTGCAAAGGGTTTGGGACTAGCTAGTACATATGAATAAGAATAATGTTAGAGATACAAATATTTTTATAAAAAAATTTACAAACTGCTAATATGGTGAGTAATTATTAGTAAATGAAAAAGTATTGTTAATGATGAACCAAGATAAAAACTAATACGAAGCTGACCACATTAACGATTTGTAAAAATGTTGTAAAATAATTTATAAGTATAGTATTACTCTATGAATAATGGAGGAGTCGGATATTACAACCAAGGTTTCACAAGTCATTTATATAAAATATCTTATAAATTTTAGAGGGGTCTTAATCTACATTAATTTATATTAAAGATAGTAGTTTTAAATTTTTTTGGAAGACAATGCATTAAATATGTTTCCTTACAAAGTTGGGGGTTTTAAACAAGACAATTGAAAAAGGAATTAATTAATTAGTAAATTATGCTCACTTCTAAACATTCAATATTCAATATGTTAAGGTTGTCGTTTAGAAAAAAATATATATATATATATATATTTATATATGTTAAGGTTGTCTGTCAATGTTTGTCTTGTATTAAATTTCACCTTTGATTAGTGCCTATTCTTAATTTTATAAGCCTACTTTAGTAGCTTACAAATTTCAATGGTGGTAAGCTATTAATTAATTATTATTGCCAGATAGGTGTGGTTGAATTCCAATGAATCTTTGGAAGCATGACCAAAACTGTAATTGACTTGACATACGTGGTTTGCTTGCCATCCACCCGTGCGTTGTTCACTTGATCTTGCCATATTCATTCATCATCATTTCCCTTACATTTTTATATTTAATAGTTCTCTGGTGGAATTTTATTTGCAAACAATGCTCGAGTCTCTCTCTCTCTTCGTTTTTTCTTAATCTGCAAGAAAATGATATGCTCGACCCTCTCACAATCAGTATCTCAGACATTTTTATATTCAATCATCATTGCATTTCACCCATGCGTCGCTCACTTGATACTGCCATTTTCATTCATCATTACATTTTTATATTCAATAGTTCTCTTGTGGATAGTCTAAAGTACCGCATCGGTTATCTACAAGTACCACATCGGTCAGTTAGTGAGTGAGTTTTCGGTTTATAAACCTCGCTAGTACTTACAAAAGTTAGGTCATTTTGTAAGTGCTACTGTTGTAAGTTTTACTGTTGTAAGTTTTGTCTTCTCACTTCCTTTTTCCCCATTTCCATGTCTTCTGTCTATATCATCTCAAAAAAAAAAGAAAAAAAAAGAAAAGTGGTCTAAAGTACCACATCAGTCAGTTAGTGAGTAAGTCTTCGGTTTATAAGTCTCGCCAGTACCTTATAAAGGTTAAGCCATTTTCTAAGTGCTAGTGTTGTAAGTCTTGTCTTCCCACTCATTTTTTCCCCATTCCCAGGTCTTCTGCTTTATAAGCTCTTTTATAAGTGCTAGTGTTGTAAGTCATGTCTTCCCACTCTTTCTTTCCCCATCCCCATGTCTTCTGTCTATATCATCTTTAAAAAAAAAAAAAAAGGTTCTCTTATGGAATTTTATCTGCAAACTATGCTCGAGTCTCTCTGTTTGTCTCTCTCTCTCTTTGTTTTTTTCTTAATCTGCAAGAAAATGTTATGCTTGAGCCTCTCACAATCAGTATCTCAGACGTCAAAAATCAATTGGTGTTTTGGTCTAATGATAAAAAGTAATTATTAGAAATGGATGCTATAGGTTGAAATTATATTTCAAAAAAAAAAAAAAAAATGCAATTAGAATTTTGGTTCGCCTACATGCTAAAAAGAACATAACTCAAAATTTTATGTATTGCCCAACAAGAACCAAAACCTTGATATAAAAGAAAGTATAGACACCAAAGTTTAGAAATACTTTTTTTTACTCATAAAACATAAATGAATACTAGTGCCAATTTGTAAAAGTTTATTTTTATTAGTTTATTGGGTTTAAAAAGGTAACTCAGAAAAAAGATATATTTGCATTTTAAAAAATAAAGGTTTAAAAAGTCTGAAATACTAAATAAATTGAAAATGACAAAGTTTGGCTATAAAATTGGTTGTAACCTTAGGTTACAACCTTACTCAATTTCATTAACATTACTACATATTTCGAAAATTTAATCATTAGATTGCATATTTTTTACGTTTTTAAAATACATGTCAAATTTTGTGCTAATCAGATATTATTTACTATATAATCTATTAGATTATATTTTATACATAATTTTAAACTACAAAAATTTACAATTTAAACAATTTATTAATAACATAGCTATTGATCTTTAATTTTATAGAAATTTGGCAAGCATGGAGAGAATATGAGAAGAAAATGTAATTCAATAGTAGATTTGTCAAAATTCACCTCTAATAAAAAGATATTGAGTAAATTTGTGACCCTAAACTATAAACAATTTTGTAGCTAAACTTTATCCAATTGAAAATATATAAGCTCTCACTATTTCACAAGCTAGCATGATCCAACATTTCCCATAAATTTTGGCAGACTCTTCGTTGGTTAATTATAGTGAAGAGAAACCTTAAAATATTGACTCTACTAATGGGGTTAAAATTAGTCTATAGTCTAAGCATTCCTAGGTAAAGGAATTAAAAATTAAAAAAAAAGCACTCAAAAGTCTCTATTACTAAATAGGGTTAAGAGTATGAGTAATTATACAATACTTCAAAATATGAGTTAAGTTGCTTGATTAAAAACAAAAAAAAGTTGCTTGATTAAAAACTTAGTCTATAGTCTAAGCATTACAAGGTAAAGGAATTAAAAATAGAAAAAGGTGCTCAAGTCAAAAGTAACCATTACTAAACAGTATTAAGAATATTAGTAATTATATTATATAATAATTCGGAAGTAACATAATTTTAATGATTGTCAGGTTTGCGTTATTTATGTCACAAGGATAAGGAAAATAGTTTTAAAAAACCAATGGCACACTTTCACATAACTTGCATATTTATTAAATCGCTTATAAGTAATCTAATCACCGATTGTTATGTATTTAAATTATGTTAAAGTGCGTGGTCCTAGATTTTAACAAAAATGGCAATGATAGAAGTTCTTTTCCACTACAGTCCAACATGTTCTCAAACTGGCCCCAACATGCAAAGCAGTTGTTTCAAGGAGTCTTAAAAATTCCGAAAGTACTTAAGAATTTTCCATAAATTACAACAGAATACTTAACGAGTCAACCTTAACCACTATATTTAGACATTCGTTAATTGAATCCTTATAATAAAATTGGTGTTAATTTCTATCATTTTCCTCTCTTTTTTTTCATAATTGATTATGTAACATATTTGTGGTTGACGTTTGCGGCGACTCTAGAATTTTTTATTAGGAGGTCAATGACTCAATAGTGTCGGAGTTAGGAATTTGCTATGGGCAGTAAAAAATAAAATAATTAATTTTTTTTTATTATAGTTTAAAGATCAATAAGACAACAACCATTGAATGCATAAATAAATATAATTAAATAACTAATCATATATTTTTGTCAAATTAATAATAATATATTATATTTATATGTAATATCAATTAAATAAAAATATATGAAAAAAGAAGAATAATAGCACATCTAGGAGTAGGATTGGAAGTAAACATAAGGAAAAAAAAATAGTAATTGATATAAGTTTTTGCATTTGAAGTGTATGGCTTTTTAACCATACACATGGTTATTCTCTTGGAATTGGAGTAAGCACTAAAAGTCTAAAATACTTCTTTGATTTGGAAATCTGTAAGAACTTATCAAACAACTTTATTACACAGAAAGAAAACATAGATGAGAGAAACAAAGATTGAGAGAATGAGGAAAGAATCGCATATGTACATATGGATCGATTGGTTGTGCAAGTGGTGTAATTTTTTGCTTTTGCTGATGAAGAAAAAAAGAGTAGGTAAAAACAATTTTATTTCGTTGTCAACAATAAAGTAAGCCAGAGTTCGAAGAGAAGGTTTATTTATTTCTTTTCTTTTTTTAACGAATGAGCAATTTTAAGAGTAGTTATATTAATACAACATTTTTACAACAAAATCTAGGTGGCAAGTTCTTAAAGGTATCTAAAAAAGTGATGTTAGTTGTGGGTTTAGATAAAAAGTAGTTATAACTTGCCATTTAACCTTGATTGTAAAATTATTGTGAAAATTTTATGAAAATAGCATTCAGATAATCATATTCAAGCTTATTTTAGCTAGGTTTAAACAAAATTTAGGGTTAGGATGTCCAAAATTTTATTTTAAGGGTCCAAACAATTTTTTTTAAAGAAAAATTCAATATATAATTTTTTTTGGGCTGGTTAGGGGTTCATTTGAAGTTTTTAAATCCCTTTGGGCTGGCTGAATCGCTACCTTTGGTTGACGTACAATAAAAGTGGCAAGTGGTAGGTTTATATAATAGTCATGAGCATTTTGACACCTTGATAAATTATGAAAAAAAAACTAGAAAAAGTTTGTACTAGATTAAGAACCAAACCAAACAAAAAAGAGAAATCTTATGAAAACATTTTTCTTTCAATTTTCACATGAATTGCTAATGATCCAAAATCCAACATTGATTTCTTTTACATTTTTTTGCACAACTTGTTAAGGAAACATGTCATGATTGGAGCACAACAATTTGATATTTGCCTATAATTTATGACACTATAATTATATTCATTATGTTGCATATATATATATATATACATATAGGTTGTATAATATATCATGTATAAAGGTTTGAAAGTGGACAAAAACTTACATCAAATTTTGTATATATATGTTCGGTCAAGCAAAGTTGGACTCAGATCGAGAGAAACTTGTTAGAATGTTGTTAAGAGGCAGTTGAAGAAACAATTGTGCTCGTTTGAAAACAATTTTTTTAACTTTTTGTTTTTGTTTTTTTTTTTTTTGTTTTTAAAGTCATCTAGCTTTTTTTAAAAACATTTTATTAAAAGTGTGTTAAAATATACTTATACCTTAAAAAAATTTAAAAAGTGAGATTTTAAAAAATTGTACACGAAAGCTAAAAAAAGATAAAAACCTAAAAACTGGGCTTATGAGCTGATACTAAACAGACATATTAATCAATCGAGTTAGCTTGGTTCGTTGCTTCGATTCTAGTCTCGATTGATCAAATATCGTGTGGATTGATTTATTGACAAAATTACAATCTATATCCAAATTAAAAAAAAAAAAAAAAGTTAGACAAAGAAGGAAAAATAAAAAATCCAAATGCAGTAAAACTTAAAAAGTAATTGCCAGCTAAAAAGTTGCCACGTGGAGGACAATATATGGATTGGGGTTTTTTTTGAACTCCAATAGACTCGACCGCAGTAGAGCATAGTCAAGTGAATGAAGTAGCGGGAGGATATAGACGTAGTCGTAGTCAGATAGATTCAAAAAACATAATTGACTTACCATTTCTGGAATCGCAGAAACACGACCGTGCCACCATACTTGCTTTCTTAATTTTTGTTTCTCTCTCTTTCTCGGAGAAACTGAGGATGACTCAGCATTTAAATACACCTGGCCCTTCATCTTCTTCTTCATCTTCATCTTCATCTTCATCTTTAGCTTATTCGCTCTCTGATTTCACAGTTAGGGAATTCTTGTGCGAGAAACAATGGCTAACAATGCTAGTGGAGAGTCCTCGTCCTCAATTGTCAGGTGCACTGTTTGTTTGGATGAGGTGTCTGATTTTTCTGAGAGAACCGCAGTGAAACTTCGCTGCTCTCATGTGTTTCATCTCGGTGAGCCAAACATGAATTTTTATTATCATTGTTGTTGTTGTTTGTGTTTGTGTTTGGCGTGGAGATGGTATGGAATGGTTTTTGGGTAATGGGAGTGAGTGATGGGGGAGAGATTTTTTGAGGTTTGAGTTCCTGTTCTGTTCTCTAGCCATGTCTTTGAGCTGTTTGATCAATTGGCTGTTCCAAAATGACTGTGCTATTATTTGTGGGATGTCTTTGTGTATACAGATAAATACAAACATAAATACACACGTATGAATGTATACGGGTATGAGTGTTTACATATGTTTGCATGTATGTACGTACGCGTATATGTATGTATATATCAATATATGTACACACGCGCGCACGCGTGTGCATACACATGCATACAGATATGTAAAGACAATCAGAAGAGGGTGTATGGTATTTTCTTTGAGGGTGAGTGTTTTTTTTCTGGGGTAACTCATAAGGAAACTAGTAATGAGAGTTCACTTTTTACTCTAAAGGGCTATAGAAGCCTCTCATCCTTGCTATTATCATTGTTGAATAAGACTGCAATTCACAAAGAAATGTTAAAAAACATTATTGAGAATTTTGTTCACTTCAATAATATGTGGATTTATATCCAGATTATACTGAGCTCTCTTCACTACCTCTGTCTTCCTCTTTGCTTCTCTGCTTTATATTATAACGTGTCTCTAATTTATGTTATGGTAATTATTCTTGGAGAAGAGGATTGAATACTTCCCCTCCCCCCAACCCCCCCAGTTTCTAATTCTCAAGGTGTCCCCACCCCCCCCCCCCCCCCCCCCCCCTCCCTTCTTTTTTGTTAAATTTTCTCATCCTTCATAATTAGTTCTTGTTCACACACTTTCAGCCATCATTATTAGATACTACTTTCATATAAATAGTTCAAATGAACATTTCTATAACATATTTGAGTTGGTGGAACTTCTCTTTGGCTGTTAAAATGCCCAAGTTTGGCAAGCCGTGCCAACCCAAGGGCATGGACTTTAATTAAGTACATTGTTAAGGCAGATTTATATTATTATTTGATATAAAAGGTAAAATTTTTACTCACAAGCTGTCAAATAATATTACCTGTATATGGAGCTTTCTTAATTTATTGATGTTTACTGACTCCTTTTCTTCAGATTGCATTGGTTCTGCTTTCAATGTAAAAGGTGCTATGCAATGCCCTAATTGTCGTGAAGTTGAATCTGGTGTGTGGCGGTGTTTTGGGGATGAAGGTCCGGAACAAACCATAGATCAGGAAACTAATGATGAAGTTGCTGATGAGTTTGATATGGTAAAACCGAGGTCCTCATTGGTTTATGTTTTTTTATTTTATATATATATATATATATATATAAGAACAGCTGGTCATGGTATTATAAAATTTTAATTAATGCTTGTCATTATACCTTTGTCTTTCTTTAGTAAGGTTGTAAATTCTTCTTCCAACCTCTTGTTTAGACATTGCTTTTGGGCTCAGTAGAGTAGATAGAATGATTGATGATTTTGGATGTAAAACCAATGGGGGACACATGAATGTCATTTTCTGCTCATCTTGATTTTGTTTTGAGGATTAAGAAGTGAATGACATATATTGATTTCTGTTAGAGTTGGTGCAGAGAAATAGAAAAAACATTGGAAAATTAAAAAGCATACTGCTTGCCTCAAAAAAATGGGGAAAAATCACCACTAATACCAGGGGATTCTGGCAAGTCAGATGGTGTGGTCACCAGATTTTGGTGACCCTGTTGGTGCTGACATCATTGTAAGGACGCTAAAGTCAGCACACCTTATCATCGTAAACTCTTTCAGTGGGTCTTAGGGTTGGATCGGGGTACTCTGATATTAAGCTGAGCTGTGAACCCTGAAAAGAAAAGGTTTAGGGCGTAATGAGTTAGGCCCCCACCTTAGCATATATTATATCAGGATTTATATTGTGATTACAAAAATACCCTTATTAATATGCTAATATAAAGAAAAAAAATAGAATGAACTCTGACAATTTTTTTCTTTCACAGCCTGTTTTTCAGTTGTATAAGAGCTAATGTCAATTGTAATGTAATGAAAAAAATGTAAGTTTTCTTTGTGTGGAAAGTCAGTGGATTTTTTATTGGATCTTCTTTATGAGGTATATTTCGTATTGTTGATCAATCAAAATTAATTATTTTGTCTAAAACCACCCATTTCCTTTAAAGCCATTCTAGTTAAAACTCTATTCAACAACATACCAAATGCCGAGCATTTAAAAAAAGAAAAGAAAAGAAAAAGTAATAAGCCAAGCTTCATCCTATGAAATTGCTAATGATCTTGAGCTATGCTAATTTTGATCTTCTATGAAGCATGAAATTGGCATGCTTCCATTCTATAATATCTATTAACAATCTTCATTAATATACTAAATTATAAATGACATAGATTAGGGGATTTCATAGTAATGGATTCATAAAAGTAGTCAAAAAAGGCTTAACTAGAATTGAATGGATGACATTTATAAATATATCAAATCTTAAATTTAATTTTTTCTTTTTCACCTCTCTGGTTTTCATTTTTGTATATTCCTTTAGTGCTGGTTGATCATAAAGAGCTAGAATATGAATGTATTAGCAACAAATTAGTTTTGTCAAAGGTGAGTAGGCGCTCTAGATGCTGAATGACTAGGTGAGTCACTAGAAAGGGCCTTAAGACCCTTGTGGGATGGCTATATCGTGAGGTTCTTGGCTTATCTTCTTATTGTCTAGGAAAAGTCATTAGATAGTGCCTTAGGAACCTCATGGCAAGGTTACTTTTAGAGTTTCTTGCCTTTTGTGCCTAATCATGCGCTTTAAACTGGGTGGCTTGTGCTAAAATCTAATATCTCATTAAATTAATGGCTTTATTTTTAACATGATTTGATTTCTGGCAATCTTATACTTATTCAAATTGGAATATTCTTATTTGATGATCATTTAACTCCTTAAAACAAAATAAATAACAAATAAATCTGCATATATTAAAACTAATACGCTCTCAATCAAAACCCATATTATTTGAAGTTTGTCAACTTAACTTCTCAAACCCACATTAAGTTCAGGATGGCCTTCTTCCTGTAATAGCCGTTTTTGAATTATAAATGCATACATTAAAAATGTCAAACTTGGTAGTTATTATCGTTAGTATTTAATACATTGGTCGGTGTACTGATTATAAGTTAAGACCGGGCTGATTGATCTTATATAACAAATTTAATATAATGCAACACTTCTAATGGTGTTTAAATCAATGATTACTCAAGATTTGGATTTCCAGTGTATAGTTCAATAATGGAAATGACTTTTTGGTTTTCATTATACAATTTTTAGTTGAAGCAATTAATCATATGCTTTTAAGGAAAATAAAGTTGATGGTTTTTCTTCTTCACTCTGTGGTTTTCTATTGAGTGTGTGAGTATGAGAATAACATTCATAATTGATCTACCTGACATGAATCATAGTGACTTCAATTCTTGACTGTTCAATTCTCATGTTTGATGTAGCATCCATTCCTTTGCGACCCTCTAACAAGTTAAATTCCATAACAATCATAGTGACTTCAAATGAAAACTTTCACAGTTGATCCACTATGCATGAATTAAATTAATTTGCCATTTCATGTTTCATGTGAGAGTCTTTGCTTTACAACTCTTTGATTGATTGTTATCCCATTCTTTCTTATATAGGTATTAAAAAGGATATGCATCTCTTTTTGTGTGTGTGAGTGGCTGGGTGTTGGTGTGGGTGCATGGAACATGAATGCATGTGTGGGGTGTGCATCCACACTTTTAGGTATCGCGTTAAAGTCTAAAATTCTTAAACAAAATGCAAGGGAAGAAAATTAGCAATAGCTTCGTTCATGGTTTTTTTTTTTTTTTTTTTTTTTCTATAATTAATTTTTTTTGGAAGCCCACAATTAAGAATTACATTGAGTATACTTTTGCAAAATTTTGGTTTCAATTCTTTGTTTTATATAACTCTTACCATTTTTTTCATCATAATATTGTTTTTGCAATGTATTTTTTTTGTATAAAATACAATTGTTGGTTTTTCTTTCTGGCCATCTTTCTCATTGTTATTATGTTTCTGGATGTTTCAGCCAGCAAATGGAATTCAGTGCCCTCTTGGATGGTATGTATTATCTCTGGCGTGTGAGCTGTTGACTTGTTTTCTGCTTCTGTTTACAATTTAGATTTGAATATATGATATACGTACGTAAGAATCTCTTAAATGCTGCATTTCTCCTTATGGGCAATATTAATATAGAAAATGCGTTGGCTACTATACTGTCACACACGATGCATGCATTTATCAAATATGGTCAATCCCATGGTACAGATTTGGACGTGTATCCGTGGAATTAGGCTAGAGGCATTATCGTGTTTAATAAGATAAATGTTGTGCTCAGGTATCAACCTTCACAATGGGGACATACACTGGACTCTCCCTTGAATTTTAGTGTGCGTTTGGAATGCACGTTTTCTGTGCATTCCAGCGTTTTGCTGAAAAATGGTGGGTCATGTACACTGTTCACAGGACCTGCAAGTACTTTTTCCAGCAAAAACTACTTTTTCCAGCAAAAACAACTTTAAAACTGGGTCCCATAGTACTATTCACACATTTAAAAATTATTTTGCTATAGTATTTTTAGTTTTCAGTTTTCAGCAATAAGCGGTATCCAAACAGACCCTTAAGAGTTATAGTGTATTATATCCATATACTCTGTCTAAAGACAGAATTATTACCCAACGTTTAATGTACACATAACTTTCCCATTAATTTTATTAGTGATAGCATTTTATATCCATTAACTCTAACAAAAAAATAATAACAATAAAGCCCAACAATAGAGACCTTGCCAGAGAAGTGTGAGTTATATTTATCTACTTCTTCTCAATAGAAGCTAATTAATTATGGTATTAAATTTATGATCATTCATACTTCCTATAGTGATATTTTGGTAGGGGATAATCGATTTTGAAATCCCAAACTCAAATTTTTGGTCACGTCTTTCTTTTTTCCTTTTTTGTAAAAAGCCCAAATAAACATTTTGTATGCTCACTCAATACTTAAAGTGGAACAAAATATGAGATCGTAGTAAAGCATACAAATCAAATGTATCACTGGCTGCAATGCTTGTATATCACCTGTACACCGGGACATACTCAGTTGGAGCTCTCCTGGATACCTACCATTTAGGCCTGTATAACTCTTACCCACCATGGCTAATTTGAAAATATCTGCTTTGACTTGAACTTGAGCAATAATTTTCTTTATACTTTTTTGTATGTATATTTTCGCATGATTAGGTTCTGTATTAAAACACCCTTCATATGATCTAGAAAAAGTTGATTATGGTATATGATTGATATATGCCTCTTGAAACTCCATTAAACCACTTAATACTTATATATATATAAAATCCCCTTGGAACTCCCGTGTCTAATTGTCCTTGTTGCTAGCCTTATTGTTTGCTATTACGCTACTTAATGCATGTTTCTTTGACCGATCGCCCATTTACTTGTATCTGTGAACCTGCTTCTTTGAATAGTGGTTGGTGGTTGTGCTTCAGTGCATTCATTTTGAAATAATCATATCTAACTGCAACTAGTTTTCTCGGTGTCACTGTTCCTCAATCTTTCTCTTCCCTTGGTTGTCTGCTTTCTTGTGGATGAGGCTTTCATTTCTCCTCTTTTCTGTTTCCAACTTACATTGTTAATTTTCATATGTTCTCTGCTTAGTACCTGAACTTTGCCTTCAGGCCCAAAAGATTACTTTATGTATCTCATTCTTTTAATTTCACAGGGTAGTGGGATTGCCATCACCATGGAGTAAGTTCTTTGATTTGTTTTTTCCCCCTTTTCTTTTTCTGTGTTGGATGGAGAATTTTTTTTATCTCTGACAATCAAATCTTTGTTGATTTAGATCCAAATGCAATGGGACGTCATGGTAATGGTTTTCCAAATATTGATTTGGTTGCTGATCCAGTTATTCTTGATCATTGGTAAGCTTTGATAATTTTGATACCTTCGTGGAAATAAGCAATCTCCCCTGACCTTATTTTGTTACATTAATCTGAAAATATTGTGCTAATTGCTCAATTTAAAGCTTGATATTAGTTTGTTCAAACTTATATGAGTGATGGGTCTTTTTGGTTAATATGTGATAACTTCAAGGGAGATCATGATATTGTTCAATACCTCCTTTTTGATTCTAAAAATTTCAATTGATTCATTTTCAGCACATCTTTTAATATTATCCCTGCCTGAACCTCATCCTTATAGGACTCATGCTCAAACATCTGTTGACACTTCGATTGGTTTTGCTAATCAACACAGCAATGATCAAGTTTATCAGAGCTTTCACTGGATGCAGCCACTGAGCAATTCACCATCACCAGTGGTGCGTGCTTCCATGTCACCCAACAGGAGGAGATCAAATCGATTGGAGGGTCGGCTTCCAGCAGGGGAGACAGCATCATCACTAGAAGAGACCAGGAACTCCAACCCTGAACATTTGGCTAATTTGACTGAACAGGACCTCCAAGCACAAGCAGATTTTACTGCTTATGAGCTTCTTTTGGAAAGAATTAAGAATGAGCACTTTTTCCCTGATCGCAGAGATCCATCTTCAGATGCATGATTAAGATGCCTGCAGGACTGATCATGCCCACGGGCTGAGCAGTCTGTGATGGAGGCATATGTCTAAGAAGTTGCACAGTAAGGAGTCCTATATGCCAAAATTATGAGTGCAGTAAAATATATATATTTTTACTATAAGCACCAGACTTAAATAACTTTAACACCTTTTAGATTTAAGAACCTCACAATTATGCTCAGGAGTCAGGACTTGTAGCTTAGTTGTGCCATTGAAAGCTATAGATTGTTTATTTGGTGTCATTTAGCTATTTAATTTTATGCACAGTTTCTGAGGTTAGTATTAACTTATTTGATGCTGAATTGCATAAATATACATGTGAAAGAATTTGTCAAGGTTTTGCCGCAGCTGCCAACTGAATCTGATTTCAGATTTGATTAAAGCGATCATGTATGTGTTACCTATCAAGAGAGGTAATTCTTCCTCCTTGACTAATATATGTTCTCTTTTGGTGTCATTGTTTGGGATCTGTTTGTGTGCTGGTAGCATAATATGCACTGAAGCGTACAGCTATAAAGTAGAATTTCTCAAAAGCAGGTCATTTCTGGTTAGAATTCTTTGGTCTGAGGCCATTGGGCTCTCAAAATGAGCTCTTCTACAGGCTAATTACCACCAGGTTGGGACAGGAGGGCATGATGCTCTTTTTGTTGTGTCATTCTACTGAAAACAAAATTAGCAGTCGAAACACTTCTTAACTTCTTAATAATTGAACAGAACACTGCGTTTGGATTAACTTTTTGCTGAATCGGTAAAAGTGGGCAGAAGTACAATTGTACATAAAAAAAAAGTGAGGTTTTTAAAAGGCATGATAAGCTAAAAAGAAAAAGAAAAAGCTAATTCAAATGCACATTCTTATTTCAGCTGTAATCAGCTGTGGTAGTAATGAAAGAATCTCATCTGGGAGAAGCAAAAGAAGTTTGACTGACATGTACAGTGGCATAGCATGCACAACTAGTGTAGATTTTCCAAACCTGTGCCCAGATAACACTTTCTGAGAAAAACCAGAGTGAGTACGTAGCATCCTATTCGGATTCTAGAGATTGTCAAGCCTAATTCGCTGCTTCTTTGTCCCTTAATTGAATTCCATTTAGAGCAAAGTACAAAACACTGAATGACTTTTCTTTTGGTTTTTCATAGAAGACTGCTTCAAACCACTTCTAAAGACAAGACTCTAGACAGAATTTGTAGAAGGAACAAACATTGTTGTTTTTCCCTTACCCAAATTACATGTGTGAAAACCAAACATGTAATAAGATAGAGGCTGAAAGTTCAAAAACGTGTATAAACACCTTTGAACGTTTAGACCCCCAAATTACAACTTATCCAATTCAAGCAATATGTCAAACAACTAGTGTGCAGAAACTTAACATATGCTATAATATGGAATAGGTAAAAACTATCTAAGCCAAAACAAAATATAATCCACAGCAGATAATAAAAAGGCAAAAATAGAGAGGAAGGAAGATGCAAACACAAGGACAACACGCGATGTGTTATCGAAGAGGAAACCGAAGCTCTCGGCGTAAAACCTCTCCGCCGCCCTCCAAGCGGTAAACAATCCACTAGAAAATACAGTTGGGATACATGGACAGCAATAGACCCTCCAAGCCTAATCTACCCAGTGCACCTAAGCCCTCCAAGTTTCTTGCTCCAACGAGGTTGCGCCGAACCTTTTTCTTTTCTAGCTTCCCGGATTCCGCTACGAGACCGTAGCATCAACCAATAAAGATTGGTTCCTTCCTAACTGCTTCCCAGAAATCCAAACAGCTGTCTCACAGTGATGATGATGGTGAGAACCAGGTTTGGTATAATGGCCTCTCAAGGATTTGGCTATGGAGAGGAAGAGAGATGGGGAATTTGGAGAGACTCTAAGGTATAGATTGTGGGTGAATCAATCTTGTTTTTCTTTAGGGTTTCTCTCTCAAAATTCTCTCTGGAAGCTCTCTTTCAATCGTGGGTAAAAGGGGTATTTATACTAGAGTGGGAGAGGAATGTGAAACGTCAGGTTTAACAAAATAGGGGTGGCTCGCGGCTTGACCTCGCGGCTTGACTAAGTCGCGAGATCCAGTCGCGAGATAACCGTATGGCCAGTTGTCCTGTTTTGTCCTGTAGTGCTCCAGCTGGCATGACTGTTCACCTTCCAGCATGCTTGGCACGTGTGCTGCGTCTAGCGGCTTGAAGCTGCGAGTCACCCGCGAGTCCCAGCCGCGAGTCTCTGTTTTCTTGCACACTCTTGAGCAATCTTCACTCTATCTCACTCACTACCCTTACATCAAACCCACCTAAATACAGGGTTACTAAATGCTGAATTACAAGCAAATTTGGCACGGAATAAAGCCAATTAGATGGTTGAATAAATTCAACCTTACAATCTCTCCCTTTGGCTATTCCGTGACAAAACCCTAAAACAGACTCTAGACTTAACATGTGAGTTGGGAACAGTTGAACAAAACTCACTCACACCTAACTCTAGAAGCTGTGAAGCACTTGAATCATATGAACATAATACTCCTGAAACACAACAATACACCATGATCATTGTAAGCAGAAAATTATAAAATGCATATGAAACAGGCAATATGTGATCAAGCAAAGATGGAGTTAAGAAACAAACCATGGCTTGATCAACCAAGTGAACACCACAAGGTAGTGATCACAGTGCTCATTCACATTTGGAATGAACACAAGGACATACAAGTTAACAAGCACAAGGCAAGACACTTGTATGTTTAATACTCAACCAATGCATAACACACAAGGTATATGCATCTAGGAACAATCCTACAAGGGCACAAGAGTGACAGTACATAAACCAAAATGCAGAACATTTAGATCAAAGTACTGATTTCAACATAGCATAAAGGCTGCATTAAGCAAGGTACATACCATAAAGCCTACAAACTATGCATAAAACATTAACCCTAAAAGCTTACAAAAGCACATGGGTACAAACACATTATATTGAATAAAAACTTAAACAATATAAACTAAAAGTGCTTAAAGTTTCTCCCCTTCAAAATGATGAGAAGCTGTGATGCACTAGGAACATGTATACTTGTAACCTGAAACACTTGCACAAAACACATTAGACCCTCAAGGTAAAGCAAGTAATAAAAGGACAAGTATAATGTAACAAATAAATTGCGATCAAGAGTAAACATGATGTGAAACATGTGAGCAACTTGATCATACACCAAAACAGTCATATAAAAATGACTACAATGATCACATAGCAAAGTAAATGATCATCCGAACATGCATTCCATGTAGCACAATAACATAGGGATATATGCATGTCCAAAACAAAAACATGATGCGATGAGAACCACAAAGCATAACTCAAAGCACCATAAAGCAAACAAGAAAACAAACAGAACAAAGTTTTCTAGTTAACACAGTGTCTTCTCCCCCTTGGTATATGCATCTCTACTATGGAAAATCTCTCCCCTACAAATGTGCACGAGAAATAGAATTTCTCCCCCTAAGGATATGCACAAGAGTTATGATCTCTAGAGTATACTCTCCCCCTTTTTGTCAGGAATAGACAAAGGGTTAAGGAGAAAAGAGGGCAAGAGATGAATGTACGAACAATGCTAATAATGCATGAGGGGTGCGAGATAAATGAGAAAATGAAGCTCAATCCTAAGACAAAGTAACATGCTACAAAGCATAAGGTAAACATGACATGCAAGGATGAAGAAATAAGGTAAAGACCAATGCATGACAAAGGTAGCAAAGGTGTGTGCAAGAGGTGGCTAAGTGCAATGCATGACCAATGCATGAAAAATGCACATGTGGGGCAAAGTGTACTAAATACACAACCAACGAACCAAACATGTTCCTAATGAGGAAACATGAGAAACTCCAAAGTTTGGTACTCATCGGAGTCCAAACAAGCGAGAAAATGTCTAAGAAGCATTTTATCAAACACCTAGCATGCACAAGATGATGAACAAAACCAACAAAATAAAATGGCTCAAAACAGAAACAAAAGTTTCCATAAGCTAAGCATGGACAAAGTGTAGTAGCTGAGCTAAAAACCCATCTCAAAAACACAATCAAATGCGAATAATCCAGAGGGAAAACCATAACAACAAGTAGAATAGAGTTCAAGACAGAAAAAACCATACCTGTTACTCGATGATTTTGAGCTGAAAAGAGGCAAACAATGGAGATCGAAAATGGGAGCACGGAGTGTTTGGGAAGGAGATATTTTAGAGAGAAGATGAACAGTTCACAAATGTTCGAGGGAAAACTGAAAAACGCTTTTAAAAACTGTCCCTATTTTTGCCAAACACGCGTTTTTCACGACTGAGGTGAGTCGCCAGCAAGTCGCCAGGTTGAGCCGCCAAAACACTCAAGGACAAAAATTTGAAAAATTTTTCTAAGTGTTTTTCGCGACTGGAAGGTCTACCCGCGAGGGAGTCGCGAGCTGAGCCGCGAAAATCTCTGAGTAACCCTCGCGACTAGGCCTTTCACTCGCGAACAAGTCGCCAAAATGGACCCGCGAACACGCAACTGAGTCTCGCGACTTGACATACCCACGACTAAGCCGCCAAAACAGGGCAAAACTGGATTTTTGAAATTTTCAGATTTTTCAACAAAATACTTTCCAAAAACACCTTAAACACTCAAAAATCTTTTTGTGCTTGAAACAACAAAGATTGAGCATGTGAAAAACATATTTCATCAAGTACAATTACACAAATGATTATGGCATTCATTGAACATAAACTTGTGTGTTGTGTGTGGATATCAACACTGAGATAGTCTTTAGTCTAATGTGAAGTTTCAATGATCAATTCAACCAAGGCATACACAATTAGCACTAGATCATGTGATCTATCTCACTTATAGAAATATGTATATATGACCTCCCACAAAACTTGATAACATGACTTGGAGCTTTATATTTGACTCCACTTTCAATCATAACATTTGATCTTTTTGATCCTTTTGAGACAACACCTCTCATTGTGAGAGTGATATTTGATAAATCTCTTTAATGATCAAGCCTTTGGCCTTTTGAATAAACATTTCTCTTTAATTTTTGGTCGCTTTCCCTTTTTCCTAGTTGAATACTAGTATGTGCGACAGGCTTTTGCAGCTCAATATCTCTTTTCATTTGGAGATTTACATTTGGTGAGCTCTTTTTAGCAAAACAAAAATAAAGAGTGGGAAGATATATAGACACAAGTCTATGCATGTCTCAAGATCAACAAAACCATTCACTAATCATTCATGACAAGTTTGAAGATCTATTTACAACAATCACAAAGATTTCAAGATTTCTCCCACAGAGATATGAGTGCAAAGAAACAAGCAATGCTCGAAAATGCACAAAGCCATTTGCACAAAGGTACAAGGCAAAACATGTTTTGAGACAAAAACTCAACAATGTCAATCAAACTTTTGATTTTCTAATTTTTTATGTGATTTTTGGATTTTTGACACATAAAAAGAAAAAGATTGATCAAAAACAAAAAATATGCACAAGTAGACAAGCAAACAAACAGCAGCAAAAACAGCAAGCAAACAAACAAACATCGTCACAAAACATAGGAAGTATTAATGCATGGACATGTTGTAATGCTTATGCATGAGTACCCTTTTTCACCCACACGTCACTTGCGTTTGGGGTGATTTCCTTATAGGATTGGGTACGGGAGTTAGGGCTTTCAAACCTTCGTGAGAAGCTTTCCAAGCAGTTGGTGAATGCACCAATCATCTTCATCACGTTCATCATTCCGGGATCACCATTCTGATCTCTAGATTGATCACCTGCCCAATTTCTTCTATCATTTCTAGGTCTGGTCCAACCACTCTCAACTGCATCCCAAACAGATTCATCAATGGAGCACAGAAATGCTCTCATGCGAACCTTCCAAAAAGCATAATTACTACCATCAAAATATGGAGGTGCATTTAGGGATTGAGACCTATCCATCTCAAAAGGGAGTCAAGGATCACACAATGGTAATGAAACCAATAACAGTGTACCCGCTCTGATACCAATTGAAAGTTCAAAAACGTGTATAAACACCTTTGAACGTCTAGACCCCCAAATTACAACTTATCCAATTCAAGCAATATGTCAAGCAACTAGTGTGCAGAAACTTAACATATGCTATAATATCGAATAGGTAAAAACTATCTAAGCCAAAACAAAATATAATCCACAGCAGATAATAAAAAGGCAAAGATAGAGAGGAAGGAAGATGCAAACACAAGGACAACACGCGATGTGTTATCGAAGAGGAAACCGAAGCCCTCGACGTAAAACCTCTCTGCCGCCCTCCAAGCGGTAAACAATCCACTAGAAAATACAGTTGGGATACATGGACAGCAATAGACCCTCCAAGCCTAATCTACCCAGTGCACCTAAGCCCTCCAAGCTTCTTGCTCCAACGAGGTTGCGCCGAACCTTTTTCTTTTCTAGCTTCCCGGATTCCGCTACTAGACCGTAGCATCAACCAATAAAGATTGGTTCCTTCCTAACTACTTCCCAGAAATCCAAACAGCTGTCTCACAGTGATGATGATGGTGAGAACCAGGTTTGGTATAATGGCCTCTCAAGGATTTGGCTATGGAGAGGAAGAGAGATGGGGAATTTGGAGAGACTCTAAGGTATAGATTGTGGGTGAATCAATCTTTTTTTTCTTTAGGGTTTCTCTCTCAAAATTCTCTCTGGAAGCTCTCTTTCAATCGTGGGTAAAAGGGGTATTTATACTAGAGTGGGAGAGGAATGTGAAACGTCAGGTTTAACAAAACAGGGGTGGCTCGCGGCTTGACTAAGTCGCGAGATCCAGTCGCGAGATAACCGTATGGCCAGTTGTCCTGTTTTGTCCTGTAGTGCTCCAGCTGGCATGACTGTTCACCTTCCAGCATGCTTGGCACGTGTGCTGCGTTTGGCGGCTTGAAGCCGCGAGTCACCCACGAGTCCCAGCCGCGAGTCTCTGTTTTCTTGCACACTCTTGAGCAATCTTCACTCTATCTCACTCACTACCCTTACATCAAACCCACCTAAATACAGGGTTACTAAATGCTGAATTACAAGCAAATTTAGCACGGAATAAAGCCAATTAGATGGTTGAATAAATTCAACCTTACAGAGGCAGCCAAACTAAAAACTAAAAATGGACAATCAGTAAATACTAATAGCCTTAATTTGAAGTTTATTCAACACTTGGACATGTCGAGTACACAATTTTTAAATTCTCCCATGACAATTGCTCTAACTCTTGATGGAGCAACGGGATTTCACACTAAAAAAGCTGTTTATGGAAAATGACTCGTTTTATGTGTTTGGTATGTTGGTTTAGACACTTAAAATGTGAGAGAAATATTTTTTGTTGTTTGGTTCGAATTAAAATGGTGTGTGTATATATATATATATATTTTGTGAGAAATAATTACAACATGCTGCTAACCTCGCAGTTCGAACATTTTTCCTCCTAGACCCCCAAGTACTTTGTGCATGGGAAGGTATCAATTCAGTTATAATGTTTTTGACTTATATATATAATTATATATATTAATTCTGAATAATTGTATGAACAAAAGCTTTTATTTACAAAAACATACCCCAATTGAAAAAACAATTTTTTTTTTTGCAATTAGTGTGCGGCCTCTTTTTGCAATCGGCCAATTTTGGTAATAATTAACACCTATCACAATGGAATTCACTTTTGTGAGAGACCTATTCCATACATCCCCTCTCATTTTGGAAAGAAAATAATGAGGTCCACTCATTTGACCTTTCATGTACCGAAAATTACATTTTTGCCCATCACTTTCACCCCTTCTCTCAAATTCATGTGCGGGCATAAAAGTAAAAGCATACATTCTTCTTTCCGTTTCCTCTCTATTTCTTTTCTCCCTATTTCCAAACATCAGAGAAGTGTTTTCATTTCTTTTCCTTCCTCTTCCTTCAACCGTAGCCAAACACAGTCTAAGAAAATCTATTTATGAAAGATGTATCTACTGTCTTGTGCGTGTCCTACAGGCTAGAGAAGCAAAGAAGAAAAGTAGATGGGCATTTATATAATGACAGGGACTATTAATTCGAGTTAAATCAACCCGCTAAGAATGGTAGCATTATTCTTCATTTTTAGAACTTGCTACCGTTTGAATCCCATCAAAAAAAGAAAAAATGAAAATTTCTAAAATTGAAAAATTCTACATCACACGACTTGGCGTAAATCTATCTATAAATTCCTTACACCTGTACCCAAAATATCTTCATCAACCCATGCTTGCAGCAAACACACATGCAATATCCCTCTCCATCTCGAGTTTAATTTTGCAATAACAGACAGTTACCAAAGTCATGGCATTCAGAGTCTTGTTCTGTAGCCATGTAGTTTTGTTGATTTCCCTACTCCATTTTGCTACTTTTGCTTCCTCCACAACTCCTTCTGTGGCTGCTACAGCTGAAGAAGGCAAAGCATTTTATAAGGAAGCAGAAGCTCTTCTAAACTGGAAAGCCAGTCTTGACAACCAAAACAAATCTCTCCTATCTTCGTGGGTTGGAGACCGCCCATGCATTAATTGGGTTGGAATTACTTGCGATGACTTGGAGTTGGGTGTCACTCGCCTAAACCTTTCCAGTTTTGGTTTGAAAGGTACGCTTTACAACCTTAATTTCTCATCCTTTCCCAACCTCCTTACTATTGATCTATCAAAAAACTCGTTTTATGGAACCATTCCTGCCAGTATTGGCAACCTTTCCAATCTGACCCGTCTTGACTTGGCTGACAATAATCTTTCTGGCACAATTACTCCCAGCATTGCTAACCTCTCCAAACTCCTGCTACTTCATTTGTCTCGCAATAATATCTCAGGAAGAATTCCACTTGAGATACTCCAAATAACAAGTCTTCAATACTTTATGGTTTCCGATAATTTACTCAATGGTTCCCTCCCTCAAGAAATAGGAGCATTGAGAGAATTAATTTATCTTGCTTTAGATGGAAATAGTCTCATAGGCCCCATCCCAGCTTCTATGGGAAACTTGAGCAATTTATCCCGTCTTCAGCTTCAAGTCAACAAACTTTCGGGATCTGTTCCTCCCGAAATAGGAAAGTTGGGCAATTTATCCTATCTGAACCTTCAAAATAATGAACTTTCGGGATCTATTCCTCGAGAAATTGGAATGATGGGCAAATTAGACCTACTATTTCTTTTAAACAACAACTTTTCTGGTTCTATACCTCAAGAAGTTGGAATGATGAGATCTCTCACTCAACTTGATTTGTCATCTAATTTTCTCATTGGTCCAATTCCCTCTTCCATTGGAAACTTGAGCGAGTTACAACAACTTTACCTTTATTCCAACAGTCTTTCTGGTTCCATACCTGAGGAATTAGGATTGCTTAAACATCTGTGGGTAGTTCAATTACTATATAATAATCTCACTGGTCCAATTCCAATCACGATTGGAAATTTGACCAAGCTTACCAATTTAGCTTTGTCCTACAACAAACTAAGTGGTTCAATTCCCGCTTCTTTGGGAAACCTAGCTGCCTTGTCTGACCTATTCCTTCAAGAAAATAAACTTTCTGGATCAATTCCATCCACTATTGGAAACTTGACCATGCTCACCAATTTGGTTTTGGGGATTAACGAACTCAGTGGTTCTGTTCCAGTAGAAATGAATAATCTCACCCGTTTGACAAATTTGCAACTATCTAACAACAATTTTGTAGGCCAGTTACCTCCACAAATATGCCAATCTGGAACACTTGTTTACTTTGGTGCTGTTAATAACCACTTTATAGGTCCTATCCCAAAAAGCTTAAGAAACTGCAGTAGTCTCTTTCGGGTTCGGCTTGATGGAAACCATCTGATAGGAAATATAGCAGAAGATTTTGATATCTACCCGAACTTAAATTATATTGATTTGAGTAGTAATAATCTGTATGGTGAGCTTTCATCAAAGTGGGGGCAGTGTAATAACTTGACAAACCTAAAAATCTCCAACAACAAGATTTCTGGTAGCATACCACCTGAAATTGGCAACGCAACAATGCTAGGCGTCCTTGACCTCTCTTCAAATCATCTAGTGGGGAAGATTCCAAAGGATCTGGGGCGCTTGAAGTCATTGCTCAAACTTCTTTTGAACAATAACCAACTTTCAGGTAACATTCCTTCAGAAATTGGAATGCTATCTGTTTTAGACCATTGTAACTTGGCAGCAAACAATCTCAGTGGCTTGATCCCCAAACAACTCGGAGAGTGCTCGAGATTATTGTTCTTGAATTTGAGCAGAAATACACTTGATGGAAGTATTCCTTATGATATAGGAATCTTACAGTCTCTTCAAAGTCTTGATGTTAGTCACAATTTGCTAGTAGGAGAGATACCACGACAGCTTGGAGGAATGAAACAGTTGGAAACAATGAATCTCTCTCACAATAATCTCTCTGGTTCCATCCCATACACATTTGGTGATAGTGCAAGCTTGACATCCATTGATATATCCTACAATGAGCTAGAGGGTCCTATTCCTAACATCACAGCCTTCCACACAGCTCCAATTGCAGCACTGCAAAATAATAGAGGCTTGTGTGGTAATGTTGTTGGTTTGAAGGCATGCTCAAAATCGATTCCTAATCCTCTATCGAAGAGGAGCAACCAATTTTTAGTAACAATTTTACTCTCACTTTTGGGCACATTGTTTATCATATTTGTCTTTGTAGGAGTTTCACTCCTCCTTTGTCGAAGGGTGAAGAAAATAGAAGACAAGCCAAGAGAAGCACATAATGATAATCTTTTTGCAATATGGAGTTATGATGGGAAAATGGTGTATGAAAACATCATTGAAGCTACGGAGGAATTCAATTCCAAATATTGCATTGGAGTGGGAGGATATGGAAGTGTTTACAAAGCTGTCTTGCCAACAAGTCAAGCCGTTGCTGTGAAGAAATTTCACCCATTACTTGATGGTGAGAAACCCAATCAAAAAGCCTTTATGAGCGAGATTCATACCTTAACAGAAATAAGACATCGTAACATTGTGAGGTTGTATGGTTTTTGTTCACATCCAAAACACTCTCTTTTGGTTTATGAGTTTTTGGAAGGAGGAAGCTTGGTGAAATTACTAAAAAGTGAGGAAGGAGCAAAGGCATTTGATTGGATTAAGAGAGCCAACGTCATAAAAGGTGTGGCAAATGCATTATCTTATATGCACCATGATTGTTCACCTTCTATAATTCATCGTGATATATCCAGTAAGAATGTTCTATTGGATCAAGAATATGAGGCTCACATCTCTGACTTTGGCACTGCAAGACTTTTAAAGCCTGATTCATCCAATTGGACTTCACTTGCAGGCACCTTTGGATACATGGCTCCAGGTTAGTTTCTTTGTTGCTGTCTATGGTTTGTCTAACCAGCAGTTTGCCATTAGTCATTTTTTGTATGTAAGAAAAATTGATGTTTTGGATTGACCAATAATTAGAGTTGTGAACCTATGGACTTGCTAAATTCTATTTCTTTTGTCTACAGTTTGTCAATATATTTAGCTTCCACCCCCCCCCCCCCCCCCCCCGGGAACAAATTATAGCTCTGCCACTACTTGTAGAGTAGACAACCTAACTCTATTACAACCTTACAATTAGTCTAAACTTAGTTCTAGATTAGTTATTATTTATACCATTTATTAAGACCAATGGAAAAAACCATTTGTATAAAAAAAAATTTAGCAACTATATATATATATGAGATGGGTTCAAATGACACCTGATATAACTTCGGATTAGTTATTTATTTATTTTTAGAGAATGTAGATCTAAATGCTTTATTATAGAATAATACAAATTTTTTTGTTGCATTTTTACCTCGTATATAAGAGATAAGTTTCAGGTCGCATAAATCATTTAACGCTTTTCCTTTTGTATTTAGTCCAAAGACAATGAAACTAACACCTATTATGTTTCTATATATCCTATCAAAAAAAGAAAAAGAAAAAGAAAAAGAGAAAGATATAAATATATATATATATATATATATATATCTTTCTATATAAAAATAATTAAAAACTGTCATGTCAGTCTTTAAGGTTTTTATTTTTTTGAGAGAAATATCAGCTTTTAGTATGTTGTTGATTCTATAGATAATAAATTTGAATGAGAAAATTGATTTGATGAAAAATGATTTGATCATCTCATTCATTGAATCAATAGCTATACATATACATACAAAAAACCCAACTCTGTTCTATAACTAACTTAACAGACTGATGCACGTGTGAACAGGTCCTAACAAACATAACAAACTCTAACACATGCCTAACTACTAAACTAGCTACATTAACATACAAGGCTACATGTCGTTTCTGTACATACATTAGTTAAGCTACACTGCCGTATAGGTGGACTTGTACATTTCTTCAATTTCTTCAACTTTGTAGCACAAGATATGATCCCTTGATGATTATCTAATGCTGCAATCTGTGTTTCATCTGCTCTTGCACTATCTAATACCTGATGTGATTGTCTTGCTTGATCTGGTGCTTGTCTAAGCAGCTCTGATGCACTAGCTGCTGCACTATGTGGCAGGCTGAGCTGCTCTGGTGTGGCAGCTAATGCTGCATCATCTGGTGCACTAGCTGCTGCACTATGTGGCAAGCAAAGCTGCATTGGTGTGACAGCTAATGTTGTATCAGCTTGCCTTTGATACTCCCCCTCAAGATGGACTGAGGAAGAGTAGATATTAAGCAGTCCCATCTTGGATACCAACTCAGAGAATTGTTTATAACCCAAGGCTTTAGTCAACAAGTCTGCTAATTGACAATGTGTTCTCACATGATTCAATTTAATTACTTTAGCTAACACCTTGTCCCTTACAATGTGACAATCAATCTCTATGTGCTTGGTCCTTTCATGAAAAACTGGATTGGACCCTATGTGTAAAGCTGATTGGCTGCCACAAAACAACAATGCCTCTCTATCATGCCTAATCTGCAAGTCTTTTAGCAAATAAAGAATCCATACAATCTCACAGGTTGCCACAGCCATGGCCCTGTATTCGGCCTCAGCTGAAGACCTGGAAACAGTAGCCTACTTCTTTGATTTCCAAGAGATGAATGAGTCTCCAATAAAAATGCGATACTCTGTGACAGACCTCCTTGTATCTAGACAAGATGCCTAGTCTGCATCACTAAATCCTTTGACATGGAGTTCTAATTTGGCAAAAAAGAATACTCCTTCCCCTAGTTCACTCTTGAGATAATGCAAGGCCTTAGGAGCAACTGCATAATGAGGCTTTCTTGGCTTTGCCATAAACTGACTTAGCCTATGGACTGCAAATGTGATGTTAGGCCTGGTGATAGTCAAGTACAACAGTCTCCCTACCAACCTTCTATATTGATTTGGATCATTCAGCAACTCACCTTCATGCTTGCTAAGTTTCAATGTATGATCCATAGGAACTTTAGATGGCTTGCATCCTGATAGACCAGCATCTTCCAAAATCTCTAGAGCATATTTCCTTTGGCATAAGGAAATGCCCTTTTCTGTTCTAGCAACCTCCAAACCAAGAAAGTATCTCAAGTCCCCTAAATATTTCAACTTAAACTTTTGGTCTAATAAGACCTTAAACTCCTCAACCCCTTTTTGATCATTGCTTGCAATTAGGATATCTTCAACATACACTAGCAACACAATGAAAGACTCACCTTGATGTCTAGTGAATAGGGAGTAATCTGCCTTAGACTGAATAAATCCAAAATCAATTAAGGCAGCTGAAAATTTGGAGAACCACATTCTAGATGCCTGTTTAAGACCATAAAGTGATTTGTTAAGCTTACAAACCACCTGAGACTGCTCCCCCTAGCTAAAAACCACTTGAGACTGCTTCCTCTTGCTGTGAAAGCCTAGTGGAAGAGACATATAGACTTCCTCATGCAAATTTCCATGGAGAAATGCATTGTTGATATTAAGCTGACTAAGAAACCAGCCTTTCACAGCAGCAGTAGCAAGCGCAATTTTAACAGATACCATTTTAGCAATAAGAGAGAAAGTGTCAATATAATCCAGCCCTTCCTTTTGGGTAAAACCCTTAGCAACCAATCTTGCCTTATACCTTTCAATTGAACCATTTGATTTGTACTTCACTCTATAGACCCACTTACAATCTATGGGCTTTTTACCAGGAGGCAATGAAGTGTCCAAGTATTGTTAGCTTCCAAAGCTGTAATCTCAGCATTCATGGCTTCCTGCCCCTTGGGGTTACCAACTGCTTGGTGATAAAAAGTAGGTTCTGTGATGGAAGAAATGGCAAAACAAAAAGACTTGTATGAAAAAGAAAGGTTATCATAAGATAGAAAAGTATGAAGAGGATGAGAGGTACTTGAAGTGGGAATGGAGGAAATTGGAATGGGAGTTGATGTGACTTGGTTACAATGACAAGCCTCAAGGTAAGAAGGTGGCTTGGTAGGTCTTGTAGACCTCTTAAGAGCAACAGGAGGCTGATCAGATGCATTAGTAGCATCATGTGCATCAGGAAAGTCTTGAATGTCCTCATCAAAGTCATGATGAATTTGGACAATGGTGTCATCAGAAGGAGGTAGAGAAGTAGAAGAAGGAGAAGTGGAGAAAGGAAAATCAAGAGGATTAGAGGAAGGGAATGAAGTAAAAATAGGTAAAGGGATGAGATCAGCACATTTAGGAGATGCACCTGAGGCAAAAGGAAAATTTGATTCATAAAACACAACATCTCTAGACAGAAAAACACTATGAGAATCAAGATCAAAAATTTTATAGCCTTTGACATTAAAGGGATAGCCTAGAAAAACACACTTTCTAGCTCTAGGAGTGAATTTGGTTTTATGAGGAGTGAGATTGGTGGCATAACACAAGTAGCCAAAAGTTCTGAGATGGGAATAGGAAGGGGATTTGTGAAAAAGAAGTTCAAAAGGAGTCTTATGATTAAGAAGTAGAGAGGGGAGTCTATTGATCAAATAGATTGCAGTGAGAACACAATCTCCCCAAAAAGATAAAGGAACATTGGATTGAATCTACAAAGCCCTAGCAGTAGCAAGTATATGTTGATGCTTTCTTTCCACAATTGAATTTTTTTGTGGAGTGTAAGCACAACTCAATTGATGAACAATTCCATTGGAACTGTAAAAGTCAGGCATGCTAAATTCTAAGGCATTATCAGATCTAATGGACTTAATTTTGGTTCCAAATTGAGTGAGAATCATTTTATAGAAAGACACAGTAACAAGTCTAACCTTAGATTTAGCTTTTAACAAGAAAACCCAAGTTGCTCTAGAAGCATCATCAACAATAGTAAGAAAATACTTGTGACCATCAGATGTTAAAACAGAAAAAGGACCCCAAACATCCATATGAACAGGATCAAAAGTATGAGAACACTTGTTATTATTGAAAGGAAAAGGAATTCTTTTCTGTTTTGCCGAAGGACAAACAGTACAAAGCTTATTACAACAATTCTTAAGAAAAGGTAAAACATGGCTCAAAGATTGAACCTTTACATTAGAGGGGTGTCCAAGCTTTGAATGCCAAAGTGAAAACAGATTGTTGGAAAGAGAGGAAGAACATGCAGCAGTGAAAATCTTGAAATTCTGCTTGGAAAGGAAATCAGAAAGAGAAGCAGTAGCTTTAGATAGGCTTGAATCTTGCAACAAGTATAAACCATCATGCATTTGGCCCATTCCGATTGTGCTCCAACATGTAAGGTCCTGTAGAAAACAAAATTTTGATAGAAAAAGAAGGCATATAGGTTGAGATTTAGTTAAGGCATTGACTGACAGAAGATTGAAAGTCAAAGAGGGTACACAAAGGACATTGGTAAGAGTGATGTGAGAGGAGAGTTGTATGGTCCCAATATGTGTAACAAGAGTTGCTTCCCCATTAGGCAATTCAACCATAGTATGTGAGATTTTAGTATAAGAAGTTAACAATTGTATGGAACATACTATATGGTCCCTTGCACCAGTATCAATAACCCATGTATGAAGATCATAAGCTCTTCTATTAACTATTTTGGCAAAAAATACTGAGTGCTTGAAGTTAATGGAATTACCTGCAACAACATTAGATGGACAAGCTACAGTATTAGCCACATGTAGTTCTTGACCTTTAGTGGACTGCTGAGTGGAGCAAGAACCAATTAAGGTCAGAAGCTGCAGGTATTGATCATGAGTGAAAACTGGAGCTTGAGATGCAGGCATAGATGAGGCAAAATCAATAGCTCCAGCAGAAGCATTGCCTTGAATCAATTCAAGATTGGATGAAACTTGATGAGCAGTTGCATTTTTGTTGTTCTTGAACTTGAAACCTGGTGGGAAACCATGTAACTTGTAACATTTGTCCACAGTGTGACCTAGCTTTCCACAATGAGTACGTACAGGTCTTTCTTTGCCTTTAAAGTTGTTTCCTGAATTCTTGGTAGCCAAGACAGTGGATTCAACTCTAACAGCATTATGCACAAACCTTTGCATCTCTTCTTGAATGAACAAAGAATGAGCCTTATTGACAGAAGGTAATGGATCCATTAGCAATATTTGTGTTCTCAATTGAGAAAATGAATCATTCACTCCCATAAGAAACTTCATTGTTGACTCTTTAGCTTGAAGACTCTTCAACCTCTGATTAATGCTACACACACATTGTCCACAAGTGCAATGAGGAAATGGACTAAGATTCTAAAGTTGATCCTACAAGACCTTGAGCTGAGTGAAGTAATCAGTGAGTGATTGCTCTTCTTTATGAATCTCAGCAATTTGCTTTTGAATATTGAAGACTTTAGTGCCATTTCCTTGACTAAATGTGTCTTTGAGATCAGTCCAAATCTCAAGTGCAGTATCTCTGTATATGATACTGGCTTGGAGTTTTGGTGAGACAAAATTGATGATCCAAGTACCAACCATGTTGTCAGCACGAATCCATGCTTGAGCAGCTGTTGGTGAATTCACCAATGGAGAAGAAATGGTTAAAGAACCATCTATGAAACCAAGCTTGTTCTTAGCAATCAATGATTTTCTCATTGATCTTGCCCAAGCAAGGTAATTTTCTCCCCCAAACAATGGCTGAGAAATAAGAACAGCACCTGAATTCTCTCCAAGATGCAAAAACAGAGGGTCATTGAGATTGTATGAATCTTGCGAAGAAGATGAAGATTCAATGGTGGAAGCATTAGCTTCTGTTGTGTCTACCATTAAAGAAAATGGAAAAGCTCGAAGAAAAAGAAAAGCTCGAAGAAAGCAATAATGGTGGATGAGAAAAGCTTGAAGAGAGTAACAATGGTGGAATGAGAAAAATGAGAAATTCCCAAATTTGATCGGATGAACCCTAGAAATAGAAGTGTCTAGAAGTTTGCTTTGATACCATATGAGAAAATTGATTTGATGAAAAATGATTTGATCATCTCATTCATTGAATCAATAGCTATACATATATATACAAAAGACCCAACTCTGTTCTGCAACTAACTTAATAGACTGATGCATGTGTGAACAGGACCTAACAAACATAACAAACTTTTACATGTGCCTAACTACTAAACTAGCTACATTAACATACAAAGCTACATGTTTTTGTACAGACATCAGTTAGGCTACACTGCCTTATAGGTGGACTCGTACATTTCTTCAATTTCTTCAACTCTGTAGCACAAGATATGATCCCTTGATGATTATCTAATGCTGCAATTTGTGTTTCATCTGCTCTTGCACTATCTAATACCTGATGTGATTGTCTTGCTTGATCTGGTGCTTGTCTAGGCAGCTCTGATGCACCAGCTGCTGCACTATGTGGCAGGCTAAGCTGCTCTGGTGTGGCAGCTAGTGCTGCACCATCTGGTGCACTAGCTGTTGCACTATGTGGCAAGCTAAGTTGCACTGGTGTGACAGCTGATGCTGTATCAACTTGCCTTTGATAACTAGTGCATGTCACCCTTTATTTATTATTATTATTATTTCCTACCGCCAATCAAAAGTTAAAAGATGGTAAAAACAGAAAATTAATCGTGTTAAGCATATTTTCTAAAAAAAAAAAAAAAAAAACTGTGTTAAGCATAAGTTCCATGAATATCGATCCTAAAAAATGATTATCATAACATTGATATATTTTATTCTCAAAAAAAAAAAAAATTAATATATTTTACAATTTGCATATACATGAACCAAATTTAAGTCATGTCCAGATTTTATTACTAACTATGGCGTTGTTTTGATTTTGATTAATTCATCTTCCTATCAGAGCTTGCATACACAATGGAAGTTAACGAAAAATGCGATGTCTTTAGCTTTGGAGTGTTGACTTTAGAGATAATCATGGGCAAGCATCCCGAAGATCTCATCTCATCTCTGTCATCACCAACAATTACAATTCGTGATCTACTATTGAAGTATGTGTTGGACCAACGACTTTCACTCCCTACAAATGAAGCTGCAGGGGAAGTGCTCTCCATTGCAAAGATAGCAATTGCTTGCTTGCACACCATTCCACAATCTCGTCCAACAATGCAGCAAGTTTCTCAAGAACTTTCAACTCGGAAATCACATTTGCCAAATACATTACACATGATCACATTTGGAGAAGTAGTTGATCTCAGAGTCTCAACTGTCTAATAGCATTTTGTTTGTGTTCGCCTGTTTATGCATTGTTGTTGCTCTACCTTTTTAGATATACTCCTCTCCCAGTAAACCATTTCAATAACTAGTTATTATATTGTGTTTGACTGGTAATAAGAGTGGATACATGAAAATGCAGAGTTTTGAGAAATTTCACTAATAAAACGAGGGGTTTTTATTTGCATGCTTAGCATATGCATATTAATCAATGTAGAGCTTGCTAGTTGTTTATAAGATTTTTATTTATTTTTAAAGAGAGCTATTTAAGAGTGTATACATGAATTTTGACTTGTTGGCCAACTTATTTTGTGCATGTTTTCCACTAGCAACCTTAGAATCTTCAGGCGACTGCTTACTGCCTGATTTTTGCATTTTGGCAACAGCCTCGACAGCTACTGATTTTGCCTTTGCTGAATCATGCTTTTACATGTCATAGAAGAGCTCTTTCCGAAGTTTCTTGTCAGCAACCAATGTGTCATCGATCTCATTCTTGTTGTCCATGAGAAGGAGGCTGTTCTTGCTTTCTAATAGCCATTGGAAGGGATTTGTATCTCTTTGTAGGCAAGAATTTGCAAAGCATTCTGCTCCCTGGTTAAATATGCAGGTTTTACATCAAAATTTATGAGTAAGAAACACATAGATGATTAATCAGACTCTCCTAATCAACCCCCCTTCCCCCTCCCAAAACCCAAAGGAAAAGAGAAATTGGTTGTCTAGTAGAGAACTTCGGAAAAACAAGACAGACAACATGAAAGTTGCTGCACCTTTTTTTTAATAAACAAGGAGCACTTCAGTGGTTTACATTAGAGTTAGCACCCAACAAGAAACATGTATTACCAGCTTCAAAGACTGTATATATGATTGATTGTGAGAACCTTGTCACCTTTTAAAATACTCCCAAAAAGGTAATCAGCTTTTCTGATTCATCTACAAGTGACAAAAGAAATTTGAGGAATAGCACTCCTCTCCATTTCAGGTAGTCCCTCTAATTATAAAAAGGGAAACAAATGAAAAAACAACATAAATGACAGAACACCAGAACATATTGTACCAGCAATAATCTAAAGAGCAATATAAAGGTCTGCCTTTTCGCAAGTTCACATGGATCACAGAGACACTTCGTGATCTTCGCTATATAACTGTTGACATTAATTGTTTACAGGCCTTACCAATCAACAAGAGCAGTATACTGAACGCAAAAATCTGCCATCATCACTACAAGATTGTTGCGTAGAGCAACACAATCACTCTTTTCAAGTTCCTGGAAAAAAACATGCAAATTTTGAATTTTATTTAAGTTCTCAATCTGGGGGAGTGACAAATTTTAGCTACAGAAAGTAATAAAATATATCCTCAAATCAATATCTTTACATACACACACACAACAGAAATATAACAATAACTTGGGAATAATGCTATATGCATTAGTTGTGCCAAATAAATCCTTTGAATCAAAATTAGGTTATATATGCAAAAATAGAGAGTTTGTATAAACTGAAATTTCTTATAGATACAGAGAGAACCATGTCACAAAGGGCTTGTTTGGACTGAGGAGGGAGGGGGAGTAAAGTGGCCAACTCTACTCTACTTCCCCCCCTCCCCCTAATCTAAACAAGCCAAAAGAGAATGGCATTAGTTGAACAGGATTGCTAGAGAAAAGTCACATAGTATGTGTTTCTTAGAAATCCAAAGAAGTTTGCCACAAGGACAACTTCATAATGAGTTTTCAAGAAAATAAGTTTAAGACCATTGGAATTGAATGATTCCAAGTCAATGACCAAACCTGTACAAAGAGAGAGACATAATTCTTTGCAAGTTTTCCATCAAGGAAAATCTTCCCCATTGTCAACCAAGCTTGAATATATAACGAAGGGACTGCTTGCATTAGAGAGACTGTAGGGCCGGGCAATTTGTTCAATTTGGGATTAGAATTGCCTGAAGTGATTGCGGTGTATAATAGCAGAGTAATCTTGCTCACATCAGCAGACAGTCAAACAATAACCAAAGATACAATTGTATAAACTGCCGTGACTGGTTGTGATAACAAGCTGGCTGATTTCTTTCCCTTTCTTCTAGGTGTGAAAAAGCTCCCATCTTTGTTTGCTACTGAAACCCCTAAAACATACATTTCTAAAATGAGTGAAGCTTATAGAGAAAAGCTGGTCTACCCATCTCATAACAAATGTATCAGCCTTCTCAGGATTTGAAGCCTTCTGCTTGCACAATGTCCTAAGTGCTTTTAGATGAGCATTAACCTGCCATCACGTGTAACAATTAAGGACAAACTAAGGAAAAAAATAAACACAAACTTACCTACAAATAGTCTAACTGAAACCCAATATACAACCTAAAAAGAAACATCAGAAGCAAGTACATGTCCTTCAATCCATGTGTGGAATTTATGAGCTAAAACATATGATCAGTGTGAGCTGAGTAATTTCATCGGAGTGCTTTTACCATCAAGCTGTACTAATAGCAAACTACTGTATTCATCAATATAGCATTTTAGACAACAAAAGAAAAGAATCCCTACGGCAACTGAATGCACAAAGATTTTATATATATATATATATATATATATATAACTGAATACGCTAGATGACATCAAGTGGTAGATACCTCAGTTGAGTGCATGTTGAACTATTCAATTCGTATAAGCAAGTTATGAGCCAAATCCAGTGCAGGTTCTGGAGGCAGCTCCGTAGAAACGTTAGAGATTTTTTGCAATTGGAAAACACAATCGCTGATCCAAGAAACAGAATTGGGTTCTATACCCTCTTCCTCTGCATGTGCATCTCCTTGTGCAAGTGGAATTTTAACCCAACCTCTCACTCCATGCTTGTTAAAGAGCTGCCAATGATGATGGGGGAACATGAAGGTTAAGATCAGACAATGTAGCCATCATTTGTTGTCTGTCTAAGCAATTCTAGTTCCTCAGGGGATGGAACCGAACTTTCAAACATATTGTTAAACTTAAGGAAGGGAAAAAAATTTAAGAAAAAATAAAAACCAAACTTATTCCACACTTCTACCCATTCCTATATGAAAACAAAATTTTCAGAAAAACATCAAATTCAATCATCTTCAAGACCACATCGCCAAACCTCGTAACCAAAAAACCCCAAAGTAAGACCACACCATGCCACTAGCATTTTCATCCCTAAGTCCCAAAATACAAAATCCTCATTTTCAATGGTTTTAGTGACAGAACCGATGATGGTTTTCCCTTTATTTGTCCTCTTCTTATCTCTCATTTTCTTTTTTTCTTTCTCTTCCATGGTTTTAGAATGAAATCGATTTGGCGGCTTCAAAGGATGTGGTGGCGGCCATGGGTGAAGCTTGCAGCAACAGCAACAGCTGTTTGCTCCCATGTAACAGACGATTTTCATTTGGTAAATCATGTGGCACTGGAGGCCATGCACTCTACTTTTCTATTATTGAACAAAGTTATTTCCAAATAATTCCAATGGAGTCATTTCGGCTTCTATACCTCCACCCTATAAACAGCTCTTTCTTTATTTGAGAGAACATAAACAGCTCTTGAGCACTATATTGACTAGTATTAATGTTGCTACACATTCAAATATAAACTTCATTTGATTTTATTAGCTTAATTCTCAAACTCTGAATTTTGATGGATACACTCTTATCAATTAAACACAATACAGTAACTACTTAATGAAATGGTTTACTAGGAGAGGAGGACATGTCAAAAGGTAGAGCAACGACAATGCACAAACAAAAAGGAAACACCAACAAAACAAGCTATTATCCAATCAAGCCTCCGAGATCAACTACTTCTCCTAGTGTGATTGATTGCAATGTATTTGGAAAATGTGGTTTTTGAGTTGAAAGTTTTTGAGAAACTTGTCTCATTGTTGGACGAGATTGTGGAATGGAATGCAAGCAAGCAACTGCAATATTTGCAATGGAGAGCACTTCCCTTGCAGCTTCATCCATTGGGAGTGAAAGTTGTTGGTCCAACACATCCTTCAATAGCAGCTCACGGATTGTAAATGTTGGTGATGAAAGAGATGAGGTAAGATCTCCTGGATGCTTTCCAATTATTATTTCTAAAGTCAATACTCCAAAGCTAAAAACATCACAATTTTCATTAACTTCCATCGTGTATGCAAGCTCTGTTGAGGAAAAAAAATTAATCAAAGTCATCGCAGCTCCACTATTAGTAATAAAATATGAGCACGACTTGAATTTGGTCCATGCATATGCAACTTGTAAAATATATCAATGTAATGATAATCAATTGTTAGGATCAATGTTCATGGGACTTATGCATAACACAATTGATTTTTTTTTTTTAATAAAGAAGGGGGACATGCACTAGTGCTTTCTCATTCGAATTTATTATCAATAGAATCAACGACATACTACATATATTACATATGATATACTACTACATTTTTTAATTATTTTTTTATATGAATTGTTTTCTTAACTATGGAGTTAAGTATGGTATAAGCAATAACTATTCCTAAGGTTATAATAAACTAAAGCTGCTTACACTACAGTTATATCGTATATGACCACAGTGAATATGAGCATTAATATAGCAAAACATTAAATTAGGAGAGAAACCTTTGACAAACCATCGACAACAAAAATGTCATTTATCTAGTCCATAAGTTGATAATTCTAATTATTCGTCACCCCCACAATATCAATTTTTCTGACAGAAAACAAAATGACTGATTGCCAACTGCTACTTAGAGAAAGCAACCAAAAAAACTAACCTGGAGCCATGTACCCGAAGGTGCCTGCCCGTGAGGTCCAGTTGGATGAATCGGGCTTCAAAAGACTAGCAGTGCCGAAGTCAGAGATGCGAGCCTCATATTCTTGATCCAATAAAATATTCTTACTTGATATATCACGATGAATTATAGAAGGCAAACAATCATGGTGCATATAAGATAAAGCATTTGCCACACCTTTTGTGACACTCTCTTAAACCAATCAAACAATTTTGCTCCTTCCTCACTATTTAGTAACTTCACCAAGCTTCCACTTTCCAAGAACTCAAACCAAAAGAGAGTGTTTTGGATGTGAACAAAAACCGTACAACTTCACAATGTTACGATGTCTTATTTCTGTTAAGGCACAAATTTCGCTTGTGAAGGCTTTTTGATTGGATATCTCACCATCAAGTAGTGGGTGAAGTTTCTTCACGGCAACAACTTGGCTTCTTGTTAATTCAGCTTTGTAAACACTTCCATATCCTCCCACTCCAATGCAATATTTGGAATCAAATTCCTCTGTAGCTTCAATGATGTTTTTATACACCATTTTTCCATCATAACTCCATATTGCAAAAATATTATCGTCATGTTTTTCTCTTGGCTTGTCTTCTATTTTCTTCACTATTCGACAAAGAAGAAGCAAAACTCCTACAATGATAAATATAATTAATAGTGTGCCCAAAATAGAGAGTAAAATTATAACCAAAAAATGGTTGTGCCTCTTAGATGAATGATTAGGAATCATTTTTGGGCATGCCTTCAAACCAACAACATTGCTACACAAGCCTTTGTTATTTTTTAGTGCTACGATTGGAGCCTTGCGGAAGGCCATGATGTTAGGAATAGGACCTTCTAACTCATTGAAGGATATATCAATGGATGCCACAATGGATGTCAAGCTCACACTATCTCCAAACGTGGATGGGATGGAACCAAAGAGATTATTGTGAGAGAGATTCAATGTTTCCAACTGTTTCATGCCTCCAAGTTGTGGTGGTATCTCTCCTACAAGCAAATTCTGACTAACATCAAGACTTTGAAGAGACTACAAGCTTCCTATATCAGAAGGAATACTTCCATCAAGTATGTTTCTACTTAAATTTAGGAATAATAATCTTGAGCACTCTCCAAGTTCTTTGGGGATTAAGCCACTGAGATTGTTTACTGCCAAGTTAAAATGTGTTAAATCAGATAGCATTCCAATTTCCAAAGGAATGTTACCTGAAAGTTGGTTATCATCCAAAAGAAGTTCCAGCAATGACTTTAGATGCCCCAATTCCTTTGGAATCTTTCCCATTAGATGGTTTGAAGAGAGATCAAGGAAACCTAGCATAGTTGCCTTGCCAAGTTCAGGTGGTATCCTACCATAGATCTTGTTGTTGGATATTTTTAGGCTTCTCAAATTGTGGCATTGCCCCCACTTCCATGAAATTTCACCATACAAATTATTACTACTCAAATCAATATAAGTCAAGTTTGGGTAGATGTCGAAAGCTTCAGCCATATTTCCTATCAGTTGGTTTCCTTCAAGCCTAACTCGATTGAGGCTAGTGCAGTTTTTCAAGGTTTTTGGGATAGGACCTGTAAAGTGGTTGTCGTGGGCAGTAAAGTTAACAAGTGATCTAGATTGGCATATTTGTGGAGGTAATTGGCCTATGAAATTGTTGCTTCCAATTTGCAATTTTGTCAAACTTGTCAGATTACTCATCTCTAGCGGAATTGGACCGCTTAGTTTGTTCATAGACAAAGATAAAGTGGTAAGCTTGGTCATGTTTCCAATATTGGTTGGAATTGATCCAGAAAGTTCGTTCAAGTACTGAGCTAAAGTGGTAAGCTTGGTCATGTTTCCAATAGTGGTTGGAATTGGTCCAGAAAGTTTGTTTCCTTGAAGGAGTAGGTCAGACAAGGCAGCTAAGTTTCTGATGATGCCGAAAAAGTCACCAGCGAGCCACAGGTACTTGCACACTCGAAATAGCACATGCACAACACAAAAGAGAAGACCTTGCAGAGAGCACCGGTGTGGTGCTAGCCAAGTACCCTCCAAAGGTCAAGTTAGAACTTCTTACAATTCTAGAGTGCTAGAGAGGGGTGAATTATGCGTACCTTGGCTAGTGAGGGTATTGGGATTTTTATAGTAGTAAAGAGTTAACCTTTCTTCCTTGGTGCGGAAGTCTTTCCTTTATAGGAGTCTTCTTGAGCATATTTGGCGGGATCCTTTCCTTATAGGGATCCTTTGAGTAGCATCAAACGTGGAGGGCAAGACATTTCCTTATATATGCAATCGTGGGTAGCAAGTAAACTTGCATCAGGGTCGTCAGCTTATCTTATTTCCTTCAGCTTTACTGGCGTCAGTTTGTTGATGTCATCAGCCTTTAGATGTGCCTTGCAGACTCCCCTCATTCCTCCAATTTAAAACATCATTCGTTGACTCCTACAAGAGAAAGCTGACGGTTGTAACTGTACCCGTCAGCTTGATGGCTTTGTCTAAAACCGTCAGTTTTATGCTTTATATGAGTAAGTACTGTTTTTATCCTTATCAGTTTCCAAAAGAAGCGGGAATTGAACAACTTAGTTCATTCAAGTACAAAGCTAAAGTGGTAAGCTTGGTCAAATTTCCAATCATGGTTGGAATTGGTCCAGAAAGTTTGTTTCTATGTAGTTTAAGATCAGACAATTCAACCATCTTTTCTATGGAAACAGGGATTGGACCAGTGAGACTATTATTTAGTAATTCAAGTACCCACAGATGTTTAAGCAATCCTAATTCCTCAGGAATGGAACCAGAGATACTGTTGGAATGAAGGTAAAGTTGTTGTAACTCGCTCAAGTTTCCAATGGAAGAAGGAATTGGACCAATGAGAAAATTAGATGACAAATCAAGTTGAGTGAGAGATCTCATCATTCCAACTTCTCGGGGTATGGAACAAGAAAATTTGTTGTTTAATAGGAATAGTATGGTTAAGTTGCCCAACTTTCCAATTTCTTGAGGAATAGATCCTGAAAGTTCGTTGTCCTGAAGGTAAAGAAAGGACAAATTGCTCAAGCTTCCCATAGAAGCTGGGATGGGGCCTACGAGACTATTTCCGTTTAAAGCAAGATAAATTAGATCTCTTAACGCTCCTATTTCGTGAGGGAGGGAACCATTGAGTAAATTATCGGAAACCATTAAATATTGAAGACTTATCATTTGGCCTATCTCGGGTGGAATTCTTCCCGATATCTGATTTCCAGTCAAATTGAAAAACCGAAGTTTGGAAAGGTTAAAAATGCTAGGAGGAAATGCACCAGAAAGATTATTGTGAGAGAAGTCGAGATGGGTCAGTTTAGAAAGGTCTCCAATACTATCAGGAATAGTTCCATAAAGCGAGTTTTGTAAAAGACAGAGAGTATGGAGGTTGGGAAAGGAAGAGAAGTTAAGGTTGTAAAGCGTACCTTTCAAACCAAAACTGGAAAGGTTTAGGCGAGTGACACCCAATTCCAAGTCATCGCAAGTAATTCCAACCCAATTAATGCATGGGCGGTCTCCAACCCACAAAGATAGGAGAGATTTGTTTTGGTTGTCAAGACTGGCTTTCCAGTTTAAAAGAGCTTCTGCTTCTTTAAATGCTTTACCTACTTCAGCTGTAGCAGTCACAGAAGAAGTTGTGGAGGAAGCAAAGGTAGCAAAATGGAGCAAGGAAACCAACAAAAGTACAAGGCTACAGAACAAGACTTTGAATGCCATGACTTTGGTAGCTGTTTGTGTTACGGAGGGTGTGTATCGAGAGGGGGATATTGGCGTGTCTGCAAACTTTGCGTGCATGGGTTGATGAAGAATTTGGCTACTGGATTTATAGATAGAATAATCCAGTGCAGTTTCTATTTTTGTTTACTGGTTCTGAATTTTTTTTTTCCTTTTTCTTTTTTTGAATTCTACCGCTTCAGATTTTGGTCCTTTGGGAATTGTGGTTGTAATTGGTTAATGAAATACAATTGGAAATAGGAAAGAACGCAATTACAGTGTTACTCCATTAAAGAATTTTTTTTCTAAATAACAATAAATATTAAAAATTTTAGTTAATTGTCACATTTCAAAACAATTTTGAAAACTAGCATCTCGAGTGTCTAAAACTCGAGTTCCAAGATAAAACTCGAGTTTTTCAGTCTCGATTTGTAAGTGGATTAAGTTAAATTGGGAAAAAAATCAGGCTGAAAATCGAGTTTTAAAAACTCGATATCCATTAATTGAGAAAAAACGCCGCTATAGGTCTGTAAAACGTCACTATAGGTCTTAAAAACGCCACTATAGGACCCCCTAAACCTGTACTTACAAAAAATTTTGCAGAAAAACGCCGCTATAGGGCTTTAAAACGTCACTGTAAGGCTTAAAAACGCCACTATAGGTGAAAATTTTTTGCATGGAAGTCGAGTTTTAAAGACTCGAGATCTATGTGACATTTTCACACTTGCAAAACGAGTCTTTTGGACTCGAGTTATAATATGGATCTCGAGTTTCTAAAACTCGAGATGTTAGTTTTCTTAATTCTTTGAAAACGTTCCTAACTTACTATTTTGAATGGCTGATGGATGATGTTATGCACAATACCTCCTCCATTAAACGATGAAACTCGAATAGTCCCTAACTACCTATCATTTTATAAATGCACTTTTCTTCCCCTAACTAAATAAATGCACCATTTTTTTTTAATAATGTGGTAGTTACAATTTACAATAATTGGATAGGGGACTGGAATCAGGGTGCCTTAATGTATTTGGAGGCTTAAGGTGAAAACCATTTTTTAAATGACTTTAAAAAAAAAAAAATCTAAATATTACTTAAATGCTATTTCTTTTTTTAGATGTAAAATTATTAATTAAATTTTTGCATTTTTGTCCTACTAAACATGTAGAATCATGTAGATTTTTTTTTTTTTTTTTGTGAAAAAGTTTATAGACACAAAAAATTTAACAAAACTTTTCACTCTTGTTGATGTAACAAATTGATATAATAGTAAGTAAAAAAATGATATTATTGGTGAGAATCAATATAAGCTTGTCAACTCAATTGTTGTGAATTTTTTTGGGGTATGTAGCCTTCTTCTTTTTTTTTATTTTTTTTTATTTTTTTTATTATTTAAGAAATGTTATATTCACAATATTTTCACAACAAATTTTAGAAGTTAAGGTTTTACTAGTTTTAATTTGAACTTATTAGTGAAATTATTTTTTGTCACCAATAAAAACCATTAACAATCTGCTACTTAAGATTTGTTGAGAAAATATTGTGAACGTAACATTTCTCTTTTCTTCTTCTTTTTTTTTCTTTTTTTTTTATTTGATAAAAAATAATTATTTTATTTATTGGCTAATATTTGATAAGCTTAATTGATACTATTACAATAAAAGAAATAACTTTATTGGTTAAAATTTGAGGGCATTTTTTTTACTTGGAGGCCTTAGATTACCACCTTATTTGTCTATACTATAACGTGAGCATTGACGGGAATCTTGTGACTTGTGTGTCTCTTATAATTAAAGAAAAAAAACCAGAAAGTAAGTCTAGTGACAAAATTCTGATTAATTTTTCAAATCTAATTCATTATAGCCCACTTAAATCTTGATTCTTGAACTCCCGCAAGGAAAGAGAATGGAGGCAAGAGATGGTGGCGGTGTAATTATAGCCCACTTAAATCTTGAACTCCCCCCCACCACGCATACGCAAGGTTATTAAACCCGGACCGGACCGTACGGTTCGACCGGAAAACCCGGGAACCGTTCAGATTCACGGTCCATTTAAGGTAAGGAACCGTTCCATGCGAAAAAAGCATGGAACCGTCCGGACCGCGGTCCGACCGTCCGGGTCTGTGAACCGTGACCGGTTCACACGGTTCGGACGGTTCCCTAATTTCAGCCTTTTTTTTTTTTTTTTTTTTTTTTTTTTTTTTTCCTATACGGCGTCGTTCCACCGTTTTTTTTTTTTTTAACCCTCTCTCAAAAATCACTCTTAGCCTCACTCTGAAACCCTCTCTCAATCCTCACTCGTCTCTGCCTCTCTCAAAAATCACTCTCAATCCTCACTCTCTCAAGTCTCAATCACTCTCTCGTCTCTGCCTCTCCCTCGTCACCGTCGCACTGTCGCAGCTCAGCCCAGATTTCTTCCTCAATCCTCACTCTCTCCCTCGTCGCCGTCGCATTGTTGCAGCTCAGCCCAGATCTCTTCCTCACTCTCTCAAAGTCTCAATCACTCTCTCATCTTTACCTCTCTCCCTCGTTGCCGTCGCAGCTCAACCCAGATCGCAGCTCACTCTCTCACGCTCATCTCTGCCTCTCTCCCTCGTCCCCGTCGCAGCTCACTCTGTGCCTCGTCGCCATCGCCGTCGTTGGTACTTTAATCTTCTTTTTCTTTGTTAATATTTGCAAGTTGATTGTGGATGATGATATAGATTTGAAGTGTTGGTGTGTAAATTGATTTGGGTCAATTGAAAATTGATTGTGGATGATGATATAGATCTGAAGTGTTGGTGTATGTGAAGACAAGGCTTGTGATATTATTGTAATTGTGAAAATTGATTTGGGTCAATTGGTGTTTCTGTCTGCCAAAATTACTTTGTTGTGTTTGCAACTTCTTGCTGCATGTTTTTTTTTTTTTTTTTTTTTTTGTATTTTTTATTGCTGTTGGTTTCAATAATATTTACATTATTCTCAAATCATTTGCCCCATTACTAAAAGCAATCTCAACATAATTGAAATCCCAGAATTAACATAGCATCTGAATATGCTAGATTTCAAATTTACTTAACTACAGCTATCAGACCACATATTAATAAAAAAATAAAAAGAGAAGAAGAAAAATGACCCTCAAGAATAGAACAGGTGGACCATGGACCTGTTTCAAAATGAGTTCAGTGATAGAACAGGCAGACGCCTTATAGTATCTTAACTAGCTTTTTCTTATGATGGTGTCCTGAAAACAATTGGCCCTAATGTCTCACATACTTGACAAGCACAATGAAGAAGAAATGACTAATCAAAATGTGAAACAAAAGTAAGCTAATAGCTAGTCAAAGTGAGAAGAAACAAAAACAGTGTGAAACAAAAGTAAGCTAATAGCTAGTCAAAGTGAGAAGAAGCAAAAACAGTAATACAAGTACCAATGACTTGCAGAAACCCTGTGCTTTCCCAGATAAGAAGACATTATTCTCAGAAACCCTATGCTTTCCCAGCAATACAAGTTAATTATTTAGTTTTATTTATTTTTTTTTTTTTTGGGTCTGTTGCATAATGAGTAGGTTCTGTGGAAAGTTGAAAAGGAAAAGTGAATGTGGGATTAGGATGTTTTAGGGATCAGTTTTTGCATTATGGTTCAATTAACTTGTGGAAAGGATGTTACATTTGAAAAGTTTTTTTGTCTAGTGACTTGTTTCTTTCATGCATTTTTGATGGGAAGGAGTTTTTTTTGTCTAGTGTGTAACAATGTGTAATTGTGTACTGTATTTTTGTAAGTTTTATGTATTTTTTAGAAATAAGCTTTTCTAAATGAATTAGGCTATTTTAGTTAATTTTTCTATTTTTTTATTAATTTAATGTTTTTATATATATTTAAAATAATTATTAAATTAATTATGACGTCATCACGGTTCGACCCCGGTTCGACCTCGGTCCAACCTCAAAACCCTTGAACCTCTCCCTTTTACGGTTCAATGAACGGTCCGGGTCTGAAAACCTTGCGCATACGTTCATTTAGTTCATTGGATGAATAAGCAGATATTATTAACGCAAGGAAAAGAGTAATGTGACAAACACAAATTATTTTACAATATTTTTACAAATTGCTGATGTGGCAAATTCTTATTAGTTCTAATATGAGCCCATCACTAACATCACATTTTTACTTGTAATAACTATTTGGAAAATACTAAAACCACATCATTAGTTTGTAAAATTGTTTGTGTCTGTAACATTACTCCAAAGAAAATAGCAATCAATAGCAAGCTTCCTCCTAATTACAGAAACAAAATAGGGACAAAGGAATGAATAAAAATTACAAGATAAAGAGCACTTAGCTAGAAACAAAAAAAAAAAAAAAATTAAGTTTGTGCAATCATATTTTAATTCATTGGTGGTAATATTTGTCTTTAACTTAATGATTGGAAACAGTGTCTTTAAGAACTTAAAGTTAAGTCTAGATTCAATAATTAAGTCTAAGTCTACGATTTATAATATATTATATAACTAGAGTACAATTACAAAAGGGTCTAACCTTTATAGTTGTAGTTGTACTCTGATTATGTAATGTATTATAAACAATACTAGTATTACTATTTTTGTGTGTGTTCTAATAAGTATTATTGTTTACTCAAAAAGAAAAAAAGAAAAAAAAGTCTAAGTCTACGGGAACTCTAAGTCAAGTCTAGATTCAATCATCGAGATTTGAAGAATCAACATGAGCATTTGTTCAGGCAACATAAAAAATAAAATAAAAAAAGAATAAATTCCATTAACATGTTTGAACTAATGCCGATCAAGTTCAAAACTTTTCAAAACTAACAAATTCTGTTCTCAAAACCAAATTTGATATTTGAGAGTATGGGGTTGTCTTACTTATGTAAGGCTTACTGACCCTAAAATGCCTAAATTAGGTATAAGAGCTACTACTTGTGCTTTTCTTGGTTATGCAATTAATAGTGCAGCCTATAGATTTTTTGATCTTGAAAACAAAATAATTTTTGAATTTGGTGATGCAATTTTTCATAAAGAAAATTTTCCTTTTAAATTGAAAAATAGTGGGGGTAAAGAAAATATTTTGTCACAACCTAGTTCTTCTACTTCACATTTACAAAATCAAGAAAATTTTGAAATGGAACCTAGAAGGAGTAAAAGAGCTAGAGTTGAGAAGGATTTTGGTCCTGATTATTATGTTTTTAACATTGAGGAAAATCCTCAAAATTTAAAAGAGGCTTTAACATCACCTGATGCTATATTTTGGAAAGAGGCTGTAAATGATGAGATGAAATCTCTAATTTCTAATAGAATTTGGAAATTAGTAGATCTTCCACCGGGTTGTAAGACCATAGGTTGTAAATGGGTCCTTAGAAAAAAGTTGAAACTGGATGGATCAATAAATAAGTTTAAAACTAGACTTGTTGCAAAAGGCTTTAAACAAAAAGCTGATCTTGATTTCTTTGATACATTTTCTCCGGTAACAAGAATTACATCTATTAGATTGTTAATTGCTATTGCTGCAATTTTTGATTTGAAAATTCATCAAATGGATGTAAAAACTGCTTTTCTAAATGGGGACCTAGAGGAAGAGATTTATATGGATCAACCCGAAGGCTTTGTAGAGCCTGGACAAGAAAGCAAGGTATGTAAACGAACTAAATCCCTATATGGCTTAAAACAAGCACTTAAGCAGTGGCATGAAAAGTTTGATTCCTGCATGATTGAGAATGGTTATAAATTAAATGAATGTGATAAATGTATTTATTCTAAATCATAAAATAATTTACATGTTATTATTAGCCTCTATGTGGATGATATGTTGATTTTTGGCTCAAATATGCATGTTATAAATGAGACAAAAAATATGCTTAAAAGCCATTTTGATATGAAAGATCTTGGTGAGGCTAATTTTATTTTGGGCATGAAAATTATAAAAGCATGTGATGGAATATATCTTGATCAATCACATTATGTTGAGCAAATATTGAGAAAATATAATTTTCATGATCACAAAAGTGTAGCTACTCCTTTTGATTCTAGTGTTCATTTATTTCCTATGAATAATGATGATGAGATTTTTAATCAAAAAGATTATGCTAGTATTATTGGTAGTTTGCGTTATGCTACTGATTGTATTAGACCTGACATTGCATATGCAGTAGGAGTGCTTAGCAGATTTACTTGCAAGCCTAGTAAAGATCATTGGTTAGCTATTGAGTGAGTCATGAGATATTTAATTGGTACCAAAAGTTATGGCTTATTTTATAAAAAGTACCCCGCTGTGATTGAAGCTTTTAGTGATGCCGATTGGAATACTTTGTCAGGTGATTCTCTCTCTACCACTGGTTATATTTTTACCTTAGGTAGTGGTGCTATTTGTTGGAAATCTAAAAAGCAAATAATAATTGCTAATTCAACAATGGAAGTTAAATTAATAGCATTAGTTTCAGCTAGTGAAGAGGCAAATTGGCTTAGAGATTTGTTATATGAAATTCCACTTTGGGAAAAGCCAATTCCACCTATATTAATTCATTGTGATAGCACTGCCGCAATTGGTAGAGTTAAAAACCGTTACTACAACGGTAATGATAATCTTGCAGATCCAATTACTAAGGCCTTGGCAAAAGATGGAGCCTAGAATACATCAAGGGGGATGGGACTAAAGTCCTTAGAATCATGAGCCATGTATGAGGATACCCAACTCAAGGACCAAAGATCCTGAGAATTGGGTTCAATGGGAAAAATGAATCATATGATAGTCGTAAGAAATGCACAATTTATTTATTTTTTAATTATTTATTTTGTAAATAATTTTCTAATTGTTCATCCCTATGATGTAAGTGCATTTATCCTGTAATGTGGAGAGGTTGAGTAAAAAACTCTTAATGAAATTTGTAACTCGTATGAGTGGGGTGTTAGAATTACAAGAGCACCCTTGACAAAATTTCACCTATGTGAGTGTGGGGGTGGGGCCACTCCCTATGAGATTTGGACTTAATCTCAAATACACTCATGAAACCGGGATCAGCACACGGCCGTAAAGTGCTAACTATAAAAGCTCATGTCAACACCTGGGTTGTTATGTGTAAGTAGTGACACTTAATTTCCCTAAAGCAGTCCTAGTTCAAGTCGGAGACTACTACAACTCTGGAGTTGAGATCGCTGCTTTACTAAGTGAAGGTTCAATGCAGAGCACACCTTCATGATGCATAGTGACCCGTCTTTACCTGGTAATCTCTTTTTAACTAAAAATTTTAATATTAAAATGAGTGGGGGATTGTTGGAGCATTTTAATATTAAATAATTAAAATGAATAAATATTATAACATAAATGTAAAGATGTGGGAGTGAATATGGAAGATGAGGAGTTAATGAAAATGTTTAATCCCACATTGAAAAGAAGAGAGACTATTTTATTCTTTTTAATTGTGGTGATTAATGGGCTAACATGAATTGTCTCAGATATTAAGCTAGATATGTGCGCAAGGGGGAGGTGAAGGGTGGAGGTATCAAAAATGGAAATGAATTAGCCTCTTAGATCCTCCTACTTGACAGCACATTCAGAGTAATTACCATATCCGTTGGTGAGTAAATGGCTCGAATTAATATTCCAATTTTATTATGGACAATGAAGAGCCATTAACCCACTTAATGGACTATCCGTTTGGGCCTTTTCATTCTTCAAAAACTCCTTATCTCACCATTAATTGTGTAACTCCAACCCATCAGATTAATATCTAACAATTAATCTTGTAACACCCACTACATTAGAATAATAGACCTGATTAATCAGATTAATTTGGGTAGTAATTTCGTGAAGCCCATTGAGTCTATAAATAGACTCATTCAGACCCAATCCAAAAAAATATAACATACACACACAAAAATAGAGAGGTTATTGGCAAGGAAGGGTGTTCTTTCTGGTGCAGTTTTGGGTTTGAACACTTTGTGCAGAGGTTGTTCTACCATACGACACTTGTTAGGCTGTTGTATCTTAGGAGAGACAAGTTAGAGAAGGTCTGCACTGGTTACAAAGTTTAGCCAACCAAGGGCTTGAATCTCCTTAAAGAGAGCGAGTGTCGTGCCTCAATCCAAATAGTGTTGTGTAATTTTTCTCATTGAATTAATAATATTCAGAAGTACTATTTAGTTTCTCATTGTGTTATTTCCATTATTATTATGTTTACACCAACACTAGTTTTGAAAAATTTGGACCTGTTTGACATTAGTCCAAACCTCGAGATATGTTAGTAGAATTTACCCCAAAAAAATATAAAATAAAAAACACCAATAACAATAAGAAGTCGGTTATAAAAAGAAGGGTAAGAAGGGTCTGATAAGAGAGTAACTCTAGAACATTTATTAATGAATTTTTTTAAAAAAAATTTACGTCACTTTTGTAGAAAATAGAAAAAAATTGCAAAAGATAAAAATTTTCTTTTAACTTTTTCCATAAAAACCTTTTAAATATGATTCACTAATAAATACCCTTAAAGCATTTGTTAACAAAATCCTAAAAAGATGGGGACTATTTTCAATTTGGAGCAAGGGAAGAAAGTGTCAAGTTAAATCATTTTATTAGCACTTCTTTCCAATTATAATTGTGTTTTTTTAACTAATTACTATCAGAAATGACCAAATATGAACCATCACTAATAACAAAAGTCTTAATATTAAAATTTGGTGTTGATTATTGATTCTCGATAGACAGATTAGTTAGGGTTAGTCCTATGTTGAATTAAAAAAAATAAAAAATAAAAAAGGTTGGCCATATGTATTCTTTTCCTCTATTTTATTTTATTTGAAATCACACTATCTTTTACTTCCTTATTTGACATGTCCTTTTTATATATATAGAGTTTCAACCTATAGCGTCGGCTTCTGATGACTGTGCTATTTATTGTTAGACCAAGACACTAATTGATTTTTGATGTATAGACGAATATTAAAACTCAAATATCTTATTCAATCATCAAAGATATCATTTTTTTTATTACTTCTACTTGTTAGAAATACTGAATAAGTGTATTGTATTTCTCAAGTAATAGAATATACATGAGTGCCTTTATACAGGAGGTAGAATGTGCAATACAAGTAAGTGTGCTGATGATGTCGAAAATATCACCAATAGGTCACACAGCACTCACGACTTCGAAGCAAACCTGCACAACGAAAACAATCGAAAGAAGACCTTAGAGAGCACCGGTGTGGTGCCGGCCAACTACTCTCCGAAGGTCAAGTTAGAATTATTTTCACAACTCTAGAGTGCTAGAGAGGGTAAATAACGCGTACCTTAATTTGTGAGGGTATTAGGGCTTTTATAGTAGTAGAGAGTCGGCTTTTCCTTCTTGGTGTCCAAGTCTTTTCCATGTAGGACTCTACTTCGAGTCTTTTTGAGCGTGGTGAGCAAGGTTTTCCTCATAGAGGAAATTTATTTCAACTCGTATCTAGACAATGAGCGATAAAGATCTCGGAACATGGGCTCTTACTGTGCCCTTCGGCGATGGGCCTTCGAAGAGCGTTGGATCATCTTCACCCCGGCCCAACAGTTCCTATCCGTCAGGCCCATTACCATAGGCCCGTCAGGCCCATATTTTATCCTCTTCAGTTGCCCCCTTCACCCCAAGGGTCCGTCAACCTTTCGGACAAAGGAACCTTGGGGTGACGATCCTAAGGTAAAGGGGGTGACGGATATTTTTTATGACGGAATGAGGTCAATAAGACGGGAGGTTTCAAGGTTATGGAGACAATAAGTTGACGGGTTCATGCAAGCAAGGGTGACAGTGCACAGAAGGAGTCCGTCAACCATACCAACTATAGACAGGCTGTACGAAAGTCATTTAATGATGGCGACACGTGTCATAAGTTGATTGGGTTTTATCTCGGATCGAAGCGGCGCTTCGACTTCCGTGCATCACCTTTATAAATAAGGGAGTCTTCCTTCTCATTTCTCCAGTTTCAGCAAAAATCATCCTGTCAGAGCTCACCCGTCACACTTGTCAGAGAATACCCGTCACGTTTTGTCAGGGGTTGAACCGTCTAGTTGCTTCAATCGTCAGTGCTATACTTCCTCATCGGTAAGTGCCCTTTCTCAAAGTCAAACTTGTTCTAATTTTCCTTTGCACCTACACCCGTTATGTACATATAGACCCCGTCAGAGTCTTAGGTTTTTATCGTTTCATGTAGGAAATGTCTAGTGCGTCCAGTAATCAGTCGGTTGTTCGTGACGGGCTGGATTACGAGGAAGTATATCCGTCCGGTCATAGAGAACAAGATAGTCCTCGTGATGACAGGAGCCCGTCCACCTCCTCCTCGTCCTCAACATATGAGGATATGGAGGAACAGGACGAAGGCTCTGGTGAAAGTGAGGAACAGATTGTTAGATCCGTCATTGGTGCTGATGGGCTCAGGGAGTTCGTCATGCTACCAGAGTGGACGGTGAATTACTTCTCGTCCGTCATCAAAGAGCAACACTTTAAAACGTTTAGGGATCACTATCAAATTCCGGAACATATTTCCATCCGTCTGCCCTACGAATCAGAGAGATGTTATTATGAAGGGGTAGACGGTGTCGGGGTTTATGAACAAATGTTGAAGGCCGGACTCAGGTTTCCATTGAGTTCGCTTCACCGTGAGCTCCTCCACTATCTGGGATTATCCGTGAACCAGATTTCCCCCAATGCCTGGAGGGTCTTCATAGCAATGGAGATCTTGTACGGCGCAATGTCCGACGGAGCCAAGAGGCTGACGGTTAGGGAGTTCCTTCATTGCTACCGTCCAAACGAAATAGATAAGTCTAGGGGAATATATAGCTTCGTCCCCAGGAGTCCGCTATTGAAAGTCATCTATGATACGCCGGACTCAAACAGGGATTGGAAGAGCCGTTACTTCTTCCTGGAGGGTGACGGTTGGATGTGTCGTCCAGGGGACACGGATTTCATGCCCGTCGACACTACTTGGGGCATATTACACCCGTCTAGTATGGACCGTCCCCAAAATTTTTTTTTTTTTTTTTTTTTTTTTTTTTTTTTTACTTAATTTCATTCTGTTTGGAATAATCTAACCGTCCTCTCCTCCTCCTTTTTTTTTTTTTTGCAGTTGGACGACGCCCCCAAGTCGATATTAAGGAGTTCGCCTTCCTTGAGAAGATCTTCACAAAGACCCAGCCGGAGGAAAGGACTTGGGCGAAGCTCGTGACACTTAAGACCATTCATTGGTATTGCGACGGACCAGAGCCAACAGCTGCAGCCGTCAAATACGAGGCAAAGATTAGGAGACGTAAGTTTGTCATCCTATTCTTGACAAGTGACGCAGCTTACTTTGATAATTAATACCCCCGTCCATATTTCAGAAATGGATGACGCCAAGAGAAGAGCTCTGATCAGATCCAAAGCCGCAAAGAAGACCGGCGATGTTGCTACCCCTGTGACGGGCCCAAGCAATCCGTCTGCCAAGAGGAAGACTCAGCCCAAGGTGGATCGTCAGGCCAAGAAGGCCAAAGTCTCTTTGGAACCCGTCGTGGGACTTATGGCGGAGCCTCCAAAGACGGCAACTCCAATCAAGCACGGGGTTGGTAAGGGGCTCATGAAGGGACCGTCGCAGGAGCAAGAGAAACCGCCCGTCCTTCTTCGAGAGGATTCTAAGTACGCCTTAGAACAGATCTCCTCCATCATATCGGCGGAGGATTATGAAGACCTTGGGAATCATTCGACGGAGGCCATGGGTGAGACGGGCCTTTTTGCAATTACACAGGTAAGACAGCCCGTCTACTATTTAAATGTAAATTACACCTTTTTCGCCCATAGTTCACTTTATTACTATCATGTTACCATTTTTTAGGCAATGGTCATGATGAAGGGGTTGATGGGACGGTGCCTCAACCATGAGACGGCCCTGGATCGTGTACGGGCGAAAGCGGAGCGGACGGAGGAGGAGCTTCTTCAACTGCAGAATTGGAGACCCAGGATGGAGAAGAAGCTTGAACTTTCGGAGAAGGCAAGGAAAAACCTTGAACAGGCGACGGACGAGGCGAAGAAGGCTATAGAGAGTAAGGACAAAGAGATAGAAGATCTAAAAAATGAAGTCCGTCAGGCTAAGGACGCTGCAGTTCGTGAGTACCGTGACTCCGACGCCCTAATTACTGAGCTAGGTGATTCTTTTCATCAAGGATTCATGGATGCAATCCGTCAGGTCAAGCAGTCTTATCCGGACTTAGATTTTTCAAAGTTCAAAGTTGAAGACCCAGCTCAGACATCCGTCGTGCCTGGTGCTTCAGAGGATACAGATGACCTCTTTGCTGATGTCGATGGTCTTGGTGACGGGGAGTCAGCACCAGCAAAAGTTGAACAAGCTAAGCCTGATGCGGAAACGGTTTGTCAATCCGTCGTCAATGAGGACAAAGCCCAGTAGCCAGATATTTTTGTTTCTTGTATTTTGGGAACAATTCTCATCCGTTGTTGATGATATGTAAACATTGCCTTTTAATGGCCTATTTTTTTTTTTCAAATGCATCCGTTCACTTCATTTTATATTTCGAATGTTTTTTTTTTTTTTTTTTTGAACCGTCATTATTTGACCTATTTGCGTCCGTCCAGCTACTAGTTAGTATTGGATCCGGCATGCATAGGTATATTCTTTGGTAATCCGTCTATTCGCCTACTTTGGACTAGACTCGTTATCCTTGGAATGACCCGTCCATCCGTCTATTTTGGATTTCTAGTGATCATCTTCCTAGAGTTACCCGTCCACCTTGTGGACTTTGTTTTGCATCCGTCCATTATGTGGACTATTTGGTATCCGTCCATTTTGGACATCAAGAGGCATCCTTGTAGGATGATCCGTCCATTTTTGGACTTGAAGTCGTCATCCTCATGGGATGATCCGTCCACCTTGTGGACTTTTGTATCAGTTCACTATGTGGACTATTTAGTATCCGTCCATTTTGGACATCAAGTGGCAACCTTGTAAGATGGTCCGTCCATTTTTGGACTTGAAGTCGTCATCCTCATGGGATGATCCGTCCACCTTGTGGACTTTATTTTGTATCCGTCCACTATGTGGACTATTTAGTATCCGTCCATTTTGGACATCAAGAGGCAACCTTGTAGGATGATCCGTCCATTTTTGGACTTGAAGTCGTCATCCTCATGGGATGACCCGTCCACCTTGTGGACTTTATTTTGTATCCGTCCACTATGTGGACTATTTAGTATCCGTCCATTTTGGACATCAAGAAGCATCCTTGTAGGATGATCCGTCCATTTCTGGACTTTAAGTCGTCATCCTCATGGGATGATCCGTCCTATTTTGTGGACTAAAAACACATCCATGTAGAAAATCAAAACTGTATCTGATTATTTATTCTTAAAAGAAAATGCGTAAGGGAAAAATGCCTGCCCCCTTGGGCTTAAAAAGGCACGACTAGATTGTAGCAAAAAATAGCTGAAGGAAAATTAATAATTAAAAACTTATGAAAAGCTGGTCGTCGTTCGCCATGTTACTATTACTGGTAGTACTTTCTCAAGTGTTCGGCGTTCCATGGATGTGGTAGCTTCTCTCCGTCTGTCGTTTCCAGGTGGTAGGTTCCTTTTCTTTTCCATGACGTAACTCGATAAGGTCCTTCCCAATTGGGGCCAAGCTTTCCCTGTGTAGGGTCTCTAGTTGCCCCCATGACCTTCCTAAGTACGAGGTCTCCTACTTTGAAGTCTCTGTGTCGGACCCGGGAATTATACTGTCTGGCCATGCAATCCTGGTATCTAGCGATCCTTTGCTCCGCCGCCGACCTCACCTCGTCTATCAGGTCCAGCTGTAGCCTCATTGTTTCGTCATTGCTGCTCTCGTCATGGTTGTGAACCCTGTAACTTGTGAGCCCAACTTCTGCCGGGATGACCGCCTCGCTCCCGTACGTTAGTCGGAATGGTGTCTCTCCTGTTGGGGTCCTCGCCGTTGTCCTATATGCCCATAGTATGCTTGGCAATTCTTCTGGCCATATGCTCTTTGCCCCCTCGAGCCGAGTCTTGATAATCTTAAGCAGTGATCGGTTCGTGACTTCGACCTGGCCATTAGCCTGAGGATGGGCGGGTGATGAGTAGTGGTTTTTTATTCCTAGCTGTGAGCAGAAATCCCGGAAGTAGCTGTTGTCGAACTGCCTTCCGTTATCCGAGACAAGTACTCTAGGAATACCGAACCTGCATATGATGCACCTCCAGACAAAACTTCTAATGTTCTTCTCTGTAATGGTGGCCAAGGCTTCCGCTTCTACCCATTTTGTGAAGTAGTCAATACCCACTACCAAGAACTTCAGCTGCCTTATCGCCGTTGGGAAAGGTCCCATGATATCCAGTCCCCACTGAGCGAACGGCCATGGAGCCGTCAAAGGGGTTAGCTCTTCGGCTGGCTGTCTAATAACATTGCTGAATCTCTGGCATTTGTCGCAGCTTTTGACGTAAGACTCGGCATCTTTCTGCATGGTCGGCCAGTAATACCCAGCCCGTACCAGTTTGTGCACCAACGACTTCGATCCAGAATGGTTCCCACATATCCCTTCGTGTACTTCCCTCATTACGTAGTCTGCCTTTTCGGTATCCAGGCATCTTAGATATGGACGGGAGAAACCTCTCTTGTACAGAATGTCTTTTATTAAGACGAACCTTGCCGCTCGGACCTTTAGCTTTCTTGCTGTCTCCTTATCATCTGGCAGTAACCCGTCCTTCAAGTATGAAATTATCTGTGTAGTCCAGTTACTTTCGGAGCGTATCTCCTGCATGTTGCCGGGGTCTATTAGTGGAGAAAGTTGAACAAAAGAAAGTACATTACCCGGTGTTATCATGTGTTCTGCTGATGCGGTTTTGGCTAGCCGATCGGCGAGCTCATTTTCTCCCCTTGGGATTTGTATGACCTTGGCTTCTAGCCCGTTGATTCTCGCCCTTACTTGATCAAGATATCTCTTCATCCTTTCCCCCTTGCATTCATAATCTCCGTTTACTTGATTGGTTACGACCTGAGAGTCGCAGTAGACGGCTACACTCTCGGCTCCGGCGGCTTTGGCTAGGTCAAGGCCTGTCACTACTGCTTCGTATTCCGCTTCATTGTTGGTGATGGGGAAGTCGAGACGGACCATACATTCAATCTTGTCTCCTTCTGGTGACAGCAATACGATACCGGCTCCCCCAGCTCGCCGATTGGATGATCCGTCGGTATATATGCTCCACTGAGGGGACTCTCCTGCCCCCTTGTCTTCGTTACGAGTAAATTCTGCTATAAAATCGGCTACGACCTGTCCCTTAATGGCTGCGCGTGGACGGTAGTTGATATCAAACTCGCTCAATTCTATTGCCCACAGCGTCAGTCGTCCTGCGGCTTCAGGATTACTCAATGCCCTCCTCAAGGGCTTGTCGGTCATTACGTTCACGGTATGGGCTTGAAAGTAGGGCTTGAGCTTGCGAGCCGCCGTGACTAATGCAAAGGCGAGTTTCTCCATAAGTGGGTATCTTTCTTCAGCTCCACGGAGCGCCCGGCTGGTGTAGTATACGGGCTTCTGTATCCTATCCTCTTCTCTAATTAGGGCCGCGCTGACTGCGACAGGGGAAACGGCCAAGTAGAGGAAGAGTTCTTCACCTGGTTGCGAGGGACTAAGTAGGGGTGGTGAAGATAGATATGCTTTCAATTCCTCGAATGCTCGCTGACACTCGTCCGTCCACTCGAAAGACTTTTTTAACGTTCGAAAGAAGGGCAAACACTTGTCCGTGGCTCTCGACACGAATCTATTTAATGCCGCTACCTTGCCGTTAAGGCTTTGTACTTCCTTCACATTTCGCGGGGGGGCCATCTCTATTATGGCTCGGATCTTGTCCGGGTTAGCCTCAATCCCCCTTTGAGATACCATGAATCCTAGGAATTTTCCCGCCGTTACGCCGAATGCGCACTTTCCCGGATTGAGCTTCATGTTATAGGATCGAAGCGTTCTGAATGTTTCCCTAAGATCGTTCAGGTGGTCTTCCTCCTTCCGGCTCTTCACTAACATGTCATCGACGTAGACCTGGACATTCCTCCCGATTTGCTGCGCGAACATCTTGTTCATCAGTCTTTGGTACGTTGCCCCCGCATTCTTTAGGCCGAATGGCATTACCTTGTAGCAGAAGAGCCCTTGACTGGTCACGAACGAAGTCTTCTCCTGGTCTGCCTCGTGCATGCGGATTTGGTTATAACCCGAGAAAGCGTCCATGAAGCTTAGTAGCTGGTGTTGAGCCGTGGAGTCTACCAGGACGTCGATCCTTGGAAGGGGATAGCTATCTTTGGGACATGCTTTGTTAAGATCGGTGAAATCCACGCACATCCGCCACTTGCCGTTCGCTTTTTTCACCATAACTACATTCGCTAGCCAGTCGGGATAGTAGACTTCCCTAATGAAGCTTGCCTCTTGTAGTTTGCGGACTTCTTCCGCTATTGCTTGGTCTCGTTCTGGGGCGAACACTCTCTTCTTCTGCCGGACGGGTGGAAAGGAGGGCAACACATTCAATCTATGTACCATGACTGAGGGATCAATTCCTGGCATATCGTCATGACTCCAGGCAAACACATCTAGATTGCTCGTCAAGAAAGTTATGAGTTCTTGGCGGATTCCGGTTTTGGCGAGCGTTCCGATCTTGGTTGTACGTTCCGGATTGGAGCTGTCGAGTATTATCTCTTCTAGCTTTTCTGTTGGTTCTGCCACCGTTCGGTGCTTTTCTATGTTCAATGCCTGGATTTGTTCTTCCAGTTCCATCATAGCCACGTAGCATTCTCGGGCGGCCATTTGACTTCCGCGGAGCTCTCCTGCTCCATAATCCGTAGGAAACTTGATCATCAGGTGGTAAGTTGATGTCACCGCCTTCCACGAGTTGAGCGTGGGTCGTCCAAGGATAGCGTTGTAAGCGGACGAACAATCGACCACCAGGAAGGTTACGTCCCTGGTGATTTGCTGGGGGTAATCGCCTACCGTCACTGATAACGTGACCGCGCCCAATGGGAATACGCGGCTTCCTCCAAAACCAACGAGCGGGGCGTTCGTCGGTATCAATCGCTCCCTGTCAATCCTCATTTGCTGGAACGCCGGATAGTACAAGATATCTGCTGAGCTACCGTTGTCGATCAATACTCGGTGCATGTTGTAGTCTCCTACCCGCATGCTGACGACGAGGGCATCGTCGTGTGGATGGTGTAGGCGTTGTGCGTCTTCTTCCGTGAACCCGATAATGGGACCTCGCCTTGCTGTCTTCGGGACGGTGCCCGTCAGCTGGACGCTCTGCACCATACGGAGGTACGTTTTGCGGGCCTTTTTTGAAGACCCGGCTGCAACTGTTCCTCCAATTATCATCCTTATGTCCCCTATGGGAGGTCTTGGTCGCTCGTTCTCCCGTCGGGGGTGTTGTTCTTGCGGCGATGGATCCGTTCTCTCCTTGCTGACGAACTTTTGCAGCTTTCCTTGTCGGATAAGGGCTTCAATCTGCTGCTTCAAGTCGTAGCAATCGGCTGTGTCGTGACCGTGGTCACGGTGGAAACGGCAATATTTGTCCCTGGATCGTTTGTTGGGATCACTCTTCAGTTTTCCCGGAAACGTCAGGGCTCCTTCGTCCTTAATTTGCATTAGGACTTGGTCTATCGGGGTTGTTAACGGTGTGAAACTAGTGAACCTTCCGCCCATGGGTTTAGGGCGTCTCTCCTCCCTTTGGTCTCCCCATCTTGCCTTTCTTCCGCCCCTGGTCCTGTCGGGGGTCTTCTTGCCTGTCTCTTTTCTTGGGCCTATCTTCTCGGGCTAACAGCGCGTCTTCAGCATTCATATATTTGGTGGCCCTGTAAAGCACTTCTGACATAGTTTTCGGGTCGTTTTTGTATAGGGAGAACAAAAACTTACCCCCCTTCAGCCCATTCGTGAATGCTGCTACCAGTATCTTGTCGTCGGCTTCGTCGATCGAGAGCGCCTCTTTATTGAAGCGTGATATGTATGCCCTTAATGTCTCGTCCTCTCGCTGCTTGATATTCATCAAACAAGCTGTGGACTTCTTATACCGATGTCCTCCAATGAAGTGCGTAGTAAACTGAGCGCTTAGCTCCTTGAAGGTGCTGATGGAGTTGGGTGCTAGCCGGCTAAACCAAATCCTCGCTGCGCCCTTTAGGGTTGTAGGAAAGGCCCTGCACATAATTGCGTCTGCCACTCCCTGAAGGTGCATCAGGGTCTTGAAGGTCTCTAGGTGATCTAGAGGGTCCTTGACCCCGTCATAACTGTCCATATTTGGCATGCGAAATTTACTTGGCAGGGGGAAGGAGTTGACGGTTGTCGTAAATGGCGAGTCAGTCCGGTTGACAAGGTCGTCAAGATTACTAGACACTCTTCCCTTGAGAGCGTTCATCATCACTTCCATCTGTTCCTTCATCGCCTGCATCTCCGCGATGATGGGTGGTGGAGCTGTATCTATCAGAGAAGGAATGCTATTGTCCCGTCGTTCTAGTCTGCTTGGGGCGTTGCTCTCCTGTGGTCCTTCGTGATTCCTTCTTTCAGCGCTGGTCCCTTCTTGATCTGCTCCTTGGTTATTGGTCGCCGCATTTTTCTGGTTCAGCTGCTCTTCTAGATCGTGGTTTTGTTTGGTGAGGCGCTCCACGGCTGTGGCGAGCGTCCTGACCTGTCTCTCAAGAGCAGTCGTAGGGCCTTCTTCTTCTTGAACGTCGTTAGTGGTCGCCATCGAGCGAGTGAGTACCATGTAACTCTTTTTGTCTTAGGAAGCGATAACGTGCTACGCGATGTTCCCACAGACGGCGCCAACTGATGATGTCGAAAATATCACCAATAGGTCACACAGCACTCACGACTTCGAAGCAAACCTGCACAACGAAAACAATCGAAAGAAGACCTTAGAGAGCACCGGTGTGGTGCCGGCCAACTACTCTCCGAAGGTCAAGTTAGAATTATTTTCACAACTCTAGAGTGCTAGAGAGGGTAAATAACGCGTACCTTAATTTGTGAGGGTATTAGGGCTTTTATAGTAGTAGAGAGTCGGCTTTTCCTTCTTGGTGTCCAAGTCTTTTCCATGTAGGACTCTACTTCGAGTCTTTTTGAGCGTGGTGAGCAAGGTTTTCCTCATAGAGGAAATTTATTTCAACTCGTATCTAGACAATGAGCGATAAAGATCTCGGAACATGGGCTCTTACTGTGCCCTTCGGCGATGGGCCTTCGAAGAGCGTTGGATCATCTTCACCCCGGCCCAACAGTTCCTATCCGTCAGGCCCATTACCATAGGCCCGTCAGGCCCATATTTTATCCTCTTCATGTGCTATATAAGTAAAGAAGGTGGGCCTAAAGCCCACATACCCTATGTATTAACAGCCCCCCTCAAACTCAAGGTGGATGTGAGACAAACTTGAGGTTGTTAACCAAAGTACGAAGGCGTCCCTTAGGATGTGACTTGGTGAAGATATCTGCAAATTGATCTTTAGAGGAGACTGAGATCAGCTTGAGAGCACCATAGACAAGATGATAACGGATAAAATGACAATCGATCTCTATGTGTTTAGTCCATTCATGGAAGACATTATTGTGAGCAATATGAATGACACTCTGGTTGTCACAATAAAGAGGAGTAGCAGAGGATGTGGACACACCTAAATCTTTGAGAAGCCATCGTAACCAAAGGAGCTCAGATGTGGTATCAACAAGGGCACGATATTCTGCTTTAGTACTGGAGCGGGCCATATGAGTTTGTTTCTTGCTTCACCAAGAAATCAGAGAAGAACCAAGAAGAAAGCAATAACCAGTGGTAGACCTACGATCAATGGGATCTCCTGCCCAATCAGCATCAGAAAATGCACGGAGAACAAGAAAAGACTGAGCAGAGTAGAAAAGACCATGGAAGAGAGTGCCCTTTAGGTATCAAAGAATGTGCAGAACAGCAACATAGTGAGTCGATCGTGGAGCAGACAGATATTGGCTCACCTGGTGAACAACATAGGAAATATCTGGACGAGTGACAGTGAGATAAACTAGGCTGCCAACCAAGCGTCTGTAAAGAGAGGGATTAGACAATGGTTTCCCCCCTGGTCCGTTGGAGGGATGACTTTACTAGGCTCGGGTTCTTTTTGGGGAGTTGCCTCTGGAACTCAACATTGGGCCACACGGTCCAATGGCTACCGGCGTATTTTTAAGCTTACAAAACCATTAAAGCCAAAGTCTAAGAATTACGATAATGGTTGAAAAAATATATATTATGCGTTTGATATAATAGCTTTGATTAGTAGTTGTAATAACAATTGAAATAAGGTGGTATTTATTTAGAGGTAAAGTAATCATGCACTTAATGATGTAAATTTAAAGATATGGAAGCAAAGTCACTTATCTTTTTATGGTTTATAGCTCCAGCTGTGTAGCATCAGTGAACTGATAGGATTCCAGTAGAATGCCAGTGGTAGAGGCTAGTTAAGCTTGTTCCTCTTATCATGCATTTAAATAAGTTTAAGTCTTGGTCAGTAGTTGTAATAGTAGTTGGAATAAAGTAATATGTATTTAAATGTGAAGTAATCATGTATTCAATGATGTAAATTTAAAGATAAGGAAGTAAAGTCACTTATCTTTGTATGGTTTGTAACCCAACTGTGTAGCATTAGTGAGCTGATAAGATTCCAACAGAATGACTCCAGCGGTAGAGAGGCAGTTTGCCATGATAACTTCGTGATTGAAGGGAAAAAATGGGTGCAACTGGAGGGAGAGAGAGTATGTCTAGCTGTGTGTAGGGGTTGGTTAAGCTTGCTCCTCTTATCATGCACTTAATGAGTTTCCCCTTTGACAATGCTGTTTTAATTGTTGTGAAGTTATGAATAGAGTTGCCTTCCATGAGAAGGGCTTTTGTATGGAGTATATGTGCCTCCTAAGAGAAGGGTTTTATGTAAGAAGTAGTTGTGCCTTCTAAGAGAAGGGCTTTTGTAAGAAGTAGTGGTTCCTTGTAAGAGAAGGGCTTTGATATAAGATTTTGGTGCCTTCTTGGAGAAGGGCTTTAGTAATAGAAGTTGATGCCTTCCATGAGAATGGCTTTTAGTATGAGTGTTTGATATCTCTTAAGAAGTATGGAGATAGTAAAAGATATAGATGTGTTGTGGGATGTAGTATTTGTAATATGTATGATATATGGAAGTATGAGAGATATGGAGATGAAATATAATAAAAATATGAGATTATAACTACTGGAGAAGTTGTAGAAATTGCTTTCCAAGAGAAGAAATTTTGTAAGAGAAGAGTATGGAGATGTGTTTAGGGATTTGGAGATAGGAGTAGTAAGATAGATGTAGAAGAGTATTGAGATGTGTTTATGGGAAGCAAACAATAGAATTTTAGAGTGAGAGAGTATGAGAGTGGAGTTTAGAAGAGTTGTGGTGTGTTATATGTAATAGTGTAGTAAGTATGTATGAGATTGTGTAAGAGAGGTGAAGAAAGAGATGTTTAGAGATATGGATAGCAAGATATATGTATTTTCAGAATATGGAAAGTGGGATAATGAGTATATGAGAGTAATAGTATTGTAGTGTGTTTAGCAAAGCTGCTGGGATTGTATGAAGGCTTATGAAGGCATTTATGAGCTAAGGGCTGAAGAGTTTAGTCCTCATCTGGAAACTAAAAAGACCAGAAGCTTAGAACTTCATTGAGAGCTTAAGAAGATCCTTAGAGGGAGAGAGAATAGAGAAGTTTTTCAAAGAGGTCTCCTTCATTGGTGTCCCCCTTGAGGTGTTGATGAAGGATTCTATTTAGCTGAGTTTAAAGGGGTATTTTAGCAAATAATATAAGCCAAAATATGTCCCAAATAGCAATAAATCTTCAGAGAATCCATCTTAAGATTTGGCCAAAAAAGGTATATTTAGCTTTAAGGTGTTCTTGCTATTTTAGGTAAAAGCCGCTGGGGAAAGAGCAACAAAAAAGGAAGGTATTTTAGCAAGAGAAAGGTAGTTTCAATAGTTGATTTTGGTTTTAGCCAAATGTGGAAAAATCAGTAATGTTCAGGCTGTTGGGTCAGTTGTCACAGCTGTTCTGAAAAGGCTGTCCCAGCTGTCAGGAAAAGCTGTGACAGCTATCATGAAAAAGTTGTCTCAACTGTTAGGAAAAGCTGTGACAGCTATCATGAGACAGTTGTCATAGCTATCATAAGATAGCTGTTTGCTTTGGGCAGAAACCAATGAGGTCAGATGGGTAATTTCAGACTGCTAGAGAGGTCATTTCATGGATTTGGCTGAAAAATGGTAAGATCTCTTTCAAGGGTATCTTGCTATTTTGGGAATAATAGCTGGTTGCTGGGATTTCAGCATTAAATGGCTGATGATATCACTTCCAGCCGGGTGACAACTGACAAGTGCTGAATGCACTGCTGGGGTTTAGCTAGAAATGTTTCCTCTTTTGGGTGTTTGTGTTTTTGGTTCAAGGTTCCATTACAATACATTTCTAGTAAGTAATAGAATGGTTGGTTGAAAGTTAAGGAAGTTTTAGAGATTTAGTCAAGGTCTCATTATGTTGTGACATAATCTTGGTGAGCAAGAAGAGTATTTAATGCTCTGTTTTGACAGCTAGCAGAGAAATATATGGTCTGATTGTGGCAGACAGCAGCTGGGTATGAAAGATATCATGAAAATTTTGTATATAGTTGGAGATAAAAGATAGCCAATCAGATTAGGCCATGTGTTTGAGTTGGATTTTAGCTGAAAGTAGTAATGAGATTTATGTAGAATAATATGATGAAGTTTATAAATTTGTATAGAAACAGCTGGGGATTGAATGAACAGTTACCCAGCAGTTAGATGGCTGAAGATATTGAGTATTTGTCACATGATGAAAGTTAAGTTTTAGGAAAAGAGCAATGAGAAATTTTATCATTTTAAGTGCTACGTGATAAGAGATGCTTACCATATGTTACCCACTACACACGAACTCGTCAGAGTTTAGGGAGTTGGAGAAGACACACCAAGCAACATGTTTCTTTTATCAACTTTAAACCGCTGAAGCTTTACTGAACATATCTCTTGACCCTCCAAACCATGACTCCCAAAGTTTCCCCAAAGAGACTTATGAGCTTGGGTCATAAGCCGAAGATGAGATGACGTACCTCAGGTTTTGTTGTTATTTTGTGTAAATATGGGCTCTTGTTGAAAAACCCACTTGTCATGAGTGTAAGAGAGGTAATATGGGCAGTGAGCTTTGATTCATTGCTTAAGCCCAATCCATATGTTGATGTTGATGATGTCGAGGGGTTATGATCCCAATTGATGAAGAGGAAATGTGGACCATGGATCCGCCTCTTGAAGTAAGGATCTCATGGGCCATGTGAGCCCAATCCATGTAGTCGAATGAGATATGAGCTTATTTTGGGTTTTAAATAGATTTACCCAAAAAATTATTAATATGTTGATGTGGTATGGGTTGCCAATGAAGTAATGCCACGTGGGCCGAAAAAATGGTCCTCAACATGACCTAAATGTCATGTTACTTATTTTGATGATACACTAAAAAATTAATTATTAGAGAATGTCATATATAACCATCTCACTAAATAAAATGAGGTGCACAAAACACAAAAAGAGTCTAATGTCAAAAAAAATATGAATCATAAGATGCACTTTTGATACCTTTAAAAACAACATATAGGAGATGTGGAGTTATATAATTAATGTGACTCTTTAGATAATAGCATCTGCCAAACTGTTATATTTGAGGTAATGAGTCTGATTTCCTAAGCCTACCTCACATATTTTTGTTTTTGGAACTTTCTCTCTAATTTGTTTCACACACTAGATGCTTGGTCTTGTTACACTTAATACATTGTACTTAAGGTATGTTTGGTATACTGAATATGGATAATAACAAGAATGATAATTTTTATTACTATGAATAAAATATGTTGTAATGGAATAACTAAACCTATTCATTAGTTTGGCTGTGAATTGCAACATTAGAATAAAACTTAGGATTTATTTTAGCAAATATCTCACTAAAACAATTATATTTCCTAGAAAATAATATATTTTAAATTTGAGAGAGAAGTTATTTTTAATGGTTTTTTTTTTTATTTCCATAATTGTTAAGTGGAAATGGAAAATTTGTTTATATGGAAATATATTAATGCTAGAAATTATTAAACCTACTAAGAAGTAGTTATTACAATTCTTTTAAAGAGGAATAGTTATTTCTCATCTTAAAGAATAAGGGCATATTTGGTAGACTGTAATAGACACTGTAATGTAATAGATATTTCTATGGTATAACTATTTGGTTGTTTGGTTATGTTTTATTACAATGAATAGTTATTCCTTATGAATAGCTATTCTTCAAAATGAGGAATAACTATCCCTTATCAAAAGTACTAAATATCTATTCCTTCACCTTATGTAATAACTTTTTTTTAAAATTCCCTAAATAGCCATTAGTTGCCACATCTTCAAAAGGAAAGAAAATAAATTTTCCTTATTGTTAATTATTAGCTCTATTTTGAACACCCTAAAATAAGTGTATTTTAGGAAATTTGACTTAAAATTGATTTAATTACACTTTCTTTTTATACTCTCATAAATTGTGGATGCATATTTAGGATTCTATTCCTAAATAGTCATCAAACTAATGAATAGTAATACTTATTACATTTCAACTTAATATATTCCTTGTAATACTTATTCCTATTCTCATGTAATAATCATTACAGTGTATCAAACATGCCCTAACAGTTTATAAGAAATGACTATTCCCGATAATAAAAACATAACCAAACTATTGAATAACTAAACCATAGGAATAACTATTACATTACAATGCTTATTATAGTGTAACAAACATGCCAGTAGTCAACTAGTGATACACATGCTAGTGTGAAATGTGAATCCATGAGCTTAATTGAAAATTTTGTGTCTTGAGGGAGTTATGAGAGGTTTTTTTTGATTGATAATTGGGAGTTATGAGAGTTTTTAAGAGAAAACTACATGATACCGTACATAAGTGTCATATACATTAGAATCTCTTCTATTCATAGAAGTTTGTTCTATGGGGCTTTTTCTCATCATATCATTTGTGGATTTTTAAGGAGTCCTTGTGAATTTCGTATGTCGAAATAGTCCAATATTGAAAATTCCGTTCTAATAATCAAATCAAAACGGTTTTTATAACAGTATTCAAAACATTACCACAAACTACTTTGTAGCTATTGTTTACAAACTAGCTTAACTAGCTTGTAGGTAAACTTTGTTTTTACCTTACTATGTATTTGGCTCTGGTTATGCGTAAAATGTTGGGTGGGTGGGCCTTTCAATCTTTTATTCTCTTTGTTAATGAAAGTTTGCCAAAAGTCTTCTATTTTCTTTACGTTGTTTCGGGAAGTCTCAGCTTGGTCAAGGCATGGGGTTCGGGTGGGAGGGGGAGAAAGTATATAGTGTTTCCGTATTACCACATCAGCACCTTATTTGGTATTTCGTATCCAATAGATGATTGACAACTGGCCACTACAATTCACTCTACCAACACAAACCAAATGACAATTTTGCCCTGAAAAATTTTCAAACTCCCGCCGCTTTCTATCTTCTCTTTTCTCCAAAATTAACCTTTCACTCCTCTCTCAAAATTTTTCAAACAGAAGTGTTCTCTCTCTCTCTCTCTCTCTCAGTTTCTTCCCCTCTGAAAATTAAAAGCCAAAATTTCCCAAAATTTTTAGAACTGAAGTTCTCTCTTTTAAATACACTCCCTTTCACCTGCGACTGCTACCGCACCGCTTCCACTGCCGTGTTACCGCTTCCCTGGACCTTATTTTGGTTCTAAACACTGCAAAGAACTACCCCACCTTTGGTTCCGAAAACCTTTTAAACGGTACGAAGCGATTTCTCACTTCCTTTTTCAATTTCATATCTGTTTGGCAGCTGAGAAAATAAGGAAAGACAAAAAAGAGAGAGATAAGAGTATTAAGATTTTCTTAACGTTTCTCATGTTTTGATTTTTTGTTGTTCGCAGATTTGTTTCTTCTTCTCAAAGATCTGATCCGATTGCTAAGATCCGAAACTTTTGGATATGGCGGAAGAGCATAGATGCGAAGCCTCGGAGGGCCACAGACTCTGCGTCAACAACTGTGGCTTCTTCGGCAGCCCAGCCACCATGAACCTCTGCTCCAAATGCTACACGGATATTCAATTTTATCTGTTAGGTTTTTTTTAAAAGGTAAAGGAACTGCTAGTTATGGGGCTACTTGCGGCTTGGTGCTAATTGAAACCATGATTCAGCTAAATTAAGTCCTTTATGAACAAAAACAGCTCTAGTACATATTAATTTTCTTGATCATTGTTGGAATTTTCAAATTTTGGTCCTTCTAATAATTATTTTCCTTGCTTGTGGTAGGTTGTGTTCATGGTTCATACTCTTAATTTCTGAATTTGATCCCTATCAATTTGAATTGATTCTATGAAATAGTGTCTTCCTAAGTCTCCTTTAAGGTAGAAGTTCTCATTATATTTCTCATTTCTTTTATTAGTGTAAGCTTTGTTGAGTTACTATGGAAATTATTATATTCAAATAATGGGTGTAAGATCTAGTTGAGTGTGCATGAGTTCATGGTTGATTGAGTTATTATGGAAATTATTATACTTAAATTTCAAGCTGTCCTTTTGTTAGGATCATTATGGAAAGCATGCCGGTACATATGTGATGCTGAGACGATCTGCTGCTGAGTTTGGTTTTGTGAGCTATTGTGCCTGTGATGCTTGAGTTGCTGCGTTGAGACTTGAGTGGCTTGAGCTTATTGCTACTGTTACTTGAATGTAATTGACTAAGTGGCTAGTGTGTACTTGATTGTGTTAGGGTATCAGTCATTGTAATTGTCACACATTGCTAGCATCAGGTATCAGTTGAGTACTAATTAGCTCAGTAGGTTGTATTAAGCATGTGATTGAGTAATTAAGCACTGTAGCAAATTTTTGTAACTAATGAAACTACATGTTAGGTTCAATATGTTTGCTTCGAGTGAAACAATGTCAATAATTATATATGCAAATCATTAATATATTTTAAATGCAATGATGGAAATACATTGCAATAAAAAAAAAATGCATATTGTTAACTTCTTAGAATATTGAAAAAGATAGATTGTTTCACGTAATTATTGCCAAAAAATTGTTCAAATTAAATACCTTTTTACAAGTTGGCATAATCTTCAATGTTCATAAACCTTTTATTTGGGTCAAGAGAACAATGGACATCATTTGTTGGAGGAATAATACTTAAAAATGAATATTTTTATGCATTGGACATAAATGAGCAAGTAAAATATCTTAGAAATTTTCAATTTTATGGTTTTTATTAATCAAATAACATTTTGAATCTTTTGCAAATTCCATCAATCACCATTACAACCAAAATATAAAACCCACACCTTGTGAATTTCATTTGTACAATACAATTTATTTACTAATTTAAACAAAATACACTAGCATTTTCAAAAAAGAGAAGATTTTACATGGTTTGGGTAGGTTATTACAAACTAGACCCTAATCATAACGCAACTACATACAATCTTTCTAAGCAATTCAATATCTAGTTAATCAAACAAAATCAACTTGTAAAACAGCTACATATGATTTTTCTTGAGCATTTCTTGTATCTAATTTGCAACAAAATTACAACACAAAATCGGCTTCTAGCTATCTTGATTATGATGCCAATCAAAATAGGCATGGCAGATTACAAAGAGATAACTAGTTGGATTGGGCCTTGTCACCCTGCAGAGTTGAAGTAAGGAAAAAAAAAAACCACCAATAGAAGCAAATTTGAGCCGGTATGGTAACATCCGATTGAGCATCACATTTGAATGCCATTTCCCTTCACTTGCCCAAGTTTATTAGCAAGCACGAAAAGAAGTGATAGAAAATTTTGGAATTTGAAACAGGATGATAGAAAGCTGCAGCCTGCAATTAAAATATTCCAATTTTTGTTTGTTATTTTTCTTTTTGAAGAGAAAAAAAAATTCAGAAACATTGACAAACTAAAACTAAAAAAAGAACACATCTCTATAAAAGAGTGTCAAATCTCCTACAAAGGCAACCCATTCCAGCTCTGTTTGATTGTTCAAAAAATGAATGAAAAATAAAACTAGGCAAAAAAAAAAAAAACCAATTTCAATTGACAATTAAAATAAACAATAAGGAACCATTATTCCCATCAAAAAATAAGGACCATTATTTATTTTTTCTTTTCCTTTGTTTTCTTAGCATCCAAACAAAAGGTTTGCATTACCCCAATCCCAACACCACCAACCTAAATTCCCAAACTGATTTTGGCTCAAAAACCCCAAAACCCCCCAACAAAAAAAAAGGGGTGAACATGTTACTGGAACAACCTAACTTCGACAAATATAGCGTCTTTTAAAATGGCCTAAGCTAAACCTGCCCAAAAAAGAAACTTGCGAAACAAGCACAGAATTCAAATTAAGAAGAAAAAAAAAGAACTTAGAAAAGGCCTAAGCTGATAAACTACCTGTAGATTTCCTCAAAAGAATACTCTGAATTTTCAACAAGAAATACCCATGAGAAATTTTGTAAGATTTTCATACCGCACTGGCTTGAGTTGGAGTCTTATAAGCTTTTTGTAAAGAACAGAAGATGAACGAGAGAGAGATAGAGACAGAGTAAAGGGAGGGAGAAGGCGGGCAGTGCTGGTTGGGGACTTGGGGATGAAAGGTTAAAGGGATTGTGGTTAGTGGTAATGGAAAAGGTGAAATTTTGGGAAATTTTGTCTTTCCTTATTTTCTCAGCTGCCAAATAGATACGAAATTGAAAAAGGAAGTGAGAAATCGCTTCGTACTGTTTGAAAGGTTTTCGGAACCAGAGGTGGGGTAGTGCTTTGCAGTGTTTAGAACCAAAATAAGGTCCAGGGAAGCGGTGCGGTAGCAGTCGCAGGTGAAAGGGAGTGTATTTAAGAGAGAGAACTTCAGTTCTAAAAATTTTGGGAAATTTTGGCTTTTTAATTTTTAGAGGGGAAGAAACTGAGAGAGAGAGAGAACACTTCTGTTTGAAAATTTTTGAGAGAGGAGTGAAAGGTTAATTTTGGAGAAAAGAGAAGATAGAAAGCGGTGGGAGTTTGAAAAATTTTCAGGGCAAAATTGTCATTTGGTTTGTGTTGTTAGAGTGAATTGCAGTGGCCAGTTGTCAATCATCTATTGGATACGAAATACCAAATAAGGTGCTGATGTGGTAATACGGAAACACTATATACTTTCTCGTGGGAGAGAGTTGACACGTAATATGATAAGTCCATTGCCAAATTATGTGTAAGACTAGATTCTCTCCATGGTTTTAAAAACCGAACCGGTCATCGAACCGTTTTTTTTTTAATTTCCGGTTCAACCCCGGTTTTTGACCGGTTTTTGGCCGGTTTTCCGGTTGTTGACCGGTTATTGACCGGTTTTGAGGCTTTTAACCGGACCGGACTGAGTCCCGGTTCCCGGTTGAACCGGTCGGACCGGCCGGTCCGGTCCGGTTTTTAAAACAGTGATTCTCTCTATTACCTAATTATTTTGTGATTCTCTCTCCAACTTTTGCTCTCAATTGTCAATTCAACAAACTGTCACCTAATTATTTGTCAATTTGCCACCCTAATTATTTAATAATCTCTCTCTCCTCATTTTGCACAGTATTGGAGTCCTATATGCCAAAATTATGAGTGCAGTAACCAGACTTAAATAACTCAACACACGATTCTCAAAAAAAATAAAAAATAAAAAATAAAAAAAACTCAACACTTTTTAGATTTAAGAACCTCACTATTATGCTCAGGAGTCGGGACTTGTAGCATAGCTGTGCCTAGGGGTGGCAAATGGGCGGGTTGGGTCATAAATGGGTTGGGTCTTAAATGGATTGGGTGTGTAATTACCCATTTATCCATTTATGATCCGTTTATATATAAATTAATTATCCATTACCAACCCAACCCATTTAATTAGTAACCCACCCATTTAACCCAATATGATCCAAATACCTCTAAAACTACTTAAATACCCTCTTGACCTCCAAAATACCCATAAATACCTAAAATGATGCAAATACCCCTACACTTCCAAAATTACCAATATACCCTTGGACATCCAAAATTATCCTCAAAATCTCTAAAATTAGCAAAATACCCATGAAACCTCTAAAATAACCAAAATACCCCCGATATCTCTAAAATCACCAAATATGCTTAAAAACCACTAAAATGACCAAAATACCTCAAAATCTCTAAAATGACTAAAATACCCCAGAAACTCAAAAAATGACCAAAATACCCCAAAAACTCAAAAAATGACCAAAATACCCCTGAAACCTAAAAATTACCAAAATACCCCAAAAACCTAAAAAATGACCAAAATACCTCCACAACCTAAAAATGACCAAAATACCCCCAAAACCCAAAAAATGACCAAAATACCTTCAAAACCCAAAAAATGACCAAAATACCATCGAAACCCAAAAAAAGACCAAAATACCCCAAAAACTCAAAAAATGACCAAAATACCCCTGAAACCTAAAAATTACCAAAATACCCCAAAAACCTAAAAAATGACCAAAATACCTCCACAACCTAAAAATGACCAAAATACCCCCAAAACCCAAAAAATGACCAAAATACCTTCAAAACCCAAAAAATGACCAAAATACCATCGAAACCCAAAAAAAGACCAAAATACCCCCAAAACCCAAAATATGACCAAAATACCCTCGAAACCCAAAAAATGACCAAAATACCCTTGAAACCCAAAGAATGACCAAAATACTTCCAAAACCTAAAAAATGACCAAAATACCCCCGAAACTCAAAAATTGACCAAAATACCCCTGAAACCTAAAAATGACCAAAATACCCCAAAAACCTAAAAAATTACCAAAATACCCCCGAAACCTAAAAAATTACCAAAATACCCCCAAAACCCATAAAATTACCAAAATACCCCTGAAGCCCAAAAAATGACCAAAATACCCTCGAAACCTAAAAATGACCAAAATACCACCGAAACCTAAAAGTTTACCGAAATACCCCAAAACCTAAAAATTACTAAAATACTTCTGAACCCTAGAAATTTACCGAAATAACCCTAAAACTAAAAGATGACAGAAATGCCCTCGTAACCTAAAAAATGACTAAAATACCCTTAGAATCTAAAAGATGATTAAAATAACCCCAGAGCCTAAAAAATTACCAAAATTGCCTCGAAACTTATAAAATGAATGAAAGACTCTTAGAACCTTTAATTTGTCAAAAATATCCTCGAAACATCCAAAATACCCTAAACCTCTATTTCGGTAATTTTAGATGTTTCAGGTGTATTTTGGTCATCTTACATGTTTAGGGGTATTTTGGTCATAATTTGGGTTTCAGGGGTTTTTATCAATCATTTTTTTAAAGGTTTTGGGGTTATTTTGGTCATTTTTTAGATTTTGGGGGGTATTTCGATCATTTTTTAGGTTTCAGGGTATTTTGGTAATTTTTTAGGTTTTAGAGGTATTTCAGTCATTTTTTAGGTTTAAGGGGTATTTTGGTAATTTTTTAGGTTTAGGGTGTATTTTGGTAATTCTTAGGTTTCGAGGGTATTTCGGTCATTTTTTTAGGTTTTGGGATATTTTGGTCTTTTTTTAGGTTTAGGGGGTATTTTGGTAATTTTATGGGTTTCAGAGGTATTTCAGTCATTTTTTAGGTAACGGGGTAATTTGGTAATTTTTTCAAGTTTCGGGGGTATTTTAATCATTTTATAGGTTTCAGAGGTATTTTGGTCATTTTTTAGGTTTCGGGGGTATTTTTGGTAATTTTAAGGTCTCAGAGGTATTTCGGTCATTTTTAAGGTTTAGGGGGTATTTTGGTCATTTTTTAGGTTTAGGAAGCATTTTGGTCATTTTTTGGGTTTTGGGGAATTTTGGTCATTTTTTGGGTTTCAGGAGTATTTTTGTTATTTTTTGGGTTTTGAAGGTATTTTGGTCATTTTTAGGTTTCAGGGGTATTTTGGTCATTTTTTGGGTTTTGGTGGTATTTTAGTAATTTTTAGGTTTTAGAGGTATTTCGGTCATTTTTTGGATTTCAAAGGTATTTTGGTCATTTTTTGGGTTTTGGAGGTATTTTGGTCATTTTTAGGTTTCGGGAGTATTTTGGTCATTTTTTGGGTTTTGGTGGTATTTTAGTAATTTTTAGGTTTTAGGGGTATTTTGGTCATTTGTTGGGTTTTAGGGATATTTTGGTCATTTTTTGGGTTTCAGGGGTATTTTGGTAATTTTTTTTGGTTTTGGGGGCATTTTGGTAATTTTCAGGTTTTGGGGGGTATTTTGGTCATTTTTTAGGTTTCGGAGGTATTTTGGTCATTTTTTTTGGGTTTTGGTAATATTTTGGTCATTTTTTAAGTTTCAAGGGCATTTTGGTCATTTTCTAGAAATTTAGATTTTATGTTGCTTATTTAAATTTTAGATGGGTTTAGTGGGTATTAGTGGGTTTATCCATTTAGACCCATCTAATTAAATAACCAAATGGGTTTTTATCCATTTAACCCAAATATTCAAATGGGTTGGGTTAAGACTTATCCAAATAAGGTGGGTAATGGGTGGGTTCATGGATATGGATAAAAATTGCCACCCCTAGTTGTGCCATTGAAAGCTATAGATTGTTTATTTGGTGTCATTTAGCTATTTAATTTTATGCACAGTTTCTGAGGTTAGTATTAACTTATTTGATGCTGAATTGCATAAATATACATGTGAAAGAATTTGTCAAGGTTTTGCCGCGGCTGCCAACTCAATCTGATTTCAGATTTGATTAAAGCGATCATGTATGTGTTACCTATCAAGAGAGGTAATTCTTCCTCCTTGACTAATATATGTTCTCTTTTGGTGTCATTGTTTGGGATCTGTTTGTGTGCTGGTAGCATAATATGCACTGAAGCGTACAGCTATAAAATAGAATTTCTCAAAAGGAGGTCATTTCTGGTTAGAATTCTTTGGTCTGAGGCCATTGGGCTCTCAGAATGAGCTCTTCTACAGGCTAATTACCACCAGGTTGGGACAGGAGGGCATGATGCTCTTCTTGTTGTGTCATTCTACTGAAAACAAAATTAGCAGTCGAAACACTTCTTAACTTCTTAATAATTGAACAGAACACTACGTTTGGATTAACTTTTTGCTGAATCGGTAAAAGTGGGCAGAAGTACAATTGTACATAAAAAAAAGTGAGGTTTTTAAAAGACATGATAAGCTAAAAAGAAAAAAGAAAAAGCTAATTCAAATGCACATTCTTATTTCAGCTGTAATCAGTTGTGGTAGTAATGAAAGAATTTCATCTGGGAGAAGCAAAAGAAGTTTGACTGACATGTACAGTGGCATAGCATGCACAACTAGTGTAGATTTTCCAAACCTGAGCCCAGATAACACTTTCTGAGAAACTGACCAGAGTGAGTGCTAGTAGCATCCTATTCGGATTCTAGAGATTGTCAAGCCTAATTCGCTGCTTCTCTATCCCTTAATTGAATTTCATTGAGAGCAAAGTACAAAACACTGAATGATTTTTCTTTTGGTTTTTCATAGAAGACTACTTCAAACCACTTCTAAAGACAGACTCTAGACAGAATTTGTAGAAGGTGTTTGTTTTTAGACCCCTTAAAACACAACTGAATTAACCTAGTAAATTAGTCAAGTGATTACTTAGTTCAAATTTCAGATCTAGGTTAACACAATCATATAATCATATCAATGTAAAGTGCAGAATATAAAGAACACAAAGATATGATAACCCAGGAAATCACACTGGTAAAAACCTGGGGAGGATTTAACCTAGCTATCCTCAAGGTAAACCTGAATCCATTATGAAAGAATCGAAGTTTTACAATAGGACTTAGACCACTAACATCCTATTGCTACCCACCAGTAGAAACTTACTGATAAGACCACGTGCAAACTCCGAGACCACAGACTCATTCTTTCTTGGATTCTCCAGCAAATACAAGCACACCTGCTTGTGTTTCTTTAAATTCTTTAATGCAGCAACTGAATCGATTACCAAGTTCTTGACATAGTCTTGAATCTTGGAAACCAAAACATAAAACCCTACACGTCAAATGGGCTTGGGCTGAGTTGGAAGAATTCTGCAGAAAAACATTCTGCCCGAGTTTTGATCGATCGAGTCTAATTCTCGATCGATTGAGCCAGACAGAATTTGCACAGTAAATTCCGCAGTAACTCGATTCCAACTTTACATAAAACGCATATACTTTGAGCAAGTCTAAACAAGACTAAAACCTGCTTTGATCATGGTTTGCCTACAATACAAATTAGAGTTCTAATACATTAGTTCCTAATCCTTAGAACCTAACAAACTCCCCCTTTGGCAATCCATGACAAAACACAAAACTAAACAAAATTGGTCAAAGTTTACATAAAAACAGCCTAATATAAAAACATAGCCCAACACAACAAATTTAACCTAACTACTATCTATCAGTTGCACGTGTAGACAGCAACACAACTGAATCAACTTGTATATTTCTTGAAACACTCAACAAACGCATAAGCTTATGTGGAAAATACAAGTAAAACAAAAATAACTTCTTGATTTCACATAACATACAATAAAGACATATATCATGAATAACTCATAAATATAAATCAATAAGCAATGTGAAACAAGAAACATATACCAATCACTGTATCTCCCCCAATCATGAAAAACCCAAAAAAACATCATGAGCCAAAAAAAATGTAAATACACAATGAAGCATCTAGATACAATTTAATAGCTCCACAAGCTCCACAAGTACAAAAATCTCCCCCTAACTACAAAAATCCTCTACAAGTGTACTCCCCCTTTTTGTGACGGAATGCCAAAAGGCAATCACACATCATCAAAAGGAGGTGGCGGAGGTGATCGTCTCAAATGCTCCAGATCCGCTCACGAAGCACGAAGCTCATCAAGCATGTCCACCAAAATCTGTCCATGAGCCGACTGAACGATCATGACAGTCTCCAACATACGTCGAATGTCTGAATCATCCGAGGTAGGAGGTGGAGGAACATTAGCAGCAGTAGCATGATCAACGGGCTCCTCAGCCGTAGCATCACTTGTAAAAGAGGGAAGAGGAGGTGCGACACCAGAAGGCTCTACCCTAGGGCGTTTAGAGCTAGCTCTCAAATGAGCAGTCCTCTGCCTAAGAAAAGCGGCACCTATAGGAGCAATAATGTGGACAGGCTCAGACGCAGGAAACTCAACTAAACCGAGATGCAAAAGAATCCGATGAATAAAAACGGGGAAGAACAAAGCATGAGCAGTAGAACTACTCCTATGCACCTCAATCAAGGAATGAATGAAAAGATGAGGAAAACTAATAGGAGCATCAGTAACCAGGGCATACAAAAATGCACAACGCTCCAAAGGAATGGTGTGCAGATGAGAGATAGGCCAAAATGAATGACAAGCAATCCTAAAGAAAACATAATGAATCAGAGTGAGCTTAGTAGTGGTGATCCGAAGATCAGAACCCCACTGGATAGAAGACCCAGTGATATAAGACATGATGTCATCCAAGGGAGGAGACTCATCATAAGGGTAGATAGGATACCGGACCACTGGTACCCCAAAGGCATTAGCCACTACCAAAGGGGTAATGGTGTACCCTACACCCCGTACCCAACTCCTCACGAGAGTGTTGGCATCATAGGAGTGGACAGAGAGGTTCGAATAGAACTCCCTAATCAAGGTAGCCGGAGGTGGATGCGAAATATCCAACAAAGGTAACCAGCCCCTACGCTCAAAGTTACGCCTAATCTCGAGATCTAGCTCATCTAAAAGTGCCTTTCTCTCAGCCCAAATATTTCTCCTAAGGTTAAGCTTCTCAAACGCTTCCTGGTTTTTCTCACTCAGGAACTTATCACTATTAAAGGTGGGGGAAGGAGAAGAAGTAGAGGTCCTATTGGCTCTAGTTTTCCTAGGCATGATGCTAAGGAAAGGACAAGACACACAGAAAAGAACCAACAAAAAAACAAAGAAAAACCAAAGGCAGACTGCAAGTTAGCACAAAAAAATAGAAATATCAATTCTATATGATGCATGAACATTATCAACACATGATGCATGCCCTAATGCAGTGAGAAGAAATTCAATTTAGCTTTAAAAACACAAAATTGGCTTGAGCATAGAGTTTACATCAAAAACCCCAAAATTTGAAAAACCCAATTTCTCAAAACCAACAAATTGACCAAATTGATCATTATACTTGATAAAGAACAATATATAATGACCAAATCAATCACCCAAACAAGCCAATTTCATCAATTAAGCTCAATTTGAACAAAATCCCCAATTCGGGTATATTTAAGCCCTAGAATATTCAATTTTTCACAAATCACCAAATTAATCAAATTAAACTATCAATAGCAGTTATACATCCTCATATGACAAAAACCCATTGATCAATTTGAAGAAAATAAGCTTGAAACATCAAAAACCCCAACATCCTATAGGTTTGAAATTTCCCCACAAATGCATGATTTAATGCATGAAAGATGAAAATAAATGCAAAAGGAAGGGTAAAAGGGTCTTACCGGCCTTAGAGGAGAAAAACTTTGCAAAAAGAACGGAGGAAAACGACAAAAAATCTTGATTGGAGCCTTGACTGATTGGATAGAGAGAGAAAGTGATTGAAAACTTTTTGAAAAAGTGTTTGAACACGTGAGAATCAAGTGTTTTAAAAAACTCTCTATACGATTTTCGATTGATTGAAAATTAGTTTCGATCGATCGAAACACACAGAACCAAGCCAAGAAATTTTAATTGCATTTTCGATTGATTGAAAAACAGATTTGATCGATCGAAATACACAGAGCCAAGCCAAATTTTTTTGGAAAAAAGATTTTTGAAAAACAAAGCAAAATATTGCAAAAACTCCTCAAAGCATTGAATTTTGTGAACAAAATGCATGAGTATGAGATGGAATGCTTTTCAAAAACATTTGTTTTGAACCCAGTTTTCCCAAAATTAAGATGTTCAAACAATTCTCCTTAAATTCTCAGGTTTCAAGCACATTTTGCATAAAATACAAGGAATTTTCAAACTTGGTTGGCCAAACCAAAATCACACACAATAACATGTACAAAGTTTAGCAAAGAGTAACTTGTGTAGTGTGTGTAACTAGCAAAAGCTTGAGATACATGTGAGGTGATATGTAAATAGAAATCAATCACAGTTTCCATAAAATTCATCACATTGAATTTGAAAGAGACCATCACCTAAAGAGTTACATCATATAACTCTCACATCTCCTAGAAAACAAGCTTGCAATTATGTAAGTTTCTTGAATTTGCCTCATATTGTACACACCAATTTTATTTGTTCAGAAAATTGTTAATAATAGCCGGGATAATGTACACACCAATTTATTTGCTTGATTTAACATTAAGTCCAATGATTTAACATTAAGTCTAATAATGTACACACCAATTTTATCATTTAAGTCGAGGCTACACCTTATGTTCTTTTTGTGCATGTACTACACTTTCTCTAGCACAAAATTTTACGATATGCACTAAGGTGTTCATGATTGGCTAGTAAACAGTGGTGAGATGGTTATTTATGCCTTTCTCAAAAAGTTCAAGTCCAAAAATCAAAAGCATATGACTTCAAGATCAAGATCATGTGATAAAAAACTATAAATATCTTCTTACAAAATATGCACTACAAAACTTCTACTAGTAAAGTGCAATGAATAAGCTCATCCAAGCTAAACAAAGTACATAAACATGTTATGTAAAGATTAAATTGGCCAACCTAGATTTCAAATCCAAGAAAAAAATGCAAAACACAATTTGCTTCCCTTTTCCTTTTTCCTTTTTTATTTTTATTTTTTTATTTTGAAAATAAGAAACAAAAACAGCCCTAGAATGAAATGCATGAATGTTATGCAATGCAAGTCCTAGAAACAAAATAAAACAACAAAAAAATAACAATGGTCACAAAGAGTAGAGCAAAGAAGCACAAGGAGCATGTCAGAAAGACTCACTTAGATTGAGCCTTTTGCAATCAAAACTTTTTAGATGCACTTCGAGCATTGGAGTTCTTATTCACATGAGAATGATTACTAACTCTAGGATTTGAATAAGGGTTTAAAACCTTTACCAATTCACCAATAAGTACCATAGGATCTTGTGCTTGAGGCACATACACTTTTGGTTTGTTTACTCTCTTAGCAGCTTGCAGCTTGTAACAATTTGGATGAATGTGCCCAGACTTCCCACAAAAATGACAAACCCAAGCAGGCTTACCATGCAATTTGTCCTTAGTAAGGGTAGACTCCTTAGGTTTAGACTCTTTCAGATCAACCTTAATCTTTCTAGGTGGTGTAACTTCTACAGATTTAGTCTCACTCACAAAGGGTTTGACAATCTCACTCACAGGAGGTTCGAAAGAAGAAGAAGGAACAAAGTTTGTGGAATGTGATGTAGACACAGAGATGCTTTCTACAAAACCTAAGCCAATTTTGTCAGAGGGAGACTTTTGAACACTTAGCATGTGATCTAGTTTGGAGCTAGCAGACCTATCAGTTTGTTCTCTAACAACAGATAGTTCATGTTCCAATTTCTTGACTTTTTCAAGTAAAAGCATATTCTCAGTTTTCACATTATTCAAAAGTTCAGTAGCATCAAATAAATTCACAAGCAAATTTTTCTTATTAAGCTCAAGAGAAGCAATTTTCTTTAAGCCTAATTCAACACTCATAACATCCTTTGCAGCAACTTTGCAAAGTTTATTATAGGCTTCTCGAAGATCTGCATCCTTGGAGAGTTCCCCATCAGAAGGGTTCTCTTCAACAGACAAGCTTTCAGTGACTACAGCAGTAGCAGTAAAAGCAATGAAGTTTCCATCCTCGTCACAGCCAGACTCATCATCAGAAACTTCATCATCATTGAGGGTTACAGCCATAGTCTTACCCTTAGACCTCAAGTATGTAGGACATTCAGATTTCATATGACCATACCCTTGACATCCAAAACATTGAGGACCCATAGTATTATTAGAAAGTTGACCTACTTTTTATTTAGGTTTTTCAGTGTTATTAACCTTAGTGGGGTCATTCCTCCTAAAATTTCTAGGTTCAGTAGTGTTATTACCTCTTGCCCTTCTGTTATTGTTCCTAAGAAAATTTCTAAAGTTCTTGGCAAGGTAAGTAATTTTAGTAGCAGAGAGATCATCATCAAATCCACTCGCCTCAACATCATCAATAGACTTGAGAGCCATTGATTTTGATTTGCTAGTCTTAGGTAGGTCCAACTCATAGGATTGAAGAGATCCTATAAGTTCATCAACAGGGATGGAGTCCACATCCTTGCTTTCAGTGATGGTAGTCACTTTGGGTTTAAAATCTTCAGTTAAAGATCTAAGAATCTTCCTAACAATTTTAGGTTGATCATAGATTTCACCCAAATTATATGCAGAATTAACAATATCATTAAGCTTAGTATAGAATTCATCAAAAGATTTATCATCAAACATCCTAATGCTTTCAAATTTAGAAGTTAATTGTTGCAATTTATTAATTTTAACAGCCTTTGTGCCTTCAGGCACAGTCTGGAGGATATTCCAAGCAGTATGAACAACCTCAACATTAGAGATTCTCTTAAATTCCTCCATAGAAACAGCGTTAAAGATAGCATTCATAGCTTTGCTATTGAACGCGGCTGCTTCTTTTTGAGAAGTTTGCCACTCACTAACAGGAGTAGTTAAATTCCTCCATAGAAACAGCGTTAAAGATAGCATTCATAGCTTTGCTATTGAACGCGGCTGCTTCTTTTTGAGAAGTTTGCCACTCACTAACAGGAGTAGTGGGCTTCTCCCATCCGTATTCAATGGAATTCCAGACTTTCTCATCAATTGATTTCAGGAAAGCTTTCATCCTTACTTTCCAATAAGCATAATTATTTCCATCAAAGTGAGGTGGAATAACAAGAGTGTCCGTGTTCCATGACAACAGGGGTCAATGATCAGCTTAGAGATCAAAAGATCTTCAACAAAAAGAGCAACCTGCTCTGATACCACTTGTTTGTTTTTAGACCCCCTTAAAACATAATTGAATTAACCTAGTAAATTAGCCAAGTGATTACTTAGTTCAAATTTCAGATCTAGGTTAACACAATTATATAATCATATTAATGTAAAGTACGAAATATAAAGAACACAACGATATGATGACCTAGGAAACCACACCGGTATAAACCTGGGGAGGATTTAACCTAGCTATCCTCAAGGTAAACCTGAATCCACTATAAAATAATCGAATTTTTACAATAGGACTTAGACCACTAACATCCTATTGCTATCCACTAGTAGAAACTTACTGACACGACCACGTGTAAACTTCCAGACCATGGACTCCTTCTTTCTTGGATTTTCCAGCAAATACAAGCACACCCGCTTGTGTTTCTTTAAACTCTTTAATGTAGCAACTGAATCGATTATCAAGTTCTTGACATAGTCTTGAATCTTGGAAACCCTAAGTATATATGAAGGCAACCACCTCTTGATTTCATAAAAGATTCACACACACAGTATAATAGATAACCAAAAACGTGGCTAGGGTTTTCCTTTTTATACTTAAGACAAAACATAAAACCCTACACGTCAAACGAGCTTGGATTGAGTTGGAAGAATTCTGCAGAAAAACATTCTGCCCGAGTTAAGATCGATCGAGTCTAATTCTCGATTGATCGAGCCAGACAGAATTTGCACAGTAAATTCTACAGTAACTCGATTCCAACTTTACATAAAACGCATATACTTTGAGTAAGTCTAAACAAGACTAAAACCTGTTTTGATCATAGTTTGCCAACAATATAAATTAGAGTTTTAATACATTAGTTCCTAATCCTTAAAACTTAACAGAAGGAACAAACATTGTTGTTTTTCCCATACCCAAATTACATGTGTGAAAACCAGACATATAATAAGCTAGAGGGAGCAAAAATAACAACTAAAAATGGACAATCAGTAAATATTAAAAGGGTTATGCTAACAGATTCCTTTAGGGTAATGATTAACAATCCATTTTAGGAAAGTTTTGACACCACTTTTATTGAAAATGGAAAAAACTGTCAAAAAATTAACTTTTTTTTTTTTTTTTTTTTCATAAAAACTTTATTTAAATGGATTATTAACTATTGTCATAAGAGCATCTGTTAGCATTTTTCATATTAAAAATATGAAAAATGACAATTTCTAAATTCTCCAATGACAATTGCTTTAAAGTCTTAACTCACTTGATGGAGAAATGGGATTTCACACTAAAAAAACTATTTAGGGAAAATGACTCGTTTTATGTGTTTGGTACTTTGGTTCAGACACTAAAAATGAGAGAGAAAAATATTTTTTGTTGTTGTTTGGTTCGAATTAATATATATATATATATATATATATATATATATATATATTAATTCTGAATAATTGTATGAACAAAAACTTTTATTTACAAAAATATACCCCAATTGAAAAAACAATTTTATTTTGGGCAATCCACATTTTGCAATCTGCCAATTTTGGTAATAATTAACTCCTATCACAATGTATATCACTTGTTGTGAGACACCTATTCCGTACATACAATATATCCCCTCTCACTTTGGGAAGAAAATAAGGAGGTCCACTCATTTGACCTTACCCAAAATTTCATTTTTGCCCATCACTTTCACCCCCTCTCTCAAATGCATGTGTGGGCATAAAAGTAAAAGCATACATTCTTCTTTCCGTTTCCTCTATATTTCTTTTCTCCCTATTTCCAAACATCAGAAAAGTGTTTTCATTTCTTTTCCTTCCTCTTCCTTCAACCGTAGCCAAACACAGTCGTAAAGAACTCCTTAAGCGGGAATGCCAAAATTCAAATCTTTTCTGTGAAAAAAAAAAAAAAAGAAACAAAAAATCAAAAGCAGATAACAAAATCGTCACATTGGTCACTGACCTCAAGATCTCCTCTGTTTCTCATCCATGGAGGAAGCCATATCTCGAATACTCGGAGAACTCGAAGAGATCCGCCATATCTTCGATAACCCCACAAATCCAAACCCCCAATACCTCTCTGAATCCACTCTCTTAGACCTACAAACCCTTCTTCGCCGCGTCACCAATTCCAATGATTCCGAACCCCTTGACAGTTTCTTCGAAGACCTGTCGTCGAAATCCTTGTCTCCAAGCCATCTCGTCCTTCCTATCTCCTCTACAATGGACTTGGGTCCCACCCATTTGTCCCTCTTGGCCTCTAATGTCTACCTCTCTCTGCTTCTCTCACCAAACTCCCCTGTTTTCACTCTGTTCACTCCAATGTCGTTTCTCTCTCTCCTTCGCTCTATTCGCCGGTATCTCAAGCCTCGGCCCCGGGGCGCGTCTGAGACTGGTGAGGGGTCTCACAATGTTGTGGGTAATCGGAAGAGAAAGGGTGGCCGAGGGCGAGGCAGGGGATCTAGGAATAATGCGAAAAGTTTGGGTGTCGATGAGGGTGAGTCTGAAGAGAGTGAATTTGATGTTGGGAAGTTGTTCACAGTGCTTGAAAAGTTGGAATCAGTAATGGGTTTGATTCATTTGGATCGGTTTCCTGACAGTTTGAAGTCTTTGGTACAAACGGTTGTTGAGATTCCGGTAATGGCAGTTGAAGTGTGTGGCAATTCTGTTAGTTATAACAGAATAACTGATTTGTGTTCGCGGGTTTTGAGTGAGGTGTTGAGGCCTGAGCATGGAGAGCAGGCGGATACTGCTGCTGAAGTGTTGAAGTCTTTGTCACCGTTGATTCTTAGGTCTAAATCGCCGGCACGGACGTTTGGTTTGGAATTTGTGATGCATCGGATGATGGGAGTAGCGAAAAGTTCAGATGGAGTGAAGAAAGCGGTTGTGAATCTTCCGAGGTACTTGGTGCAGAAGGCCCCGGAGAAGACTGAGCTGAGGGCTTTAGCTGTGGAGTCAATCATGGAGATTGTTAAAGTGATGGAATTCAATGATCAAATTGGGTTTGTGGAGTATGTGTTGAAGATGACACAAGGAAAGGCTAGCCTTAGGCTCTTGGGGGTTGATCTTATTTTGATGCTCATGATGTCATTGAAGGATCCATTGGGTGTGGAATTGGATGGTGAAGTGAAGAGTGAATGGGGTTTGAGGTGTATGGAGGCCTTGATACAGCGTTGTTCGGATACTATTGGTGGAATCCGTGCTCGTGCTTTGTCGAATTTGGCACAGCTGGTGGGGTTTCTGGCTGGTGAAGATAGGAGTCGGGACGTGTTGAAAGAAGTTATGGGGTTTGGCAATGTGGCAGAAGAGCAAAGAGTGGAAGCTGATATCAATGGCCTTTTGAGAAAAAGGTGTATGGATGAGAAGGCAGCAGTGAGGAAGGCTACATTTCTTCTGATTACCAAGTTGACTGCCCTTCTAGGTGGTGCCTTTGATGAAGTTGTGCTCAAGACCATTGGCATGGCTTGTTCCGATCCTCTTGTTAGCATAAGGAAAGCCTCGATTTCAGCTCTTTCTGAGGTTCATTCACTGCTTTGCTTCATCTGCCGTTTTCTGATTTGAATAATGTTATTTTTGTTATGATTAGTATATGATATCTAATTGGTTTGTGCCATCGCATACACACACAGTTGTGGCAATTTGTGCTTTTGGACACTTTTACCTGCCATGCCAACTTGTGTACTTTTTTAGAATAGACCTCCTGTACTGTCAACCTTGAACACAAATATCTTATTCAAGTACTATTTTGGATTAGCTTAAAGTAATTGTTACGTTAGTGATGATTATTTAGGTTGTTGGGATATGTCTATTATAATTATGGTGGTTGCTAATTGAATTATGAATACTTTAGGAAAAAATCTGGGTGTCCTTGGCTTCAAGGGGATTCTTTGATCGTTTTTCTATATAATGTGAAATAATATTTTCCTAACTTTTATAATCTGGATTCCTGGTTATGTCTAAGTAACTATGCTTGCACCTCATTAATTACATTTTTTTTTTACCTTGCATCTGCTAGTATACCTCTTAGCAAGCATATATTGAACTTATGGTGGAATCTGCATTGATGTTATAGGCTTTCAGAAAATTCTCAGATGAAAGTGTTACTACTGAGTGGCTTCATTCAGTTCCACGTTTAATAACTGATAATGAATCCAGTATTCAAGAAGAGTGCGAGAACTTGTTTCTAGAATTGGTACTGGACCGAATATCTGGAGCTGCTTCGACTGGTTTTTTTCAAAATGGATCTGTTTTAAGCGATTCAAGTCTCAAAGCTAAAAGTTCAGAAAGAGAAATGGAGTTTTTATTTCCTGAAGGAGTGTTGGGTCTTTTGAGAGGAATTTGTAATGGGGAGGTGACACCTTGGGTAAAGAAAATTTGTGCAAGCTTGGGTAAGAAGAAACGGCTTAAGCACAAAATTGTTTTGGCTCTTCAGAATATTATTAAGACATCTGAGTCTCTCTGGTTGAGGCAATCTATGCCGATAGATAAGTGGACAGCACCACCGGGTGCTTGGTTTCTTCTATCTGAGGTGTCAGCATATCTTTCAAAAGCAGTGGACTGGGAGTTCCTCCATCATCATTGGCAGCTCTTTGACAAGCATGGAGTAAGAGGGGAGGTTAAAATTCCTCTTGCGCAAGGAGATGCACATGCAGAGGAAGAGGGTATAGAATCCAATTCTGTTGCTTGGGCTGGGGATCGTGTTTTCCTCTTGCAAACAATCTCTAATGTTTCTACGGAGCTGCCTCCAGAACCTGCAGCAGATTTGGCTCATAACTTGCTTAAACGAATTGAAGAGTTCAACATGCATTCAACTGAGGTATCTACCACTTGATTTCATTTAGTGTATTCAGTTACTTGTGTGTGTGTGTGTGTGTGCATTTTATTGCAGTAAGGATTCTTTTCTTTTGTTGTCTAAAATGTTTTATTGGTCAATATAGTAGTTTGCCATCAGTACAGCTTGATGGTAAAAGAACTCCGATGAATTTCCCAATTCACACTGATCAAACTCAATAGCTTTTTATAGAACTTTAGGTGTTGATCATATGTTTTGGCTCACAAATTGCACATATGGATTGATGACATATACTTGCTTGTGGTGTTTCTTTAAGGTTGAATATTGGGTTAAAATTAGACTATTTGTTTGAATATGTGTTTTTCCCTTTGTTTCTCTTTAATATTTGCACCTGCATGTGTACTTAATTGGTACATGCGATGGCAGGTTAATGCTCATGTAAAAGCACTTAGGACATTGTGCAAGCAGAAGGCTTCAAATCCTGAGGAGGCTGATTCACTTGTTATGAGATGGGTAGACCAGCTTCTCTCTAAAGCTTCTCACATCTTAGAAAAGTATGTTTTAGAGGTTTCAGAAGCAAAACAAGATGGTTGCTTTTTTACCCCACCTAGTAGAAAGGGCAAGAAAGCAGCCAGGTTGTTATCAAAAGCAGTCACAGCAGTTTATACAATTGGATCTTTGGTTATTGTTTGTCCGTCTGCTGATGTGAGCGCCATTACTCCGCTATTACACACCATAATCACTTCAGGCAATTCTGATCCCAAATTGAACAAATTGCCAGGCCCTTCAGTTTCTCTAAAGCAAACGGCTCCTCCTTTATACATTCAAGCTTGGCTGACAATGGGGAAGATTTGCCTTGTTGATGGAAAACTTGCAAAGAATTATATTCCTCTTTTTGTACAGGTTTGGTCATTGACTTGGCATCATTCAATTCCAATGGTCTTAGAATTATTTTCTTGAAAACTCATTAAGAAGCTGTCCTTGGTACAAAATTTTGTTCATCTAAAGCCATTCTCTTTCTGACAGGGTTCTCTCTGTATCTGTAAGAAATTTTAGCTTATAGAAACTCTATTTTTGTATAATTAAGTTAATTTTGATTCAAAGATTTTATTAGGCACAACTGATGCATATAGTATTATTCCCTAGATACTTGTTATATGTGTGTGTGTGCGTATTTGAAGATATCAATTGGAGGATATATATTTTTGTTTCCTGTAGTAATCATTTGTCATTCCCCTGAATAACTGAAACAAAATTTGAACTTTGCATGTCTTGTTCCAGGAGCTTGAAAAGAGTGATTGTGCTGCTCTACGCAACAATCTTGTTGTAATGATGGCAGATTTTTGCGTTCGGTATACTGCTCTGGTTGATTGGTAAGGCCTGTAAACAATTAACAGAAACGATATACCATTTGAACAGTATCTGATATTTAAACTAGCTTTTGAGAGGAGATAAAAGGATCAATTTTGATTAACTGTTTCTTATGCTAAGTTTCTAACAAATTGTTTTGAAGTCAACAGTTATATAGCAAAGATTACGAAGTGTCTCTGTGATCCATGTGAACTTGTGAGAAGGCAGACATTTATCTTGCTCTCAAGATTATTGCAGGTACAATTTGTTATGGTGTTCTGTTATCTCTGATACTTCTCATTTGTTTCCCTTTTGATAATTACTAACCAGGGAGAATATTGACATTTTTCTCATAATCAGAGAGACTATGTGAAATGGAGGGGAGTGCTATTCCTCAGATTTCTTTTGTCACTTGTTGACGAATCAGAAAAGATAAGACAACTCGCTGATTACCTTTTTGGGAGTATTTTAAAAGGTGACTAGGTTCTCACAAGCAATCATATTTTCAGCCTTTGAAGTTGGTAATGCATGCTTGTTGGGTGTTGACTCTAAAGTTTAATGTGTTTGCAGTGAAGGCACCTCTTCTTGCTTATAACAGTTTTGTGGAAGCCATTTTCATTCTGAATGACTGTCATGCCCACAATGGTCATACTGACTCTCAGGGCTCACGAGTGGAGAGCCGGCTTTTTTCCATCAGGTTGGTATGCCCCACCATGTTCAGAAAGAACAGATCTGAAATTGAAATGCAGATTTAAAACTAGTGCATGTGTTTCCAGGGGTAGTGATGAGAATTCGAGATCTAAAAGAATGCACATTTATGTTTCTTTGCTGAAACAAATGGCTCCAGAGCACCTTTTGGCCACCTTTGCAAAGTTATGTGCAGAGATTCTTGCTGCAGCATCCGATGGTATGCTTGATACAGAAGATATTACTGGACAGTCTGTTCTGCAGGTAAATTTGTGTTTTGTGGGTGAGCTCTCTTGGAATATATTAATGTGCTCCTATACGTGAAAGATTTCTTAACCAGTTAATATCAAGCTCATCAAGGGGGTTTAGCTCCTTTATAATTGTTGCAGTTAGTGAACAAATATTAAGACAGAAGGTCACAGCCATCATCTTACCTAATAGTGAATATGTAAACCAAGTGCTCCTTCTCTATTAAAATGTTTATAACAATTGTTCAACTTTCATGATGTCTATCGTGTTTTTCCAGAGTTCCCTACTAAACCAATCATCTGTGTTGGTTTCTGTTACTCATAAGTTCTAACGTAAAAACTGCATTCTAATTGAGGAGCAGGATGCTTTCCAAATTCTTGCCTGCAAAGAGATACGCATCCCAACCAACCGTGGATCATCATCTGACTCAGCAGAAATTGATGAAGAAGGCGGAGATAGTGGAGGAGGATCCGCAGCTGCTGCTAGAGGAAGGGCTATAACTCAAGCAGTCAGAAAGGGCCTTATCCAAAATACTATCCCCATCTTTATAGAGCTGAAACGGCTATTAGAAAGCAAGAATAGCCCCCTCATAGGCTCCCTCATGGAATGCCTTAGAATCCTTCTCAAGGACTACAAGAATGAGATTGATGACATATTGGTTGCTGATAAGCAGCTTCAGAAAGAGCTCATCTATGACATGCAAAAGTATGATTCAGCAAAGACAAAATCAACAGCGATCGAGGCTGTTGCCAAAATGCAAAAATCAAGCAGCAATAAATCGCCTGATGTTTCTAAGGTTGCTAGTGGAAAACATGCACACAATTTCACCAACAAGTCAAAAGGCAATTCAAAATTGGCTTCAGCAATGGCGGATGCAGCAGCTGCAGCCACAGCTCGTTCTGTGCTAAGGGAAGTGAACAAGGGGGCATCTACACCGCCACTCAGTTCCTTGAGTGTGCCTAAGCTCAAGTCTTGTAATGGTGCAAGTACTTCCCAATGTGATCGACCTTTAAATGTATTGAAATCTTTGAGTAAGAGACATTCTTTTGACTCTGATGAAGAAAACTGATGCCCTATTGGTCTAAAGCTTCATCTATACTTCAATGTAAATATACTAATTTTTTTTTAAAGGAAAGATAACATTTTTGTATGCTGTAGTTGTGTATGTCCTCTAATAATTAATGCCACATTGCCACGGTTGTATTAGAATACAAGAGTAAATGCCTTTTTGTGTCCAAAAAAAAAGAAAAAAGAGTAAATGTTTTTTCTCCTATTCAATCCAAGTAATATATATATATATATATATATTTATTTATTTTACAGAAAATATTCATGCCTTGATTCCTTCTACTTCAAAGCCATGAAATTTTGTTTTCCCAGGCAAAAGTGCCAGTTTGTAGAATGAATCAGCCAATTTAATTTAAGTCATTTCTCTTGCATTTTGTTGAGGGAGAACGTTATGTTTTAGACTTTTATAGGCAGTTAAGTTGCATCTTCTTTTTTATTTTATTTTATTTTATTTTGCTGAATAAGTAGTTAAGTTGCACCTTGATCTATGACATTGTCTAGTCACTGCTTTTAGAGCCTGAAGGCCAATGCACCTGCTCTTATTATCGCTCCTTGGTTTAAATAATAGTTGTTTTGTGAATTGAGATTCACCTTTTAAGCTCTTATTCATTTATGAATTCAAGTAAATGCATAGATAGGAATTCTGATAGAGAATTACCATGATACAATCATTAGCTGTGGATATGATGCTTTGATAGTTTGATGTGCTTGGATTCAAGTTCTTGTAGAAAAACCTTACAATAAAGTTAAAAACCTTATAATAATTCCACCACTCATGACTTGCCATGTGAGCAAGTTATGACAAAAATTGTGGTCCTAGTATTACTCTTTAATAATTGTATATAATTTATCAATACAATTTATTAACTTTTCTTGAGTTTAAGTGTAATTCTTTTCCATTGCTTAAAGCCCCACTATCACTACAAGAGTTAGGCCTTTTTTGTAGTAGTACTTTGGGTTAAGTAATGTGTTTGAGCTTGGTGAGAGAGTGTAATTAAGGAGGTATTTGTTAATGTTATTTAAACAACAATTTTCAATATTTAAACAACATTACAAACATGCCAATGAATCCAAAGGTCATTGCCTTTCGAAATTTAGCGCAATGGTCCCAACACACAATCCTTCCTCTCTTTGAAGGATAGACGCATGAAAAATGCTCATATACTCCCTGAACTTTGAAGTAGTGGTCAAGACACCTCCTAAACTTTTTTATTACCCAATTTACTCCATAAAATTTACGTACCTACCAAATTCGTACCTCTATTAATCTACTATTAAAAAAACTAGTCTGTTTGGTTGGGAGGATAGAAAAGTTGGAGGATAGAAAATGGAAAGAGGATGGAAAAGTAGGAGAATAGAAAAGATTTTAGTTTCTCTCATTTGTTTTTGGTTGAGAGGGTGGAAAAATGGAGGGATGGAAAGCTTTTTTATTTGGTTGAAAATAGGGTTTGTATAAATTTATCATCATGTCTCTATTAAATAAAACAAAAAGTAACACATTATACTTTAAAAAAATTGTGTATAGATAGACACTTCAATAAAAAAATAAAAAAAGCATAAGAAATTAACCCAAACCTGTTTTCTAAAAAAAAAAAAGAACAAAAACAAAAACCAACCAAAATTAATGAGAAAATAAACATATAAGCACTAAAAAAAGAAAAGAAGAAAGCTACAGGTCCAAAAAAAAAATCATAAAAAAAGAAGAAAAGAAGCCAACATGTCCAAACAAAAGCAAGCAAAAAAAAAAAAAAAAAAAAACCAACACGTTAGTACCAGAGAAAGAAAAAATAAAAGGAAAAAAGAAAAAGAAAAAAAAGAGAGGAAGCAAACACACGTTAGTAACAGAAAGAAAAAATCAAAGGAAGAAAAAAAAAAAAAAAAAAGCCAACCCGTTGGTACCACTGTACCAGAGAAAGAAAAAATAAAAGGAAAAAAAAGAGGAAGCCAACACACGTTAGTAACAGAAAGAAAAAAATCAAAAGAAAAAAAAAAAAAAAAGTCAACATGTTGTAAACTTGGTGGTGAATTTAAGGGTATTTTTGAAAGCTCATTTCATGAGCTTTTCTCTCTCAGTTTTCTCTCCATTTTAGAGAGAACTTTTTGATGGGATCAAAGAGAAAATACTTGACCCCATCATTTATTTTCCTTCATCTCCATCCAACTAAACATATTTTAAAAAATTTTCATTTCCATTTTATCTCCAAAGTTTTCCATCTACCTTATATCACCTCCAAACAAACACATCCAAACAAACACACCCTAACGAAATGATAACGTGAGACACATGTGAGCTTTAAAAAAACAAACTCAAACCCCTTAATTTGAAACCTGGTGGATTGATGTAAAGAAGAGGAGCAAGGTTTGACTGGATTGACAGAGAACACTTCAAGAACCCATTGACACTCTTACCAACTTGAAGGGGCTTCGAATCCCCACACAAATCCAACAACACACAAAAAACACCATAATCAGCACAAAAACCTTGACCCATATACTCCACAACTTTTTTTTTTAGCATAATAGTGGAAATTTTGATTGATGAAACAAAATGTACAAGATAAATCGGAGTTCACACTTAAACCAGAGTAACCAGACACTAACTACAACACACGGGACTACACATCGACTATTACAACAAAACAAAACAAACAGAGAAGTCCTTAACCACACCAAACTACCAGCAAAAAAAAAAAAAAAAAACCCTGGGAAAATAGGCCACAATTTTGCCAAGGCCAGTTGTTAGCCCAAGCAGAAAACAACTCCTCCAGCCACACTGAACGAAACCACTCAACACAGATGAATCCACTCCACAACTTGTTCAACCTTGCCGTCCTCACACAAACCCATCAAATCAACATTTGGTGGGTCACTGCATAATGGGTCACTCTCATTTTTATTGTTAAGTAATTAATGTTCATCTTTTGCACATTGGAGTGGTTCTTCTTCGTGTTACTCTGTTACTTTGAAGAAGGTTCAGGGTGGGATTTGTACTGAGTGTTGGTGCTTTGGCGGTGAGAGACACCACTACTGTGGCGGCAATAGGCCTTTGAGTTGTGGGTATTGGGTAGTGCGTAGGTGCAAAGAGGTTTGGATGATGTGGGGTTGAGAGAGCTGAGCTGAAAGTTGTGGTGCTATTTGAGGTCTCAAGTGGGAAGTGATAATGGAGTTTCTTGAGCCTTGAAGAGATATTAGAGAAGCTATCCTCTATCCGGTCAAACATTGCTTCTTTTCTTTGTTTAATCCATTGAGTTTTCAATAAAGGGGTTTGAGTTTGTATTTTTAAACCTCATGTGCATCTCAAGTGACTATTCCGTTAGTTTTGACTGTGCACTAACTAGAAGTACTGATTTGGCTGCTATGTAAAGTTTATAGAGTAAATCGGCCAATAAAAAATTTCAGAGAGTGTCTTGGTCACTACTTTAAAGTTCAATGGTGTGTGAGCACTTTTCCTGACAGACGCCAATTAATCCAAAATAATCCTAATTTTCCTTAGGTTTAACCAGTTTATTTCGTTTAAAAGTTTAATTGTATACAGGTGATGTACTTTTTTTCTTTTTTTTTTGAGAATGAGGTGATGTATTCAATTGCAGAATAATGTAGCAAAAAGAATTGTGAAACAACAGACAGTGATAGGACTATACTCCAATCCATGAATTGTCAAGCCATGATCAAGACACAGAGAAGGAAACCTAAAAGTGCCAGAACAACTCCGGACAAAAATCCAAAGGTTTATATCGAAAGTGATAATACGATGATTAATATTTTCCACAGTTCCCTTATACTTTTTATTTTTTTTTTTAATAATATGCCAAAATACTATTTTAGTCCTATTACATTTTAGAATTATAATTAATTTGGTCTTTATATTTTGGTAGCAACTATTTTTTATTTATTTATTAATTTGGTCCCTACCCCTGACTCTCAACTTACTAATGAAAAATGCTTATGTGGCAACCAATATATATTGTTGGCACACTTGAATCTTACATGAGCACTAAAATAATACTAATAGAAATGTCACATTAGCATTTGAGTAAAAAATTAATTTCTCAATTTTAATGAAATATTTTATCCAGATGATCTTGAACATGAACCTAGATCTGGGAACTCACACCTCCCTCACATCTCCCTGTGAAACGCAAATTTAAAGTGCTGGCGGCAACCCATAATCTCTGAACCCACTCTCTGGAAGCCTCCTCGGAGCCCTTTTTGCAAAATTAACTTCGATGGCGCTGTGTTCCAGGACCAGAAAAGGGCGGGTATTGGAGTAGTGATAAGGAATCCTAATGGCCATGTCATTGGTGCACTCTCAGATAGGATTTTCCTCCCTGCTACAGTGGACGAAGTTGAGGCTCTTGCCTGTAGAAAAGCAATTTCCTTTGCTTTGGATCTTGGCGTTGAGAATGTAGTTCTTGAAGGTGATTCTAAGACTATTATCCAAGCTCTCAATTCTGACTCTTCCTGTGCCAGTTCCTACGGCCATATCATTGATGATATCAGAATTTGTGCTCTTGGTTTTACTTCTTTTTGCTTTTCTCATGTAAAAAGACAGGGGAACACTGTTGCTGATAGTTTGGCAAAACTAGCAAAGTTGTCCCTTTGTCCTAGTTTTTGGACTGATGGCCTCCCTAGGGACGTCCATTCTCTTGTAACTGCTGACAGGTGCTTCTGTTGATCTATTGGAATCTTGGTATTGTTTCTCAAAAAAAAAAAAAAAGAAAAAAAAAAAGTGCTGGCGGCAATTAGGACACTTGACAACTACCATAGAGGTCTAGACCTTTTTTTTTTTTTTTTTTTTTCCTTGCTTCCATAGGAAAGAAAGATGACTTCATTGTCTGATCTTAAACAAACTTTTTGGACCATTCCAACCACAATTGGAAATTTGACTAAGCTTATAATTTGCACTAAGTAGTTCAAGAACGAACTAATTAAGTGGTTAAATTCCCACTTCCAATAGGAAACCTAGCTGCTTCGTCTAAACTTCAACTTTATGAAAACAAACTTTTTGGACCAATTCTGATGATGCTGAAAAAATCACCAATAAGCTACACAGTCCTCGTACGCCCAAAATTGCACCTGCACAGCAAAAAGAGAAGACCTTGCAGAGAGCACCGGTGTGGTGTCGGCCAAATACCCTCCGAAGGTCAAGTCAGAACTATTCTCACAACTCTACAGTGCTAGAGAGGGTAAATTATGCGTACCTTGGTTTGTGAGGGTGCTTGGGTTTTTATAGTAGTAGGGGTTGACCTCTTTCCCTTGGAGTAGAAGTCTTTTCCTTATAAGAGTCTTTTTGGGCGTATTTTGCGGGATCCTTTCCATATAGGAATCATTCTTAGGTTTCTCAAAACGTGAAGGGCAAGTCATTTTCTTACATACGCAACCGTGATTGGCAAGCAATCTTTTACTAATGCCGTCAGCTTACACTATGCCTTCAGCCTTAATCCCGTTAGCTCCAGGATCCCTTCAGCTTTATGACCCTGCCAGCTTCATGACCCCGTCAGCCTTAGGGCGTGCCTTTCCGGTGCTTCTCCCCAGAAATCCCTTCAGTCTACAGTCTTCAAATGAGGGCTGACGGCCTAGTCGTTTCCGCCTGCTCCAAATCGTCGGCTTATCCTTTTGTGATTAATCTCTCTTTTATCCTCATCATTAAAAGTGAGAATACACAATTTCACCGATTGCCAATATTTCATTTTTTTTTCTTTTTTGATGAAGTTTCATAGTTTTCTCACAACTCATAATTTTGAGAAAAGTTTGTATTCTATAAATTTTCTTAGCACAATCCTTCATACGGTCCCATTATTTTTTCAAAGAAGACCTTTCTTTTGATGAAATTGTTTAATGCAATCCTTCTATGTACAACTATCTCTTCTTTCCTTTCCCTTCCCTTACTTTTTCCTCCCTTCTTTCCTTTTCATCTACCTTACAATCAAACAGGATATTAGTTTCCAAATTCAGTTAATAAAAAAAAAGTGCTTTGAGGATATTAATAAAAAGAGTCTAAATTTGGTAAGAATGGGATGTAAAATTCATGTTTTACACCATCCAATAAGAGATGTCACATAAGCTTTTTACTTAAAATTTAATACATCATACCACAATTAATAACATCTTAATAAACTCCCAATTTGGTTGAATTTTCAGATGAGTATTATAATTGATTGAGTGTGGTTGTTTTTATTCTTTAATACATGATAAAATGATGTGGCGTGTTGGAATTGGAGGGTGTAAAACTTGGGTTTTAAACCACATCCTTATAGAATTTAATTTTTAATAAAAATACGTAAAAAACGTGTTTAATTTACTTGTCTATTTTGTGTATAAAAATTGATACATTCATTTAATAAAAGTAGTGTGTAACCCCGTGCATATGCACATGTACATTTACAAACAATCATAATTATATAAATATATATATATATATATATATATATATATATATATGATTTAGAATTCAATTGGATCTAGACTCTTAGGTTTTTGTACGAAATAATTCACTTGCTATAAAAATTAAAATATGAGATGAGATACATGACGCAAAATTGACCTCCAATTAAAATTCAATTTAGAATCTAATTGAATTTAGACTTTTTGATTTTTCCACCTAATAATTCACTTGACACACAAATTTAAAAATTAGATGAGACACGTGGCGCAAAATTAGACTCCAATTTAGAATTTAATTAAATTTTCTCTTAGTTTTGGCTATATATATATATATATATATGTATGTATGTATGTATGTATAGCAACCTACCATCACTCTATTTAAAATTACATGTTGTTCATGAAATCACAATCCCATATATGGCACTTTTTTAGGAGCCACTATCTTATCGAAAAAACCATCTCATAAAAAAAAAAGTTAGTATATTGCAATGTATTTAGAATGGTGAGTCCATCGGTATTTGGAATCAATGTTTAAAAAAAAAAAAAAAACCTTAAATTGGACACGTAGCGCAAAATTAAACAACAATTGAAATCTAATTTAGAATCTAATTAGATTTTTTCTCAGTTTTGGCTTTAATTTTATATATAGAATGGTTAATGGCCTGTGCGTTGCATGATTTTTTTTGGTATGATTTTTTTATTTTTATTTTTTTTGTAAATATTATGATTGGAGAACATTTTTTGGCAATTTTTTTTTTTAAAATTTTTATGTAGTGATTTTAAAAAATACAATGAAGGGTTTTATGATAAATTTTGTTAATTTTATGAAATACATTTATATAAAATAAAACTCATAAAATGCATAAGATATACATAAAGGTATAATTCATGATTACACATGAAAGTTATTGTATTTTTTTTTTAATTTCTATTAGCTAGATCACATTTCTTAAATAAATTGAACAACCATTTCATCACCCCGTTATGCACGTAATGATTGGAAGGTTCTTTGTTAGTACATGATTGCCTGATAAACAATATTGAGTAAAACTTATTTTAATTCTATTTAAGAAATTTGTTGTAAAATTTTCATTTGCTTGTCCATTTTTTTAATCTAATAGATTTAAGTTTTCACGTTAGTTTAATTGAATAGTATTGTGTTTATACTTTTTTTTCTTAACTACAATTGATAATTCACAAAATGAGCAAACAACTTATTGAGTATTGCAAAAGATACAAATATGAACATTAACATGAGTATGAACATGAAGGGAGATTTCTATTCTTCTATTCATTTTCTTGAAAAAAAAATGTACTTAGAGAAAATTCCAAACTTTATCAGGTAAAGAAGAATCAAAGTTATAGATAGCAAAATCAATAAACCAAAAATTTTAGGAGCCTAAGAGAAGCCATTGCTCATTTGAAACAATCCAAAATACTCAAGGACTAAAAAAAAAGCCATCCACTCCACACTTCCATCACAACTTGCCAACTAATCAAACTAGAGTTTTTAGTACCTATAGCAATTTCACAACATCAAGAACAAACCCTAGTGTATACAATGTCAAATTCCATTGTCTCCTATTACATCAAATGAGTGTTTAATTTTTCTTGCAAATTATTGAATAGTAAATCTTATGGGCCATAGTCTCAATTACAACTTTCAATCATGTTGGACTTGGATGACACCTATCAACACCGTATCATTATGAGATGTAGAAAAAAATTGGAGTATACACAACGTTTAGTGTGGATGGGAAGAAATTTCATCCTATTCCAATTGGTTAGGTTAGTAAGGGACCTATTCCAATTTAATGATCCTGGAATTTTGTATACAAGTAATAATCAAGGAAACTTCTGCCTAAAATAAGTCGGACTTTTGGCAAGAGAGAAAATTGATGTCTAGACAAATCAAGCTAAAGTCGACCAAAATGGACCATATTCTTAATTTCTTATCTCCATTTATTCCATGTAAAAGACTTACAGTTAATGCTTGGGGTATAAAAGTTGAACATCTTATCTAAAGTCCATCCTCTGAAAGCTTGAGAAAAAATTTATTTAAACCAACACAATATATAAATTATAAAGGAATCAAAGAAAAATTGTCAAAAATAATGAAAATTTAATCTATGCCTAAATTCTTATAAGGATGAACACAATAACAATATCCTTATTTAAAAAAAAAATGAAGATAAAAAAAATTCTATGCTTATTTTGTACGTATGATAAAGTCTTATCATAAAGTTTTTTGAGACTCATGTTGATTAGTGATTAGGAGTTATAAAGGAATAATCATCAATATATATATAAGTAGAAATCTCATGCGGGAGTGCATGAGGTCTTGCTAAGTGACGCTCTAATTTTGCATTTAGCATTTTTTTACCTCTTTCATTAAGGGTTTTTTTTTTTTTTTTTGGTTACCCAAAAGTTTACATTAAATTATTTTACTGTTATCTCATTAGTCTCTCATTAATTGCCTAAGATTACATCACACATTTCTCTCTTTTTCATGTCTTTTAGCATACCCACCATTTTAATATTTTAAAAAAGCAAAAAAATAATAATTAAAAACTAATAGTAATAACTAACCAGATAAGGCCTTGGAAAGAGATAGAGAGACACAAAAATGTTGTGAATTGTTAAATAAAATGCACTATTTCACTACAAAATCAAAATGCATTGTTTCATTATAAAAGACCTGAGACTGACAAAACATTTGAAAGAGAGAGAAAGAGAAATTTGAGGGGCCACCGCCTTCGTCATATTGGCCTCCCACCAACATCAAGACGCTGAAACCCCTATGAGTATTTTTTTTTTTCTTTTTAATCAAGGGATTAAATATGATTTAGGTTTGGGTAATTTGGTTGGATAGTTTTTGTTTTGGGTATATAAGTAGAGAGAATATTTGGTGCGTAATGTAAAGCCATATTCTACCATGATTTTAAATCATCTATAAGACATGGGCATACACACTTGCCCACGCCATGTTTTAATGTCGCACTATTAATGAGTGGAAGACAGTAAGAGAGTTGGACATACTTTTATTTCATAGTATTAAATATGTGAACACAACACATATTATTTGATTTTCATAGTCCCATTACTCTTTTGCATTTATTTTTGGTTTCATGATTTAAGGAAAAAAAAAATTAATCTTACCTTGAGAAGGCTATAAATATGCAGTGGAACAATAATTATAAATTGCACACATATAACCATTATAATTATTCAGTTCAAGGAATGAGTAAATTTTTTTTTTTTTTTTGGTGGAGGAATATTGTAGAATAAAAGTTGTTACAAAATGTCTCTCTCTCAGAGACCTCATGCGAGAATGCATGAGGTCCTCCCAAGTGACACTCTAATTTTGCATTTAGCATTTTTTTACCTCTTTCATTAAGTTTTTATTTATTTATTTTTATTTTTATTTATTTATTTAATTTTTTTATTATTACCCAAAAGTTCACATTATCTTATTTTACTGTTATCTCATTAATTACCTAAGCTCGCACTACACCTTTCACTATTCTTCATGTCTTTTAGCATACCCACTATTTTAGTATTTTTTTTAAAAAAGAAAAAAAGTATGGACTAATAGTAATGACTAATGAGATAAGACTCTAGAGAGAGATAGAGAGATACAAAAATGTTGTAGATTGTTAAATAAAAGACACTATTTCACTATAATACCAAAATAAAAGACCTGAGACTAACAAAACATTTGAAAGAGAGAGAAAGAGGAATTTGAGAGGTCACCACCTCCATTATACTAGTCTCCCACCACCATCAAGATACCGAAACCTCTATGGGTAATCTTTTTTTTCTTTTTAAATTAGGGGCTTAAATATGATTTGGGTTTAGGTAATTTGGTTAGTTAGTTTTTGTTTTAGGTATATAAGTAGAGAGAATATTTAGTTCGATCACAATGTAAAGTCATATTCTACCATGGTTTAATTTTAAATTATCTATAAAACACATGCATACATACTTGCCCACACCATGTCTTAATGTTGCACTATTGATGAGTGGAAGACAGTTAGAGAGTTGGGTATCCTTTTATTTCATAGTATGAAATATGTGAACACAACACATATTAGTTTATTTTCGTGGCCCCGTTATTCTTTTGCATTTATTTTTGGTTTTATGATTTAAAAAAAAAAAATCTTACTTTAAGAAGGCTACAAATATGCAGTGAAGCTACTAAACCAATTTTTAATATCTCTAAATGTATATGTTTCTTTATTCCAATTTAGTTTACTTTTTTTTTTTTTATAAATAATTTATGTACAATATTATTCAAAACTGTTTTATATAAAATATCACAAAATTATCTGTGCATCACACGGGTAACTTACTAGTTCTATCTAAAAAATGAAAAGTTCTAAAAATGAAAAATGCTACATTGCACGACTTGGCTTTATTCTATCTAATTTCCTCACACCTATACCCAAATTTTCTTCATCAACACATGCATGATGCATGCAGCAAATACACATGCAATATCCCTCTCCATCTACAGTTTAATTTTATAATGACAGATAATTCTTAAAATACTAATTCCTATTCTCATAAAATCACCATATTAATGTACTAAATTTGCATTCAATTTTATGCAGAATTACAACCAAAGAGTTAAAACCTCCTTTACAAGTTTAAAACTTCAATTTAATTATTTTATTGAATTTTTTTTTATCTAATTTACATATAACTTTTTATTAAGGCTATTTTCATTTTGCAACAAGTGTCTACACTAATTAATTATTAAGACTTTAATCTATGATTATCCATACACGATTTCTATTTTTAAATTTTCTTGTATGTCATAATTTATAACTTATATGTTCAATATCTCTAGATTTCTCACCTACTCCCTTAGTTTCCTGTAGACATATATGTTTTATCTTCTCTTAGTCATTGTGTCAACTATTTCCACTAGTATCTCATTTAAAGACCCTATATTCAAAGTACCTATTCCTCCAACTTTTTTGTAAAGTTAAATCAACAAGAATACTTTAAATAAAATGTCAAAACTGTTAACATCTAATTCGAAAAATCAACAAAGCATCCACTCAGTCAATGAGAAAACAAGGGCATTTATAAAATGATAGGGACTTGGCGAGTTGGCGTAATTCTATCTATAAATTCCTCACAACTGTACCCAAAATATCTTCATCAACCCATGCTTGCAGCAAACACACATGCAATATCCCTCTCCATCTCGAGTTTAATTTTGTAATAACAGACAGTTACCAAAGTCATGGCATTCAGAGTCTTGTTCTGTAGCCATGTAGTTTTGTTGATTTCCCTACTCCATTTTGCTACTTTTGCTTCCTCCACAACTCCTTCTGTGGCTGCTACAGCTGAAGAAGGCAAAGCATTTTATAAGGAAGCAGAAGCTCTTCTAAACTGGAAAGCCAGTCTTGACTACCAAAACAAATCTCTCCTATCTTCGTGGGTTGGAGACCGCCCATGCATTAATTGGGTTGGAATTACTTGCGATGACTTGGAGTTGGGTGTCACTCGCCTAAACCTGTCGAGTTTTGGTTTGAAAGGTACGCTTTACAACCTTAATTTCTCATCATTTCCCAACCTCCTTACTATTGATCTATCAAAAAACTCGTTTTATGGAACCATTCCTGACAGTATTTTCAACCTTTCCAATCTGACCCATCTTGACTTGTCTCACAATAATCTTTCTGGCACCATTACTCCCAGCATTGCTAACCTCTCCAGACTCTTGCTTCTTCATCTGACTCGCAATAATATCTCGGGAAGAATTCCACCCGAGATACTCCAAATAACAAGTCTTCAAATTTTTTGGGCTTCCATGAATATGCTTAATGGTTCCATCCCTCAGGAAATAGGAGTATTGAAAAATCTAATTCACCTTTCTTTAGATGAAAATAATCTCAGAGGCCCCATCCCAGCTTCTATGGGAAACATTAGCAATTTATCTACTCTTTTGCTTCAACACAACAAACTTTCGGGATCTGTTCCTCTCGAAATAGGAAAGTTGGGCAATTTATCCTTTCTGAACCTTCAAAACAATGAACTTTCGGGATCTATTCCTCGAGAAATTGGAAAGTTGGGCAACTTAACCTGGCTATACCTTTTAAACAACAATTTTTCTGGGTCTATACCCCGAGAAGTTGGAATGATGAGATCTCTCACTCAACTTGATTTGTCATCTAATTTTCTCATTGGTCCAATTCCCTCTTCCATTGGAAACTTGAGCGAGTTACAACAACTTTACCTTTATTCCAATAGTATCTCTGGTTCCATTCCTGAGGAATTAGGATTGCTGAAACATCTGTGGGTAGTTCAATTATCAAGTAATAGACTCACTGGTCCAATCCCTGATTCCATAGGAAATTTGGTTGAATTGTCTGATCTTACACTTTATGAAAACAACCTTTCTGGATCAATTCCAACCACAATTGGAAATTTGACCAAGCTTACCACTTTATCTTTGCACACGAACGAACTAAGTGGTTCTGTTCCACTCGAAATGAATAATCTTACCAATTTCATAAAATTGGAACTAAGTTTCAACAAATTTACTGGGCCATTGCCTAAACGGATATGCCATGCTGGAGCACTACAACATTTTGGTACCGTTGATAACCATTTTACAGGCCCTATCCCAGAAAGCTTGAAAAATTGTAGTAGCCTCGTTCGAGTTAGGCTTGATGGAAACCAACTAACAGGAAATATAGCTGACGATTTTAGCATTCATCCGAACTTGATTTATATCGATTTGAGTGGTAATAATCTATATGGTGAACTTTCATCGCAGTGGGGGCAGTGCCATAAATTGACAAAACTAAAAATCTCCAACAACAACATTTCTGGTAGGATACCACCTGAACTTGGTGAGGCAAACATGCTACGTGTCCTTGATCTCTCTTCAAACCATCTAATGGAACATATTCCAAAGGAATTGGGGCGCCTAAAGTTATTGTTCGAACTTCTTTTGAACGACAACAAACTTTCAGGTAACATTCCTTCAGAAATTGGAATGCTATCTGATTTAACACATTTTAATTTGGCAGTAAACAATCTCAGTGGCTTAATCGCCAAAGAACTTGGACAATGCTCAAAATTGTTGTTCCTGAATCTGAGTAGAAACATACTCCATGGAAGCATTCCTTCTGATATAGGAAGCCTGCAGTCTCTTCAAAGTCTTGATTTTAGTCATAATTTGCTGGTAGGAGATATACCACGACAGCTTGGAGGCATGAAACAGTTGGAAACAATGAATCTCTCTCACAATAATCTCTCTGGTTCCATCCCATACACATTTGGTGATAGTGCTAGCTTGACATCCATTGATATATCCTACAATGAGTTAGAGGGTCCTATTCCTAACATCACGGCCTTCCGCAAGGCTCCAATCGCAGCACTGAAAAATAACAAAGGCTTGTGTGGTAATGTTACTGGTTTGAAGGCTTGCCCAAAAACGATTCCTAATCCTCCATCTAAGAGGCACAACCAATTTTTGGTAATAATTTTAATCTCTATTTTGGGTACACTGTTTTTTATATTTATCATTGTAGGAGTTTCAATTCTTCTTTGCCAAAGAGTGAAGAAAACAAAAGACAAGCCAATAGAAGTGCGTAATGATAATCTTTTTGCAATATGGAGTTATGATGGGAAAATGGTCTACCAAAACATTATTGAAGCTACAGAAGAATTCGACTCCAAATATTGCATTGGAGTGGGAGGTTTTGGAAGTGTTTACAAAGCTGAGTTGCAAGCAAGCCAAGTTGTTGCTGTGAAGAAACTTCACCCACTACCTGATGGTGAGATATCCAATCAAAAAGCCTTCGTGAGTGAGATTCGTGCCTTAACAGAAATAAGACATCGTAACATTGTAAAGTTGTACGGTTTTTGTTCGCATCCAAAACAGTCTCTTTTGGTTTATGAGTTTTTGGAAGGAGGAAGCTTGGTGAAGTTATTAAATAGTGAGGAGGGAGCAAAAACATTTGATTGGATTAAGAGAGCCAATGTGGTAAAAGGAGTGGCAAATGCTTTATCTTATATGCACCATGATTGCTCGCCTCCTATAATTCATCGTGATATATCAAGTAAGAATGTTCTATTGGATCTAGAATATGAGGCTCACATCTCTGACTTTGGCACTGCTAGGCTTTTGAGGCCTGATTCATCCAATTGGACGTCACTTGCAGGCACCTATGGATACATGGCTCCAGGTTAGTTTCTTTGTCGTTGTCTATAACATAAAAAGTTTTCCAAGCTTATGTAGGGAGCACCCAATATCATAGCGTAAAATTTTTTCCAAGCTTAAGTTAGAAGAACATCTATCACGGCCGACATGGACACCAAACAACCAATTTCCCAAGTTATTACAACCTATTTTAGAATAAAAAATTAATTATTTTTATTTTAGCTAACTACTTTTCAAAACACCCATAGCTAATTATTTATTCTATACTATATTTTATTAAAATATTAATTTTCTTAAATTTTTAAAATTTTCTCTCTCTCTTCACTCACAATATTTACCAACCAAAAATTGAATAAAATAATAAAATGCATAAGCAACAGTTCCTCTTAAATTTGGATAAGCACTATAGCAATATCTTATTTTGTCACATGGATTCATAACCAGATGAGGGTGTTTTTTAAGTTTTATTGGCAAAATTTTAGGCCTTATGCTATTTTAGCAAATCTAGGGCAACTACTCTAAGATTTTCAGCTATTTTGCTGTTATTACATATTAAAGTTCATACCTAGGTCTATGTACTTATAGAGTAAGCAACTTAACTTTGTTGAAATCGTAGGGTTTGTTTAAAGTTAGTTTAAGATTAATTATTATTTATACCATGATTGGGTCCATAGTAGAAATAAATTCATATAGAAAAAAATGTAGCCACTTGCAAGGTTATTTTGTTTTGGATGTAAACCTTTAAATAATTCTAATATATGCTCAATTGTCACTTAATACAAATTTTGCTACATTTTTACCACATAATAGACAAGTTATCAGGTTGCAGACTAATCAACTATTATGTTTCGTTCTAGAAATGACTAAAAAGTGCAAAGTTAGTTTTTTTTTTTTTTTTTTTTTTTTTTTTTTGAGGTGAAGTCAGTTTTAAGTTGATGTAAATGTAGTAGTATATCATATGTAACATGTAGTATAGTACCTTTGATTCTATAGATAATAAAATTAAATGAGAAACTAGCATATGTCCCTCCCTGTTTCAGCCAATTCATAAAGCTAAAGGTTTTGTTCAATGCATAAGTCCTGTGAATGGATCCAAGTTCCAATTATATGATATCAATAAAATTGATATATTTTACAATTTTCTTATGCATGGGTCAAATTCAAGTAGTGTTTAGATTTTATTACTAAGGGCACGTTTGGTACACTGTAATGATTATTACATGAGAATAGGAATAAGTATTACAAGGAATACATTAAGTTGAAATGTAATAAGTATTACTATTCATTAGTTTGGTGACCATTTAGGAATAGAATCTTGAATATGCATCCACAATTTAGTAGAGTATAAAAATAAGGTGTAATTAAATCATTTTTAAGTCAAATTTCCTAAAATACACTTATTTTAGGGTGTTCACAATAGAGCTAATAATTAACAAGGAAAATTTATTTTCTTTCCTTTTGAAGATGTGGCAACTAATGGCTTTTTAGGAAATTTTTAAAAAAAGTTATTACATAAGGTGAAGGATTGGATATTCAGTACTTTTGATAAGGAATAGTTATTCCTCATTTTGAAGAATAGCTATTCATAAGGAATAACTATTCATTGTAATAAAAACATAACCAAACAACCGAATAGTTATGTCATAGGAATATCTATTACATTACAGTATCTATTATAGTCTACCAAACGTGCCCTAATAGTGTTGTTGCTATAACCATTATCAATTCTTTTCCCTTGCAGAGCTTGCCTACACAATGGAAATTAATGAGAAGTGTGATGTTTTTAGCTTTGGAGTGTTGGCTTTAGAGATAATCATGGGAAAGCATCCTGGAGATCTGATCTCATCTCTCTCATCATCAACATTTACAACCTGTGATATGCTATTGAAGGATGTGTTGGACCAACGCCTTTCACTTCCAATAAATCGAGTTGCAAGGGAAGTGCTCTCCATTGCAAAGATTGCAATTGCTTGCTTGGACACTATTCCCCAATCTCGCCCAACAATGCAACAAGTTTCTCAAGAGCTTTCAACTCAAAAACCACATTTTCCAAATACATTATTCACGATCACATTAGGAGAAGTGTTTGATCTCAAAGGCTCAACTGTCTAATAGCTTGTTTTGTTTGTGTTACCATTGTCGTTCCCCTACTTTTTCACATATAATCCCTTCTAGTAAACTATTTATCTTGTCTTATTGTATTATGTTTTATTGGCAAGTTGTATTAGTCTAAATGCAGAATTGAGAATTTTGCTCATAATAAAACCAGGAAGAGTTTTTATTTGATCTATATATATATTAAGTATATTCAATTCATTGCTGAAGGGTCTTTTTAGTTTGGATATAAATATATATATATATATATATATATATATATATATATATATATATATATATATATATATATATATATATATATATATTTATTGTAAGTTTTGTAGTGTCAAAATATTGCATTTCAAGATCAAGAGAAAGATTCAAGATGAGCTCTCTAAAATTGAAGTTTCAAGGTTATGTGACTTTACTTAGTTAGTTATTAGAAGCCTTTAGTTATTTAAATTTTAACACAGTTTTAGGGAAATGTTATTTCCCCTCAGCCTCTCTATAGACAATGTAGGATCCATGCGTTTTCACCTTCACAGCCTAATACTTTTGCTACATGGGTGCAAATTAAAAGGATCCCAAGACTTGAGTGTCATTTTATTTGTCACTATTTGAGTACTTCCCATTTATAGTAGGACATCTTTTTTACACCTCTACTTGCATATTGTTCCACATCAATATCCTAGGAACCTTTGCACACTCTAGTTGTCATGCATTACTTATGTGGACGGAGACATGGTTGGACTTGGGGGTTAATGGTCCCCTAAATTAAAAAAAAAAAAAAATTATATATATGTACTGTAGGGATTGAAATTGTACTGACCCCAAAATAGGAATGGGCTCAAACTTTAACGGTCCACACAATAAATTTGTAGAGAATGGGCTGAAAAGCTAGATCTTGGCGGGCGGGCAATTGTTAGTCATGGTGGTCATGGCGGTCATGGCGGTTGCGCAGAGATGAACTGAGCTTATCCAAGGAGGTTTTCTCTTTGGCGCAGTTTGAGTGACTCCTGTTCTTGGGCTCCCCCCCCCCCCCCCCCTCGGGAGTCCCCCTTCCTGGGTTGCTTCTTCCTTCTTTTATACTAGCTTCTACTCTCCCTTGAATGTCCACGTGTAGGTTGAGATTCATAGGGTTGATACTTGTCCCATCAGCCCATATCCAAAGTCGTTCGGAGTGGTTGTAAAGGCTGAAAAGCATGGCTCTGTCAGGTGCAGAGTACTTTAATTACAGTAATGGCAGTCTTTCCTTTGTTCTTTATCGTTTTAGTACTTTTCATGTTCGGTGGAATAACCCGGCATGTCATCATCAGGATCGAGTTGTTCCCTTTGTCCTTAACTATAGTTATGGCCAAGGATGGTCCTTCCTATGGCCGAGGAATATCCTTCCTCGGATCGAGCCTTGGGCCCAATGTGGATATTGACATAGGCTTCTCGGTTTTATATCCCCTACATGTACTAATTTTAACTATTTTGTTTTAAAAATTACACTTTTATCCCCTTAAAAATATTATTGATTCTTTTAGGGGAGTTGTTATAGTCACAATTTTTTCTATAACATTTTTACTAACCGTTAAGATAGCGAATTCTTATTGGTTCGCATTTGGGCCCATTACTTATATTATCAGCAATTTGTTAAAAAAATTGTAATTCAAATATTTTTCTCATTTTAAAGACCATTAAAAAATTATTTATAAGTCTAAAATCTTAAAAAAAAAAAAAAATACAAGCCCAAAAAAATTAATACAACAACAAAAATTACCAATAGTAAAACAAAAAAAAGAAAAGAAAAGAATTAAGCCTAATCATTAGTCAACCAATTTTACCTAAAACAAACAATATAACCCTTTAAAAAATTTTAAACAACTAGCAGCTAAGTGACTAAGTAGCAACAAAGTCGGAGGTCGAAGTCATTGCATACAACCAACAGCAAAGCCGTCCCCCCTAATTCTAAGTTCTGGCTCCGTTCCTAATTACTTATGCATTTATTTATTTATTTAGCAAAGTGCATGTATGCCTTTCTTTTTTGGTTTAATATATAGAACAAAACATAGATTACTTTTAATTTTTCAATTTCTTGTCGTGCATTGTACCATTGGTTGACCATAGAACAATTTTTTGGTGTTGTACCTAGTGTAGCTTGACATGAGCACTTTCATGCCCTAGCAAATTAGTTAAGTTGTAGAATTGTGGGAGTATTGGACGGCAGTAGATCATGTGACCTAAATGTCATGTCACTTATTTTGACGATGCACTAAAAAATTAATTATGGAAGAAGGATATATATAACCATTTCACCACCAGTATTTGTATGTTACAATTATCCGTGTATTTATAGGTAAAAAAAAGTCGGTATCACAAAACTAAGTAAAATGTGGTACACTACACTACACACAAAAAGGGTTAAATGTCAGAAAATATGCTTGATCTAACAAAATATGAATCATAGGATGCGCTTTTGATACCTTTAAAAATGACATATAGGAGATGTGGAGTTATATAATATTGGACAAAACTTAGGTACAGTATCTTAAGTATTGTTCCTTAGGTTCTCCTCTTAAGATTCAGACATGTGGCTACTTAACTAAAAAATACACTTCCATCACATGAGAAAAAATTCATATAGCTTAATCTTAAGAAAGGAACCTAAGGAACAGTACTTAAGTACTGTACCTAAGTTTTGTCCAATATTATATAATTCCACATCTCCTATATGTCATTTTTAAAGGTATCAATTTCCAAAGGTCCTAGTGGCTGTTGAACTTGTTTGCTTAAAGTTGCTACAACCCTACCTTCGTGGTCTCGAATTACAACACCTACCCTAGCCTGGCCAGATTGACTAAAAGCTGCTCCATTTTCATTAGTCTTGAAGAAGAAAGTGAATTTCTGAGAAAATTCTGGAGAGAATCTTTGAGAGAATATGATGTATTGAAAAATGAATATTAATCACGGAATAGATTACAAGTGATTAGGACTCTTATACAATTAATCATATCATAACTGCCTCTAACAGAATTTAGGCGCTAAAACAGTAGCTTAACAGAATTCCTAATGACCAATAGATTAGAGACACGTGAATTTAAATGTAACTAACTGAGCTACTAACATTCTACTAAGCTACACAGTTTTGATTGATGCTCTAATCCCTAAACTACAAGTCGTATCTGCTCTTCCTTGTGACAGATTGAACTTGGGCTTGTTGGTTGCTGGACTTGCTCTACTTGGGCTTGCTGGACTAGACTTGTTCTGCTTCTGAAGCATCAGATAGCTTTACATGTCTATAGACTAAATATAGGAGGAACGTGGTTTTATTATTTATGCAACCTGATAACTTGCCTATTACATAGTAAAAATGTCGCAAAATTTGTATTATGCGACAATTAAGAACATGTTGGAGTTGATTCTCAAAAAAAAAAAAGAGAACATGTTGGAGTTATTTAAAGGTCTACATCCGGAACAAAAAAAATCATTGAGTGATTAAGGTTATGTTTGGTAACAATTTTTGTTTTCTATTTTCAAAAACTTGTTTTTGGGAATATAAAGAAAAAATATTCTTGTATTTTTGAAATAAAAAACATGTTTGGTTAGTTGAAATAAAAAAAAAGTTTTTATAAGAAAAAAATAGAAAATACTAAAATATGTTGTTATTAGGATTTGAACTCTAATGCTAACTCATTAAATGAGATAGATTTATTAAATTATATGCGTGTTTTCATTGACTTTTGAAAATTAGCTGTTTTTGTTTCCTTCACAAATTGAGTTTTGAGAACAGTTTTTATTTTCTGTCTTTTTTGGGTTACCAAACAAGTTTTATAGTCTCAAAAATAAATAAAAATTGTTTTTAGAAACAGAAAATAAGAGGAAAAAACAGTTACCAAACATAACATGAAATAGCTAAAAAGCCTTAGTAGTTGGGCATAGGTCGTATAACTATGGCAATTGGCTGTTTGGTGTCCATGTGGGCTTCTACGATGGATGTTCTTCTCACTTTGATTCTCATATATCCGCTATTTCAAATTTTTTTTCACATCTACTTTGTATGTGTTAAAATATAGACATTTTAAAAGTGGGGATATTTTCACATCAAAATTGTGGATATATATATATATGTGTGTGTGTGTGTGTGTGTGTGTAAAATAATGGTATAAATGAGTGTGAAAGAATATTTAGCTAGTTATTTATACTATGATATTGGGTGCTCCCTACACAATGGGTTCAACCTCTTTGAGATAATCATTGACTTATCCTGTCAGCAAGTTGGAAATTCTAATTACACATCACCCCACAGTTCCAATTTTTATGATAGACTACAAAATAACAAATTGAAAACTTCTACTTTGAACGACTATAGACAACAAGAAAGAAACTAACCTGGAGTCATGTATCCAAAGGTGCCTGCACGTGACGTTCAATTGGAAGAATCAAGCTTCAAAAGCTTAGCGGTGCCAAAATTAGAGATGTGAGCCTCTTATTCTAGATCCAATAGTATATTCTTGCTTGATATATCATGGTGAATTATAAGAGGCAAGCAATCATGGTGCATATAAGATAAAGCATTCGCCGCATCTTTGATGATGTTGGCCTCTTATTCCAAACAAATGCCTTATACTCCTTCCTCACTATTTAGTAACTTCACCAAGCTTCCTCCTTCCAAGAACTCATATACCAAAAATGAGTGTTGTGGATGTAAACGAAAACCTTACAACTTCCCGATGTTTTGATGTCTTATTTCTGTTAAGGCATGAATCTCACTCATGAAGGTTTTTGTGATTGTTAGTCTCGCCATCATGTAGTGGGTGAAGTTTCTTAACAGCAACAACTTGACCTGTTGGCAAATTAGTTTTGTAAACACTTCCATATCCTCCTACTCCAATACAATATTTGGAATCAGATTCAACTGTAGCTTTAATTATGTTTTCTACCATTTTCCCATCATAGCTCCATATAGCAAAAAGATTATCGTTTTGTGCTTCTTTTGGCTTGTCTTCTATTTTCCTCACTCTTCGACAAATAATAAATCTAAAAAAATAAATTCTTAGTTGTGAAATAGCAAAAAAAGAAAAGAATTTACAATGTAGAATATCTTGCCACAAACGGGTTTCTGAAAAATTGTGTAGAATGAGAGAATGTATGCTCTCTATCTATGGTGGTTGAAACTTGAAAGGATGAGTCTCACTCTAAATTGATCTCATTGAAGATAAGTAGTAGATTCTAATTGGCATAAAGTTAAAGAGTCTCACTAAAACTTATTACTTGTAGATAATTATCTTTATTTTTATTTATTTTAATAGAGATAATTATCAACTATTATCATTCCAATTTAATTAGGATATTTATCTCAATTTTATGAGGCCAAATGACATGTGGCAAATTTTAATTTGCCAATATGATAACATTTTGGATGACACATATCAACACTTGATCTATTTAATTTAATAACATAAAAATTTAGAATTTGCCACTAAAGTTTGATGTGGCATTTTGTAATTGGCTTGATTAATATTTTGCCTAGATAATTACTTCAAACTTACACAAATTAATTTTATCCTAAGAAACTTCACGCATAATGATGGGATTGACGAACACAACTTACCTAGACGATCTCATCCAAACCAACGAGGCAGCATTGACAGACGAATCAACTAGGTCCCTCCGACGTAGTGGCCACATTACTGACGAAGATAGAGAAGCCATTCAATACAGTCAAATAAATGCCTCGGACGGTTACAGGAACAACTGTACAGATCATTGGGAGCCATCAAAGCTCACATGATTGACTATGAGGCGTTACCAAAAGAGGCATTAAAGCCGCCATAACAGCCATAACGGCTAGGAGCTACAGAAATATATATATATATATATATATATTTATACAACCCTCCTAGCACCAACGGAAGGTACATAGACACACTTAGAAATACTGGTTGTTGTTTCACTACATTGTTTGGTTTTTTTAGAGCTTCCTTGTACTGACTTTGGCATCGGAGACGTTGTGGCAGGCACCACACCGGTGACCACTTTGAGGGAGCCACCTTATCACTTCTATTGTTACAGAGACGAGGGATTGGTTCCATCTGGACGCATTCACTTCGACTGACGAATTTTCACTTCATCACATAACATTGGTGTTATTTCTCATTCAGCCAAAAAAAAAAAAAAAAAAAATCAGCAAAAAAAAAACATTGGTTTTTCTCGAACAATTAAACCCTGAATTTAACCTCAACGCCAGTACTGTACACATATGGCTTTAGGCCAATTATTAACGACAGCACCTTTTGCACCCCAAACCGTGAAATCATATGGTTGCATATAGTACAGTAGATAATTGCTTTGGGTTCGTGGACTAAGAAAGGTGGCAAAAGATAACAGGTATAGTTAGTAGCCGAAGTTCTTCAAAGAGATCACAATCTCAAATGAAGCTTTGAATCCTCTCTTCCCGGAGAAATTATCCAATACAGCAAGAGAAAAGAAGAAAAGAAATTGAGCAAAACAAATGATGCAACAGAAGCACATGTAAAAATGTATTTTTATTTTTCTTGTTTTGAGATCATGTAAAAATGTACTTAATTAGAGATTACCTAAGGGTGAGTTTCTCGCAATATTGAGGGTAAGGGGTGGATCTACTTGTTATTTATTTGAAATTTTTTTTATCTATACCTTAAAAAAATTATATTTTAAATTAATATAGGTTGTTGACCACTCTAAAAAAAAATCTTGACCACTGTAAAAAAAAGTGAACATCCTAAGATAAATTTGAGCCCATTAAAATTTGTGGTGGGCCTTTTGTGATTTTGGGCTGAATTACCTCCTGCTGCACTGAGGCCCGAATATTCTGGATAGGAGAGTTGGGACCGGTCTAATTGCAACTCGCTTTAGTCTGGCTTGTGCACAAACTATGCATTGTTTGCTGAAACTTTGGTCACATGCTCATGGTAGGCAGAATTGTTACAAAAGATTCATGGTAGACACAGATAGTATGGTGATAAAAACAATACGCTTCTCGCTAGGTAAAACAAATAAGGAAGAAATGCAAAAAGCACACTACAAGTGAAGTTACAAAGGCAAGAAAGGAAATAATCTTGATAAAACAGCAAAATCAAAAAGAAAAGGTTAGTCTATCGTGTTCAATTGTGTTACAACACTAAGGCCAAGGAGGGAACCACTTCCTTAAAATTGGATAACCTCGTTTGCTGTAGAAATTATCCATTTTGAGGGAACGGGCTTGAATGGCTTGTGCCCAAATAAATCCTTTATCCTTAACAGATGGTAGGTTTTTAGAGGGAGAGAAGAGATTAGCTTATTGGTGCATGCCTACCATTCTACGCTCTCTATTTTTTTTTCTTCTGATTCTCTCTTTCTTCTTTGTTTTTGTCATTTTGATTCTTTCCCCACTCCTACTCTTTCTTTCTTAGCACTTGTAGTTTTATGGTGAAGATGGTGCTGTGATTCTCTCCTGCTGATTACCACTGTTGCCATGATCCCACTGTGCGCGGCAAGGACCCTTTATATATAGCTTGCCGTGACTGGTTTTTTACCATTTTAGCCTTTAACCATTTTTGTTTGGTTTAGGGTGTTACAACACTAAGGCCAATGAAATTAGAGATTATTTTATATGATAGGTTGAACAATACTTGTTGTTTTTGGTTTATATTTGTTGTTATTTGGGCTAATATTTATCGTTGTTATTTAAGATTTTTTTTAAAAAAATTTATAATAGGGATTAAGGATTATGTTTGGGGGGCAGAAATATTTTTGGAGTAATACTATGTTTGGGCTAATATTTATTGTTGTTATTTGTGGTGAAATTATTGTAAAAATGTTGTAAATGTAACATTACTCTTATTTTTGTTGAAACCAAATTTTTATAATTCTCAAGTCAGAGTGTTCAACATTTTTATTAGGGTCGTCACAATAGATTAGTTTAACATATAATATTTTTTTAACAAGTGTATATATACATTTTTTTGCAAGTCAGACACAAGTCAAGGTGGTCCTGTGACCACCTTGGCTTGCATGTGGAGCCGCCAATGGTTAAGAATAGAGTAGTTCAATTGGTTGACATTTCATTGGTGTTTCTAACGAAAACATCCGGTTCAGTCCTTCCACTCCCAATTATCAATGTAGAAAAAAAGAAAAAATAAATAATGATAGAGTTACAAAGGAAAAAAAAAAAAAACCTAAATAAAATTATAAAAGTCAAAATATGTATAGGAATCGTAATTCAACTATGAATAGGTTCCACTGGACTTTTTGATACTATTTAAAAGTTTTCAACTTAGTTAAATAAGATATTCCCAAACGGACAATAGTAATAATTTTTAATTTGCTTGAGATTGACTCCTTGATTGCAGTTGGACACCAATCTGTAGGAATGTTGTTGCTAAATTTCAAGAGAGTTGTCGCTGAATGGGAACTATGGCACACTAATTGGTTGACCCCCTTCGATCCTGCGTCAATGAGTAGAGCACCATGGTCCCCGCCCCTGACATGCAGAGCACAGACACTTGACCAAGCTTAATTTGAAGCAGTTTTGCGAGTAGACATTGACCAATGGGGAGCGTCTTACACACGAAAAATTGTCATAGAAAATGCTTAGTCGACCAACGGTACAAACATTCAAAGCAAACCTTCATACACGCAAAGCAATTATACTGGACAATTTTTATCATAGACTAGCATTCGTTTTTGTTTGACGTTGGATCCAAGTTAGCGAGACCAATCTTTACGCAGCACGCTTAGACCAATGACGGTGTTGAATTGAGTGTTCTAATAATATTAGTGTGTAATGGAGAATATATTTTATGTAAAATCGCACACAAAATTATTATTGATAAAATTGAGGAGATTGCGATGGAGGTTATTGTGGAAACCGAGCTACACGGTCTCCCTCAAAAGACTCTTCAGAGGATGTATGAGGGGGACTTGAATTAAAGGCTTCTGTTGTGGAAGATGCTGCGTATGGTATCTGATAGGCATTTATAGCACGTGTCTATTTTTGAACATGTCACCATCTTAGCGGGTCTAGTGCACTGTATACACTGAACCTAAACTTTACCCATTTAAAGTGTGCTTGGGAAAGGTGAAACTCATAGCTTATTAGAGGTTTTTAATTTAGTTTTGCTACTATGTATATGTCTTATTGCACTTTTTAGTACTATTTATAGGCCTTATTGTGCTATTCAACTAGCTTCTAGTTTATTTTTTTTAATTTTTTTATTTTTTTTAACAGTACTTTCAGTAAATAGTTTTCAATTTCAGATAAATAAGTTGTTTTCAATTGTACTATTTATGGGTCTTATTTTTTGCATAATAATGTTATAGACAATTGATGTGGTCGATTGTGAGTGGTGGGTTTGTGAGTATTAGTTGTATCCACATTATACAGTCAACTACTTCAATACTTGTGAAATTTGTTGTGAGAAATAAGTTATATCTATGGCGTAATTGAAAGGTTAGGGACCAAATTAAAATATGGTGTAAAGGATAGAAACCAAATATGTAGTTTACTCTAAAATAATTGATATGTAGTCAATTACAATAAAATTAAGAATATAATTAAGAGTATATGTCTTATTGCACTTTTTAGTACTATTTATAGGCCTTATTGTACTATTCAACTAGCTTCTAGTTTATTTTTTTTATTTTTTTTTAACAGTACTTTCAGTAAATAGTTTTCAATTTCAGATAAATAAGTTGTTTTCAATTGTACTATTTATGGGTCTTATTTTTTGCACAATAATGTTGTAGACAATTGATGTGGTCGATTGTGAGTGGTGGGTTTGTGAGTATTAGTTGTATCCACATTATACAGTCAACTACTTCAATACTTGTGAAATTTGTTGTGAGAAATAAGTTATATCCATGGCGTAATTGAAAGGTTAGGGACCAAATTAAAATATAGTGTAAAGGATAGAAACCAAATATGTAGTTTACTCTAAAATAATTGATATGTAGTCAATTACAATAAAATTAAGAATATAATTTAAAGACATAAAATTTAAACATGTAATTTGATTCCTTAAGATAAAATGAGAAAATAAATCAATATAAAAATGATAAAGAATTATAGAAATATGCTTGCGTATATGTGCATCATTGCCTTGAATGCTTTTAAAAAATAATGTAGAATTCATCATTTCATTGTCTATTATTCCAAGCAGTAGAAATGTGGGTTTATAGAAAAAATATCAAAAGTTTGAAATTGTAAAAAAGTTAAGAGATGAAAGAGAAAAATGTTAGTGGAGGCTAGAGTTTTTAGACTTTTATGCACAATAATGTTATAGACAAGTGAATCAGAAGTTTGAAATTGTAAAAAAGTCAAGAGATTGTAAGAGAAAAATGTAAGTGGAGACTAGAGTTTTTAGACTTTTTTGCACAATAATGATATAAACAATTGAATCAAAAGTTTGAAATTGTATAAAAGTCAAGAGATGGAAGAGAAAAATGTTAGTGGAGAGACTAGAGTTTTTAGACTTTTTTGCACAATAATGTTATAGACAACTGATGTGGTTGATTGTGAGCAGTGGGTTCCTAAGTATTAGTTTTGTCCACATTATACAGTTAACTACTTCAATAATTGTGAAATTTGTTGTGAGAAAGTTATATCCATAGCATTTTTTTTTTGGGAAACATATCCATAGCATTTCTAGTATGCAAATATAACAAAAAAAATTTTAATAAATATTTTGTAAGACCCGCTAATCACCATCTTTTGTGTGGGAAAAGATGAAATATGTGGTTGCTTTATGGGAAGTAAATTGATTTGTGTCAGAGGGTGCAAAATGCTACTACGAAAAACATGGGTTTTCCCAGCGCTTCAAAGTCCTACAGTTGTGGTTTTGAAATGCCGGTATAGCTCAATTTTGTTGTTGTGCGTCATTAAGCTCAAGGAGAATACTCTATTATTGATAATGATTACCCTAATTTAATAGATTTACAATATAGTCGTGATTTGATTAATTAATTAATTAATTTACAGAAAAATTTTATAAATTTTATTAATCAAATAATAAAAATTACATAACTTGTCAAAGGAAAACAAATTACAACACTTTGTCTCTAAACACAATTGAAGAAAAGAATTACATGGTTTCATTTCCATCCTAAAAAGAAATATTACAAACTTACTCTAGATTATATAAATTAAGTTAAGGGCCGGGGTTAACTTAATAATGTGGTAGGCACTCACCCTGCCCAAACTAAAATCTGTCTTTTAGAGAAAAATGGCCAATATAACCAAGCTCACTTATCTTATCATAAATTCTCAAATAAAGACATGAACATATAATTTTTTTTTTCTTTTCAGAAAAAAAAAAAAAAAAACTCCATGCACATAATGGTCGCATAATTGAAAATATCAAAGCTAAGACACCAAAGGGTTAGTCATGAACCAAATAAGTTGATAACATGCAATGCAAGAAATAAAACCATGCAATGCCACCTATTCTAAGATGTGTGGATATCCACAAAATCATATTGAAATGCATGAAGCCGTGAACATGTGAGAATGTGTGTACAAATCCTAGATATTGTTTTTTCATGATGGATGAACACATTTCTATATCCTTAATTAAAACCCACTTAACAAAGTTTATGTTTCTATAAGGTCTGAAAGAGGTTAAACTCAACCTAAAACGCAAAACCTTCACATCAAAATATGACCTACAAAATAGGTAAATTTGTCATGAATTTTGACAAGGATGTTGATTTCATAATAGTTAAATTGCTAGATTAACAAGAAATTTCCACTTATTTGAAGAAAAAGGAAATGAAAATTTTAAAAATAATTTAAAATCTCCAACAACCTTGTTGAAAAATTAAATCCATAACAAAAACCAAAATATATAGTCAAATATGCACTCTAAAAAAATGGTCGATGGACTGAAGGATTAAGTTCTATAGCCATTCGTCTTGATTTTTGACCATCTATTATTTCCGAAGATGTTTCCAGGAACTTGTCTGATCAATTTCTATATGTTCTAGAATCCAAGAAAACTTAATGGGTCCATATTAGTATGAGGTTTGTATTAAAAAAAAATAAAATCAGCTAAGGTTTGTTTTGTAGTCAACTTAAATCTTGAACTTCCCTCCGACGTATACGTTCATGTTAGAGAATCAAAGTGACTACGAGAAGTTCAAGTCATGTATACATGTATTCAACAATTAAGTCTAGTTTACGGGAACTTTGAATACAAACATCTAGATTGAAGAATCAACAAGGGAATTTACTCAGGCAACCAAAAAGAAGTGAAAAAGACATTTATAGAAAGATAAGGAATATTAACATTTCAATTTTCCCATAAAAAAAGAATATTTTAGTTAGAATCGATTTAACAGCATTCCTTTTCCAATTTCCAATAGTATTTTATTAACCCATTACAATCACAAAGGGCCAAATCTAATTAAACTAATAAACTAAAATGAAAAAAAAAATACTAAAATTACTACAAATTTTACCATATAAAACTTACAAAATGATGTTGTATTAAATACTGTTTGAAAAAAAAAATTATTTGTTAACAAATTTATTTTTGTAAGCATTTAACTTTGAGATGGGTTCATTAATTCTCCAAAAAAAAAAAAAAAAAAAAAAAAACTAAGAAGCATAAAGTAAATTGGATTGAAAACTAAGAATTGTGACTAACAATAAGTTACAACTAATAACTTGCTTACTTTTTTTTTTTTTGATGAATAACTTGCTTACTTGAACTAAATCAAAAAGTACAATTTTAATAAAAGCTTAATTACTTGAAACTACAAGTGTGTTATACATGGCATTTTTTGCCAACACACGCATGCCATTATTACCAAACTTATACATGTTATGGCCGTACTCTTTCTCAAAAAAAAAAAAAAATGTTATGGCCATACCAAGTCACATATGTCATTTCTTTTAGTATTACAAGTGGTTTTATCCCCATAAATAATACTTGTATAAACAACTATTTTTAGCCTTAATTGTGATAATTATTTTATGTCGTAAATAAATGCCCCTGTGTCCATTGCATAATATTTTAAGAGTTTGGTGAACGGGTAATCTTAATTAAGGCATTTGTTAATGAACTATTTATGAAAGTTTTGATATCACATTCGCAAGAAATATAAAATTCCAAAAAAAAAATTACTTTTTTCTATTTTAAAATAAAAATTCTAAAAATATTTCCTAAACTAATGTTTTTGTATCATTTGTTAACGTTTCCCATATTTTAAACACAATAAATCAAATCAACGTACTTGGCCATCCAAAAAAAAAAAAAACGTACTTGGCCATCTAATAATTCCCATGCCACTTAATAGTACCAATATTTTTTTAATATTGCAGAGTCGAATATAGACTGGAGTCACCGGACATCAATTTCAGTGGGTCTTTTTTTTTTTTTTTTTTTTTGGATACAATTTCAGTGGATCTAAGTTCTAACGCTTCTTTTACAATATTATCAAGACTTCCACAGTTATTTATTATGGTATACAATTTGTCTTTGCCTTTCTTATTCTACCGCACTATTATTGGTTATATTTATCTTTGCTGGCCAGGTTGGGTGATAATCCATTAATTAGTAGGTTCAACAGAATTGGTTGACACGCATTAAAACCATCCCTTACGAAATTGGATAATTATTGGGTATTCTCAGAATACTATAAATGCGTATTCCCACATCTCACATAATTATAAGTCTCACTAATTAAATTTATAGTGAGACCCACAATTTATGTGAGAGGGAGGAATACGTATTTATGGTACTCCCAGAGTATTCAATAATTTTCCTACGGAATCAACACATCGGGGATGCAAGCCTATGAACTTAACCAGTGTCTTTGCACTAAGAATGATATCGTAGGATCTCTAGCTTTTACACTACACTTGATAATTTAATCGGACTATTTTTTTTAGGGAAGTCAATATCATACCAGCAACGGTCATACTAGAAAAACATACCATATCAGCCATTCACTACAAAAAACTGGATCTATAGTGGTTTTCGTGAAACGCTACTAGAAGTCCTAAAAATGCGACTATAGGTCCCTTTGGGCTATAGTGGCATTTTCTACCATGGCAGTTATGAATGTCACTATTGTATTGTAACAAAAATGCTAGTATAGGTCCATACCCTATAGTGGAGTTTATAAAATGTTGCTATAGGCCAATATTTTTTTTTTTAATAAAAAAACTATAGCAGCGTTTTAAAACGCCACTATAGGTTCATATGTGACTTTCTTTGGTATTTCAACCTGTACAAAAAAATATATTAAAAGTTTGAATTTATTTTAAATATATTATTTATACTAATATATTGGTTAATGTACACAGGTTAATATTTAGGCTTGTAAAATATTTAAATTTAAATTTAAATTTAAATTTTTTATGTTGATAAACATAAAAATTAATAAATTCATACTTTTATATAAGTACAAACATATATATATATATATATATATATATATATATATATATATATATATATATATATAATCTCAAAATGGTATACCACTATCAATCGGTATGGAAATATTTCATTCCCTTACCCAAACCGAAGTGGCCTCGGATACAAAATTGACTCCCAAATGATACTTTTTTTTTGGCAAGAATCTGACAAACAAGTGATAATGAGTTTGTGACTTTGCATCAACAGTTACTAATATTTTACAATATTAGTGCCCAGTTGTTTGAATGGAATTTAATCGAGGAGACCAGTTGTTTGAATTTTAACAAATGGCTGTTAAGCCATATAATTGACTAAAATTGCTTTAGTTTTCATATGAATCATCATAATTTTTGAATTGAACCATCCACTTGGAGAATTTTCTTAGATCATGAGATCCAAATAACCAACATGGATCATTTTCAAAGATAGTAGAATTAATGGAAACTTGGTAATTGGACATGAATAGTTTCTTATATTCTTTATCTTTGAATAAAAACATAAAATCTAATTGGTCTTTTTCACCCATTGGCAATTTTTTTCCATTCAAAATTACATTTTTGAATATTAAAATCATGAAACAGTTCATGCCTTTTGAGTTTTAATTCTTGAGTTTGAACATTTGGTGCAATTTAATGAAGACATTGACATCACTTATGAATTTTTTTTTTTTGCTCTTGTTCAATTCATACAATTTTGGAATTGGTAAGGTTCTTGTTCAAAAACTATTTTGGGATTAAGATAATCCCACAAAGTTGAACCTTTAAGTAAGTTTGATATGGCCACTTTTTGTATAATTTAATTCCACTTGGCCTCTTCTTCAAGTTGACCCAAATTGGCCATGTTTCCTTTAATATGACTAACATTATATTTTTATCCATTAATAATAAAAAAAAAAAAATAAGAATCTACTAACATCTAGAATATTTGAGAATCAACGGAGTCATTTGTTGAGGGCATTTATAAAATGATAGAGACTATTTTGAGTCACATCAACCAAAGAAAAAGAATAATGCTACAAATACAAACTATTTTTCAAATATCATAAAATAGTTTATACTTGTAGCTACTCAGGAAAAAAAAAAAAAATTACATCAACCTGCTATAAGAACGGTAGCAAGTAAAAGGGTTAAACACTAAATAAACCTTGACGTGAGATTCGGTTTCCTTAATTAATTTTGTCTATAAATTCCTCACCCATATAGCCAAATTCTTCATCAACCCATGCATGCAAAAACGCAATATTCCTCTCGAATAACAGACACACAAACACACAGCCCAACCTCAAACACAAACAGCTACCAAAAGTCAGGGCATTCAGAGTCTTGTTCTGTAGCCTTGTAGTTTTGTTGGTTTCCTTGCTCCATTTTCCTACTTTTGCTTCCTCCACAACTCCTTCTGCTGAAGTAGGTAAAGCATTTTATAAGGAAGCAGAAGCTCTTCTAAACTGGAAAGCCAGTCTTGACTACCAAAACAAATCTCTCCTATCTTCGTGGGTTGGAGACCGCCCATGCATTAATTGGGTTGGAATTATTTGCGATGACTTGGAGTTGGGTGTCACTCGCCTAAACCTGTCAAGCTTTGGTTTGAAAGGTACACTTTACAACCTTAATTTCTCATCCTTTCCCAACCTCCTTACTATTGATCTATCAACAAACTCGTTTTATGGAACCATTCCTGACAGTATTTCCAACCTTTCCAATCTGACCCATCTTGACTTGTATAACAATAATCTTTCTGGCACCATTACTCCCAGCATTGCTAACCTCTCCAAAATCTTGTTTCTTCATCTGACTCACAATAATATCTCGGGAAGAATTCCACCCGAGATACTCCAAATAACAAGTCTTCAAACTTTTTGGGTTTCCAGGAATATGCTCAATGGTTCCATCCCTCAAGAAATAGGAGTATTGAAAAATCTAATTCACCTTTCTTTAGATGAAAATAATCTCAGAGGCCCCATCCCAGCTTCTGTGGGAAACATTAGCAATTTATTTGCTCTTCTGCTTCAACACAACAAACTTTCGGGAACTGTTCCTCCCAAAATAGGAAAGTTGGGCAATTTATCCTATCTGGAACTTAAAGACAATGAACTTTCGGGATCTATTCCTCGAGAAATTGGAAAGTTGGGCAACTTAACCGTGCTATCCCTTTCAAACAACAAATTTTCTGGTTCCATTCCCCGAGAAGTTGGAATGATGAGATCTCTCACTCAACTTGATTTGTCATCTAATTTTCTCAATGGAACCATTCCCTCTTCCATTGGAAACTTGAGCGAGTTACAACAACTTTACCTTTATTCCAACAGTCTTTCTGGTTCCATACCTGAGGAATTAGGATTGCTTAAACATCTGTGGGTGGTTCAATTACAAAATAATAGTTTCACTGGTCCAATTCCAACCACGATTGGAAATCTGACCAAGCTTATCACTTTAGATTTGTCCCAGAACGAACTAAGTGGTTCAATTCCTGCTTCCATAGGACACCTAGCTGCCTTGTCTGCACTTTCCCTTTATGGCAACCAACTTTCTGGATCAATTCCAGCCACTATTGGAAACTTGACCATGCTCACCAATTTAACTTTGATGATGAACAAACTGAGTGGTTCTATTCCAGTCGAAATGAATAATCTTACCAGTTTGATAAGATTGCAACTATCTGACAACAACTTTACAGGCTATTTGCCTCCACATATATGCCAAACTGGAACACTTGTTGCCTTTGGTGCCAGCAATAACCACTTTATTGGTCCAATCCCAAAAAGCTTGAAAAACTGCAATAGTCTCATTCGGGTTCAGCTTGATGGAAATCATCTGACAGGAAATATAGCAGAAGATTTTGACATCTACCCGAACTTAAATTATATTGATTTGAGTAGTAATAATCTGCATGGTGAGCTTTCATCAAAGTGGGCGCAGTGTCATAACTTGACAAACCTAAAAATCTCCAACAAGAAGATTTCTGGTAGTATACCACCTGAAATTGGCAACGCAACAATACTAGGCGTCCTTGACCTCTCTTCAAATCATCTGGTGGGAAAGATTCCAAAGGATTTGGGGCGCCTGAAGTCATTGCTCAAACTTCTTTTGAACAATAACCAGCTTTCAGGTAACATTCCTTTTGAAATTGGAATGCTATCTGTTTTAGAACATTGTAACTTGGCAGCAAACAATCTCAGTGGCTTGATCCCCAAACAACTTGGACAATGCTCAAAATTGTTGTTCCTGAATTTGAGTAGAAATATACTCCATGGAAGTATTCCTTCTGATATAGGAAGCTTACAGTCTCTTCAAAGTCTTGATGTTAGTCAGAATTTGCTGGTAGGAGAGATAACACAACAGCTTGGAGGCATGAAAATGTTGGAAACATTAAATCTCTCTCACAATTATCTCTCTGGTTCCATCCCATCCTCGTTCGGTGATAGTGCAAGCTTGACATCCATTGATATATCCTACAATGAGTTAGAGGGTCCTATTCCTAACGTCACGGCCTTCCGCAAGGCTCCAATCGCAGCACTGAAAAATAACAAAGGCTTGTGTGGTAATGTTGCTGGTTTGAAGGCTTGCCCAAAAATGATTCTTGATCCTCCATCTAAGAGGCACAACAGATTTTTGGTAATAATTTTAATCTCTTTTTTCAGCACGCTGTTTTTTATATTTGTCATTGTAGGAGTTTCACTTCTTCTTTGCCAAAGATTGAAGAAAACATAAGACAAGCCAATAGAAGTGCGTAACGATAATCTTTTTGCAATATGGAGTTATGATGGAAAAATGGTGTATGAAAACATCATTGAAGCTACGGAGGAATTTGATTCCAAATATTGCATTGGAGTGGCAGGATATGGAAGTGTTTACAAAGCTGAGTTGCAAACAAGCCAAGTTGTTGCTGTGAAGAAACTTCACACACTACCTGATGGCGAGATATCCAATCAAAAAGCCTTCACAAGCGAGATTCATGCCTTAATAGAAATAAGACATCGTAAAGTTGTACGGTTTTTGTTTGCATCCGAAACACTCTCTTTTGGTTTATGAGTTTTTGGAAGGAGGAAGCTTGGTGAAGTTATTAAACAGTGAGGAGGGAGCAAAAACATTTGATTGGATTAAGAGAGTCGATGTGGTAAAAGGTGTAGTGAATGCTTTATCTTATATACACCATGATTGCTCACCTCCTATAATTCATCATGATATATCAAGTAAGAATGTTCTATTGGATCTAGAATATGAGGCTCACATCTCTGACTTTGGCATTGCTAGGCTTTTGAAGCCTGATTCATCCAACTGGATGTCACTTGCAGGCACTTATGGATACATGGCTCCAAGTTAGTTTCTTTGTTGTTGTCTATAGCATAAAATGTTTTCCAAGCTTATGTAGGGAGCACCCAATATCATAGCGTAAATTTTTTTCCAAGCTTAAGTTAGGAGAACATCTATCACGACCGACATGGACACCAAACAACCAATTTCCCAAGTTATTACAACCTATTTTAGAAAAAAAAATTAATTATTTTTATTTTAGCTAACTACTTTTCAAAACACCCATAGCTTATTATTTATTCTATACTATACTTTATTAAAATATTAATTTTCTTAATTTTCTTAAATTTTTAAAATTTTTCTCTCTCTTCACTCACAATAATTATGAACCAAAAATTGAATAAAATAATAAAATGCATAGGCAACAGTTCCTCTTAAATTTGGACAAGCACTATAGCAATATCTTATTTTGTCACATGGATTCATAACTAGATGAGGGTGTTTTTTAAGTTTTATTGGCAAAATTTTAGGCCTTATGCTATTTTAGCAAATCTAAGGCAACTACTCTAAGATTTTCAGCTATTTTCTTGTTATTACATATTAAAGTTCATACCCAGGTCTATGTACTTATAGAGTAAGCAACTTAACTTTGTTAAAATCGTAGGGTTTGTTTAAAGTTAGTTTAAGATTAATTATTATTTATACCATGATTGGGTCCATAGTAGAAAATAAATTCATATAGAAAAAAAATGTAGTCACTTGCAATGTTATTTTGTTCTGGATGTAAACCTTTAAATAATTCTAATATATGCTCAATTGTCACATAATACAAATTGTCGCAAACTAATCAACTATTATGTTTCGTTCTAGAAATGACTAAAAAGTGCAAAGTCAGTTTTTAAGTTTTTTATTTTATTTTTTATTTTAGGTGAAGTCAGTTTTAAGTTGATGTAAATGTAGTAGTATATCATATGTAACATGTAGTATAGTATACCTTTGATTCTATAGATAATAAAATTAAACGAGAAACTAGCACATGGCCCCCCCCCCCCCCCCCCCCCCCCCTGTTTCAGCTAGTTTTTAAAGTTATTTTAAGAGGTAAAGTCAGTTTTAATTTTTTTTTAATGGAAAATTAGTTTTTAAGTTGATTGTAGTAAATGTAGTAGTATATCATATGTATCATGCAGTATACCTTTGATTCTAAAGATAATAAAATTAAATGAGAAACTAGCACATGTCCCTCCCTGTTTCAGCCAATTCATAAAACTAAAGGTTTTGTTCAATGCATAAGTCCTGTGAATGGATCCAAGTTCCAATCATATGATATCAATAAAATTGATATATTTTACAATTTTCTTATGCATGGGTCAAATTCAAGCAGCGTTTAGATTTTATTACTAATAATGTTGTTGCTATAACCTTTATCAATTCTTTTCCCTTGCAGAGCTTGCTTACACAATGGAAATTAATGAGAAGTGTGATGTTTTTAGCTTTGGAGTGTTGGCTTTAGAAATAATCATGGGAAAGCATCCTGGAGATCTGATCTCATCTCTTTCATCATCAACATTTACAACCTGTGATATGCTATTGAAGGATGTGTTGGACCAATGCCTTTCACTTCCAATAAATCGAGTTGCAAGGGAAGTGCTCTCCATTGCAAAGATTGCAATTGCTTGCTTGCACACTATTCCCCAACCTCGCCCAACAATGCAACAAGTTTCTCAAGAGCTTTCAACTCAAAAACCACATTTTCCGAATACATTATTCACGATCACATTAAGAGAAGTAGTTGATCTTAGAGGCTCAACTGTCTAATAGCTTGTTTTGTTTGTGTTACCATTGTCATTCCCCTACTTCTTCACATATAATCCCTTTTGGTAAACTATTTATCTTGTTTTATTGTATTATGTTTTATTGGCAAGCTGTATTAGTTTAAATGCAGAATTGAGAATTTCTCTAATAAAACTAGAAAGAGTTTTTATTTGATCCATATATATATATATTAAGTATATTCAATACATTGCTCGAGGGTCTTTTTAGTTTGGATATATATATATATATATATATATATGTATATGTATATTGTACGTTTCATTGTGTCAAAATATTGCATTTCAATATCAAGAGAAAGATTCAAGATGAGCTCTTTAAAATTGAACTTTCAAGGTCATGTGACTTTACTCAGTTAGTTATTAGAAGCCTTGAGTAATTTAAATTTTAATTAACACAGTTTTAGGGAAATGTTATTTCCTCTCATGCCTTTTCACCTTCATAGCCAAATACTTTTGCTACATGGGTGCAAATTAAAAGGATCCCAAGACTTGAGTGTCGTTTTATTTGTCACTATTTGGGTAATTCCCATTTAAAGTACAACATTTTTTTACACCTCAACCTGCATATCATTCCCCATCAATATCCTAGGAGCCTTTGTACACTCTTGTTGTCATGCATTACTTACATGGACGGTGTCATGGTTGGACTTGGGGATTAATGGCCCCCCAAATTAAAAAAAAAAAAAATATATATATATATATATATATATAAATATTATATGGGTACTAATTTTAGCAATTTTGTTTTAGAAAATTACACTTTTGTCCCTTTAAAAATATCATTGATTCTTTTAAGAGTATTGTTATAGTCACAAATTTTTCTATAACATTTTTACTAACTGTTAAGGTAGTAAATTCTTATTGGTTCGTATTTGGGCCCATCACTTACATTATCAGCAATTTGTAAAAAAGTTTGTAATTTAAACATTTTCCTCATTTTAAGGACGATTAAAAAATATTTATAAGTCTAAAATCTAAAAAAGAAATATAAAAGCCCAAAAAAATTAGTACAACAACAAGAATTACCAATAGTAAAACTAAAAAAATAAATATATAATTAAAGCCTAGTCAACCAATTTTACCTAAAACAAACAATCTGACCCTTTAAAATTTTTTAAAGAACTAGCAACTAAGCGACTAAGTAGCAATAAAGTCGGACGCAAAAGTCATTGCACACTACCAATAGCAAAGCCGTCCCCCCTAACTCTAAGTTCTTGCTCTGTTCCTGATTACTTATGCATTTATTTAGCATAGTGCATGTATGCCTTTTGTTTTTGGTTTAATATAAAGAACAAAACATAGATTACTTTTAATTTTTCAATTTCTTGTTGTGCATTGTACCATTGGTTGACCATAGAACAATTTTTTGGTGTTGTACCTAGTGTAGCTTGACTTAAGCACTTTCATGCCCTAGCAAATTAGTTAAGTTGTAGAATTGTAGGAGTATTGGATGGCAATAGATCATGTGACCTAAATGTCATGTCACTTATTTTGACGATGCACTAAAAAATTAATTATGGAATAAGGATATATATAACCATCTTACCACTAGTGTTTATATGTTACAATTATCCGTGTATTTATAGAAAAAAAAGAGTTGGTATCACAAAGCTAAGGACACGTTTGGTACACTGTAATAAAATCTGTAATGGAATAGCTATTCTTGAGGAATAGGTATTCAGTTGTTAGTTGTGTTTTGTTACAGGGAGCAATTATTCATAAAGGAGTGGTTATTCTTTAAAATGAGGAATAACTATTCCTTTTAAAATTTTATGTAATCTCTATTAGATTAATCTGCTTAATATTTTTGAGTAATCAGTTTAATATTAATAAAAAATTATATTAATTGATCTTTTCTGTTTGTTCGTTTAGACCCCTTAATCAGATTGTTTAACCTAATTTATTAACCAAGTTGATTTTTAGGTTTATTATTCAGATCTAGGTTAAAAACAAATAAATCATATCATGAAAAGATGCGGAAAAGTAAATAACACCACGATATGATGACTTAGGAAAACCAATGAAACGAACCATTTCAAAGTAAAAACCAGGAGAGGATTTGACCTAGCTATCCTCAAGGTAAACCAAATCCACTATAAGAGAATTGAAATTTTTGCAATCAGATTTAACCCTAAATATATTGCTACCTCCAGTAATAACTTACTGACACGACCACGTGCAAACTTCGAATCCATAGACTCATTCTCTTCTTGGATTTTCTGCAACACAAGCGCCCTTGCTTGTGACTTTGAGATTCCACTCAAAGGTTTAGCAACACAAACTCTCCAATTTATGACTCCAAGACCACCCTTGAAGGTTTAGATCATCAGCAGTTGTTGATCTTGTTGCAGCAACTTCAGATCTACCAGATCTAATGATATGAGAATGATTTCCAATAGTGACTTTGATAGAGGAAGGAACAATACCTTTTAGATCTCACAAGAGCACCTCCAAAGTCTCAAAAAGCTCTAAAAACATAATTAGGGCTTTCCTTTATATACTAGAAGTGTTTCACTTGAAACCCAAAACGTTTAAGCAGAGTTTGGGCTGAAATAGAATTCTGCAGAAATTTCATGTCTGCGATTTTCAATCGGTCGGATCTAATTTTTGATCGGTCGGATTTCATTGAATTTGAATTCTTTGATTTTCAATCGGTCAGATCTAATTTTCAATTGGTCGGATTTCACTGAATTCGAATTCTTCTTTCTGCAGCTTGTATGTTCTTGTATTTTGACTTGTAGTACCTTGAGCATTGTCTAATAAACCCTATAAACTCTAAGATCTATACCTAGAGTAGTTTGTACTCACGATTTGCCAATTATTCTAAACTTTTAGAACCTAACGTTTTCCATTTTTTATGGGAATATTTGCCATTTCTTTTGTGAATCATGAGCTTTATCCTCTCAATCATTTTTGCTTTTAACATTTATGCATATATTAATTTTGAACAAACAACACATGTATTAATTGTAAAATTATTTAATCTATACTTAATAAAATGTTAAAGGTGGAACCACAAAAATTGTAAATATAATTTTAAAAAAGAAGGGTATTTAAGGAAATTTAATTTAACTAGGCTTTAACTTCAACATCTTTATTGTGTTGTCACCAAACAAATGAATAATAATAGTTATTCCATTACATCTTCTTCTTCTCTTTGTAATACTTATTCCTATTCCTATATAATCATTATTACAATGTACCAAACATACTCCAAGTAAAATGTAGTAAACTACACACAAAAAGGGTTAAATGTCAAAAAATATGCTTGATCTATCAAAATATGAATCATAGGATGCACTTTTGATGCCTTTAAAAATGACATATAGGAGATGTTGAATTATATAATATTAAAACTTTTTACATAGTAGCGTCAATCAAACTATTATGATATTGTATTTGATGATAAGTTCGATTTCCTAAGCGACCTCACATATTTTTGTAACTTGCTCACTAATTTGTTTCACGCATGACACGCTTGGTCTTGTTAGTTGTTGCACTCAATATATTGACCTTATGGCGTGCTTTGTGGTTGTAAAATTGTGATTTCCAACTATATTGTGTTGGCTTTTATTCCGTGCCAAATTTGATTGTAATTTCTTCAATCATTTTCCTTGTATGTATGTGCGTTTAATTGTAAGGGATGAGTGTGAGAGATCAGTGAAGATTCAAGCTTCAAAGGATGATTAAGTGGATTTTGCGACTGGCTCATAACTATCTCGTGAGAAGCAACCTACGAAATGAGCCATGTGTAGAGCACATGATTGGAAGATGAAGAGTCGTGCCAGGCTGTATTTTTCACAAGTGTCTCACGGATAAGGCCAACCCTCGAAGGACCCGCGAAAGTTTCTGTTTGTCAAAAAGTTATGTTTTACTTTACCAAGTCTTTACCCACACTATATATACCCCCATTACCCAAAAATTGTAAGGAGTTCTTTTCAGAGAGAAAACCCTAGAAAATACACTTGAGAGTTAGAGATTGTTATACCCACAATCATCTACACATTTCCTTATGGTTTTCCTCAACTTCTACCTCTCCATCTCTATATCTTTGAGAGGTTGCTAGCCTAAACACTTACCACACCCATTCTGAGTATAAAGTGAGATTTCGGTGCTGCTGGGAAGCATTGGAAGGAGCCATTCATTGGCAGATGCAATTGGGCTGAATTGCGGGATTTGTAAAGCTAGAGAAGACAAGGCTTTGAGAAGTCAGTTGGTAGCAGGAGTTTGAAGGGTTCAAGTACATGGGGTAGACTAGGCTTGAAGGGTCTTTTGTTATTCATGTACTCTAACTTTATTCTCTAGTGGATCAATTTCGAATTGGAGGGCCGCAGAGAGGTTTTTCGTTGAGTTCTTCGGTTTCCTCTTCGATAACACGTCTCGGTGTTATCTTGTGTTTGCATCTCTCTTCTTTACTCTTTAAGCTTTTATTTTATTGTTGATAATGGATGAATATGGCTTAGGGTAGTGTTATCGGTTCTTTGCGCTTATTTACTATTGTTCCGCACTTCGTATACGTTAGAGTAAAAGCTATCTAGCCGTAATTTTTATTTGGGGGTCTGAAAAAGCTTTTGGGTTTTAGCACAAATCTGAGCTTCCAGTGGTCAACTTTGAAAATTTGTGTCTCGAGTGAGTTTTGAGAGTTTTTAAGAGAAATCTACATGATACCATACATAAGTGTCATATACATTAGAATCTCTTCTATTCATAGAGAAAATTTTCCCATCATATCATTTGTGGATTTTTAAGGAGTCCTTATGAATTTGAGGATTTGCATTGAACTTGAAAGTTCAATTAGTGTAAAAACACCCTTGAACGTTTAGACCCCCAATTTACAAATTACCAATTCAAGCTTAATATCAAACAATTAATGTGTGGAATATGAACATAAGCTTAATACAGAATTGATAAACAATCTAAACCAAATAATATCACATCCATAGCAGAAATTAAATGGCAAAAATAAAGGGAATAGAGATGCAAACACAAGGACAACACACGATGTGTTATTGAAGAGGAAACCGAAGCCCTCGGCGTAAAACCTCTCCGCCGCCCTCCAAGCGGTAAATAATCCACTAGAAAATGTAGTTGGGATACATGAACAGCAATAGACCCTCCAAGCCTAATCTACCCAGTGTACCTAAGCCCTCCAAGCTTCTTGCTCCAACGAGATTACGCCGAACCTATTTCTTTTTTAGCTTCCCGTATTCCACTACTTGACCATAGCATCAACCAATGTGAAATTGGTTCCTTTCTAACTGCTTCCCAGAACACCAAACAGCCCTCTCACAGTAATGGATATGGTGAGAAAATGTTTTGGTAAAAAGCCTCTCAAGGATTTAACAATGGAGAGGAAAAGAGTAGAGGAATTTGAAGAGTCTCTTATGTGAAGATTGTGGATGAATCAATCTTGTTTTTCTCTAGGGTTTCTCTCTAAAAATTTTCTTTGGAAGCTCTCTTTCTTTCGTGGGTATAAGGGGTATTTATACTAGGGTGAGAATGGAATGTGAAGAGTCAGGTTTTTCAAAACAGGGCTGGCTCGCGGCTTGTCCTCGCGGCTTGACTGAGTCGCGAGTTCCAGCCGCGAGATAACTGAATGGCCAGTTGTCCTATTTTGTCCTGTAGTGCTCTAGCTAGCATGACGCTTCAACTTTTGGCATGCCTGGCACGCGTGTAGCTTCTGGCGGCTTGCAGCCGCGAGTCACCCGCAAGATCCAGTCACGAGTCTCTATTTTTCTTGCACAATCTTGAGCATTTCTTCACACTATCTTACTCACTACCCTTACAAGAATCCTACCTAAATACAGGGTTACTAATTGCTGAAATACAAGCAAATTTGGCATGGAATAAAGCCAATAAGATGGTTGATTAAATTCAACCTTACAATCTCCCCTTTTGGCTATTCCATGACAAAACCCTAAAACAAACTCTAGACTTAACATGTGAGTTGGGAACAGTTGAACATAACTCACTCACACCTAACTCTAGAAACTGTGAAGCTCTTGAATCATATGAACACGAATCTCCTGAAACACAACAATACACCATGATCATTGTATGCAGAAAAGCATGAAATGCATATAAGCAGGCATGATGTGATCAAGCAAAGATGGAGTTAAGAAACAAACCATGACCTGATCAAACAAGCAATCACTACAAGGTAGTGATCACAATGCTCATTCACACTTGGAATGAACACTTAAACATACAAACAAATAAGATCAATGCAAATCACTTGCATGCCCAACACTCAACCAATGCATAATACACTAAGTATATGCATCTAGGAACAATCCTACAAGGGCACAAAAGTGACAGTACTTAACAAGAAAATGCATGACATTTAGTTAGAAGTACTGATTTAACAAAAACATAAAGGCCGCATAAAGCATGGTACAAACCATAAAGCATGGTACAAACCATAAAGCCTACAGATAATGAAAACAAACCCTAAAAGCTTACAAAAGCAACATGGGTACAAAACACATTATATATTGAAAAACATCAACAATATATATATAAAAAGTAAGCCAAGTTTCAAAAACAATCATGAGTTATGAGTTTAAACCAGACAATAACCATAACCACAGAGTATCAAACCCATAATAACAACAATTATCCAAAACAAAATACTATAACTATAAACATAAACAAAGTAAACAAGATAAACACTATTTTTGACAGCTTTAGATAGCTCCCCCTCAAATGTACTCCCCCTTAAGAGCTGCATGAACTCAAAAACTTCTCCCCCTTTTTGATCGGAATGGCCAAAGGGTCACTGCTCATGATGTGTGGTGATGCTGTCAAATTTTGCTGAGAGAACATCAAGCTGGTCCTGCATGGCTGCCATCCTTTCAGACTGCTCGGTCTGGACCTCTTTGAGTCCATCAAGTCTTTCCAGGATGACCTGAAATGCATCTGGAGGTATATCTGAAGAAGTTGATGCACTAGTCCTCTTGCCACTCCTTCTGGGTGTTGAAGTTGATGCCTGACCTGTTGCCTCTGCCTCAGTCTCCATTGGAACACCCTCTCCTTCATCACCTTCATCTTCTTCACCTGGAAGACAAACACTCATCCTCTTGAAGGTTTGCTTGTTAATTGTTGAAGGTGTAGACATGGGACTGATGTCTCGAGGGATTGCAACACCCTTCTTTCTGAAAATCCTAATGAGTAGACTAGGGAATATCAGTTTAGGCCTAGAAGTGGTTCTAGTCTCATCTACAATAGTATCAAATATGTGGGAATTGATATCAATGAATGTCTTTTCCTTGAGCTCCATCAGAAAAATTGCTCTGGCATTGTTAATTGTAGTAAACTTCTTTATAGGATACAGGTTAAACATCATGATAATAGTGAGACACCTCATGTCCACTGGGAAGGCGGTGGTATTTAGGCATCTCCCCTCTCTCTGTCCACCAATCCTCTGCTGTACAGTTTCTATAGAAAGCATCCTAACCTTATAGTTGATGAACTCATGATCTTCTAACCCCTCAAGACCTAGCACATCATCAATATCATGTGCATCTAAGGTGAATTCTGTTCCTCTCACCCAACAGCTCAACTCATCTTCCCTTATTACAGCATTGGAGTAAAACTCCCTAATCAAGGGTTCACACACAACTGGTAAATCACTTAGCAGCTTTTCCCATCCTCTCCCCTCAAAACAATTAGGGATAAATGTGTCTTTCAAATCTTCCAAATCCACATACCTTTCTTGTATGATTCCTGCCTTTAAGAAAAAATTCTTGTATCTCTCAAAATGGGAAACAGACCTAAATAGATTATGGTCCATTTTCATTCTCTTATCTGCTTTCTTGGCAGGGGTTTACTTCTTTGGGGATGAAGGAGCCATCTGTACACAAGCAGAAAAGGCCACAACAACAAAGCACAGTACATGTATACAAAAATATCAGTACTCTGTTAGTGTCATAAAGAGATAAGTGTAGAGCAACAAGACCAAAGATGGCTTAAAGTCAGGTATAGAGGAAAAGGCTCAAAACTTAAACCAACAACTCAAATGAGTGTACCCATTGGTAGACCCTCAAGAACTAATAACATTTTGCAGAAAAGTTCTAATGCTGCAGAAAATAACATCACCCAAAGGACAAATATATGTCAATGAGACATATATTTTGATGAGTATGAAATGACTCAAAATACTCAAGACAGAAGCACACACAAGATATACTAATCATAGAATTAAATCGATATAACCCAACAAACACAACTCAATCATTTTGAATCAACTAAACAAAATGAGTTCAAACAAAATGGGTATAAGACAGTCAACAAACCCTAAACATAGAGAAGACAAATGATAATGAACAGATCTAGCAACCTAAACAAGTTCACATAAACCAAGAGCCTCAACAAGTCATACATGGACAAAACTCAACACCGAATCACCAACCCATCGTAAATCAGAATAACAACTCATAGAATCAAGAGAGAAATGCTCAAAAATAAGAAATACTGAGTGAGAAAGTGAGAACCCATACCTTTTTCTTGAAGATTTGAGAAGAAATGAAGCAAAAATGGGGTTTGTAGAGAGTGACACAGAGTGTTTGGGTCAGTTTCAGACGAAAGAGAAAGTGAATAGTCACAAAAAGTTTGAGGGAAAACTGAAAAAGATTTTAAAACTGCCCTTACTGTGCAAAACACGCATTTTTCGCGACTGAGGTAAGTCGCCAAAATCACCCGCCAAAACACTTCAAGCCAAAAGATTTGAAAAATATGCTAAGTGTTTTTCACGACTGGAAGTCTCACTCGCGAGGGAGTCACGAGCTGAGCCACGAAAATCTCTGTGTACCCCTCGCGACTGGACCTTCCACTCGCGAACAAGTCGCCAAAACTGACCCGCGAGCTCGCGACTGTGGCATGCGACTTGACTGACCCGCGACTGAGTCGCCAAAATAGGGCAACACTGTTTTTGAAATTTTCAGTTTTTGAGAGAACAAAATACTTTCCAAAAACAACTAAAACACTCAAAATTTTTTTTTTTGTGTTTGAATCAACAAAGATTGAGCATGTGAAAACACATTTTATCAAGTACAATCACACAAATGAATATGGCATTCATTGAACATAAACTTGTGTGTTGTGTATGGATATCAACAATGAGATAGTCCTTAGTCTAATGTGAAGCTTCAATGATCAATTCAACCAAGGCATACATAATTAGCACTAGATCATGTGACCCATCTCAATTATAGAATTATGCATATATGACCTCCCACAAGACTTGATTACATAATTTGGAGCTCTACATTTGACTCAATTTTCAATCATAACATTTGATTCTTTTGATCCTTTTGAAACAACCACCTCTCATTGTGAGAGTGATATCTGATATTTCACCTTGATAAGATAGCCTTTGGCTTTTTGAACAATCATACACTTTATTTTTGGTCGTTTTCCCTTTTTCCTAGTCGAATACTAGTATGTGCGACAGATTTTTGCAGCTCAATATCTCTTTACATTTGGAGATTTACATTTGGTGAGCTCTTTTTAGCAAAAAAAAAAAAAAAGAGTGGGAAGATATATAGGCACAAGTCTATGCATGTCTCAAGATCAACATAACCATTCACTAATCATTCATGACAAGTTTGAAGATCTATTTACAACAGTCACATAGATTTCAAGATTTCTTCTGAAAGTTCAAAAACGTGTAAAAACACCTTTGAACGTTTAGACCCCCAATATACAACTTAACCAATTCAAGCAATATGTCAAACAACAAGTGTGCGGAAACTTAACATAAGCTATAATATGATATTGGTTAAAAACTATCTAAGCCATAACAAAATAAAATCCACAGCAGATAATAAAAAGGCAAAGATAGAGAGGAAGGAAGATGCAAACACAAAGACAACACGCGATGTGTTATCGAAGAGGAAACCGAAGCCCTCGGCGTAAAACCTCTCCGCCGCCCTCCAAGCGGTCAATAATCCACTAGAAAATGTAGTTGGGATACAAGGACAGCAATAGACCCTCCAAGCCTAATCTACCCAGTGCACCTAAGCCCTCCAAGCTTCTTGCTCCAACGAGGTTGCGCCGAACCTTTTTCTTTTCTAGCTTCCCGGATTCCGCTACTAGACCATAGCATCAACCAATGAAGATTGGTTCCTTCCTAACTGCTTCCCAGAAATCCAAACAACTGTCTCACAGTGATGATGATGGTGAGAACCAGGTCTGGTATAATGCCTCTCAAGGATTTGACAATGGAGAGGAAGAGAGTTGGGGAATTTGGAGAGACTCTAAGGTATAGATTGTGGGTGAATCAATCTTGTTTTTCTTTAGGGTTTTCTCTCTCAAGATTCTCTCTGGAAGCTCTCTCTCAATCGTGGGTAAAAGGGGTATTTATAGTGGAGTGGGAGAGGAGTGTGAAACGTCAGGTTTTACAAAACAGGGGTGGCTCGCGGCTTGACCTCGCGGCTTGACCAAGTCGCGAGATCCAGTCGCGAGATAACCGTATGGCCAGTTGTCCTGTTTTGTCCTGTAGTGCTCCAGCTGGCATGACTGTTCACCTTCCAGCATGCTTGGCACGTGTGCTGCGTCTGGCGGCTTGAAGCCGCGAGTCACCCGCGAGTCCCAGCCGCGAGTCTCTGTTTTCTTGCACACTCTTGAGCAAACTTCACTCTATCTCACTCACTACCCTTACATCAAACCCACCTAAATTCAGGGTTACTAAATGCTGAATTACAAGCAAATTTGGCACGGAATAAAGCCAATTAGGTGGTTGAATAAATTCAACCTTACAATCTCCCCCTTTGGCTATTCCGTGACAAAACCCTAAAACAGACTCTAGACTTAACATGTGAGTTGGGAACAGTTGAACAAAAACTCACTCACACCTAACTCTAGAAACTGTGAAGCACTTGAATCATATGAACATAATACTCCTGAAACACAAAAATACACCATGATCATTGTAAGCAGAAAATTATAAAATGCATATGAAACAGGCAATATGTGATCAAGCAAAGATGGAGTTAAGAAACAAGCCATGGCTTGATCAACCAAGTGAACACCACAAGGTAGTGATCACAGTGCTCATTCACACTTGGAATGAACACAAGGACATACAAGTTAACAAGCACAAGGCAAGACACTTGTATGTTCAACACTCAACCAATGCATAACACACAAGGTATATGCATCTAGGAACAATCCTACAAGGGCACAAGAGTGACAGTACAAATATCAAAATGCAGAACATTTAGATCAAAGTACTGATTTCAACAAAGCATAAAGGCTGCAATTAGCAAGGTACAAACCATAAAGCCTACAAACTATGCATAAAACATAAACCCTAAAAGCTTACAAAAGCACATGGGTACAGATAACAAAACATCCTGAATAACATCATCGAAATATGTTAAAGTTTAAACCAAGAGTTTAGATAAGAGTTAGAAACAACTATACACCAAAACACAGTGTATCAAACACATAAAAACATTTAGAGTACTCAAAACATAAACATATATAAACAAAGTCTTTGAAATTGACAACTCCCCCTCAACACATTACTCCCCCTTAAGATCTGCTTTTCTGCTTCTCAATCAACAATGTCATCATCACCAGAAACATCTCCCCCTTTTTGACAGGAATGGCCAAAGGGTCACTGTGCAGGCTGAGTGGTGAAGCTGTCAAGTTTTGCAGACAAAACATCAATCTGGTCCTGCATGGCTCTCATCCTCTCAGAGTGCTCAGTCTGGATTTCTCTGATCCCATCAAGTCTTTCCAGAATGATTTGGAAAGCATCTGGAGGTGTATCTGAAGCAGTTGATGCTCTGGGTCTTTTGCCACTTCTCCTGGGTGTTGAGGTTGATGCATGCCCTGCTGCCTCTGCTTCAGAATCCATTGGAACACCTTCTCCTTCATCACCTTCATCTTCTTCTCCTGGAAGCCTAACACTTATCCTTTTGCAAGTAAGCTTGTTAATTGCAGAAGGTGTGGACATGGGACTGATGTCTTGAGGGATTGGAACACCCTTACTTCTAAAAATCCTCATCAGCAAGCTGGGAAAGATCAATTTTGGCCTAGAGGTTGTTCTTGTCTCATCCACAATAGTGTCATATATGTGGGAACTTATGTCTATGAAATTCTTTTCTTTGAGGTCCATCAGAAAGATTGCTCTAGCACAATTGATTGTAGTCAACTTCTTAATGGGATAGAGGTTAAACATCATGATGATTGTTAGGCACCTCATGTCTACTGGAAAGGCAGTGGTATTCAAACATTTCCCTTCTCTCTGCCCACCTATCTTTTGTTGAACTTTTTCAATAGAAACACTTCTGTCCTTGTAGTTGATAAATTCTTCATCTTCTAATCCTTCAAGACCTAATGCATCATCTATGACATGTGCATCCAAAATGAATTCCTTGCCTCTAACCCAGCAACTTAACTCATTCTCCCTTATCACAGCATTTGAGTAAAATTCCCTAATCAGGGGTTCACACACTACAGGGAAATCACACAGAAGCTTTTCCCATCCTCTTCCTTCAAAACAGCCGGGGATAAAGGTTTGTCTCAAGTCCTCCAAATCTACAAATCTTTCTTGAATAATTCCTGCTTTCAAGAAGTTATCCTTGTATCTCTCAAAGTGATGAACTGACCTAAACAGTTTAGGATCCATTTTCAATCTTTTGTCAGCCTTCTTTGCAGGAGTTTTCTTCTTAGGAGGAGAAGGAGCCATCTGTGAACAAGCAGAAGAGGCCACAACAGCATAGAGGAATATATGTGCAGAACAAGTCAGTACCATGTAGTTTAACAAAGAGATCTCAGACAAACAAATTAACTTTGAACACTTGAATCATAAGCTACTTAGAAAAATCACATGGATAAACAAGCCTAAGATAGGAAACATATACAAAATCATCAGATATAGATATCATCCTAGAGGCAGATAATGGGAAATGATAAGGCTCATAACCTGCATTGTTAAACTAACAGATGTACCCAACAGATGAACTCAACAGAACATGCACAACATCAAACGGAGCATTTTGGGAACAACACACAGCTCAATATCAGATAAAATAAAAGACACACTTAGCTAAGCACAGGATGAAAACAACTAGGAACAAAACAAACTTTAGCAAGATCATCAGCAAGCTAAGCATGAACAAAGAATAATAGTCGAAACACAAACCCATTTCTAAATCACAGACATAAGAAAAAAAAATCAAGGGGAAAAACACAAAATTAAGTAGAAATGAGTTCGAAATTGAAAACCCATACCTGTGACATGAAGAATTTGAGCAGAAAATGTGCAACAATGGAGATTGAAAATGTGAGCACGGAGTGTTTGGGAAGGAGATGTTTTAGAGAGAAAATGAACAGTTACTAAAGTTCGAGGGAAAACTGAAAAAGATTTAAAAACTGCCCCTTTTTCTGCCAAACACGCGATTTTCGCGACTTGATTAAGTCGCCACACAGTCGCCAGATCAAGCCGCCAATACACTTAAGGATAAAAATTTGAAAAATTTTTCTAAGTGTTTTTCGCGACTGGAAGGTCTACCCGCGAATGAGTCGCGAGCTGAGCCGCGAAAATCTCTGAATAACCTCGCGACTGGACCTTTCACTCGCGAACAAGTCGCCAAAAATGACCAGCGAAGGTGCGACTGAGGCTCGCGACTTGACATACCCGCGACTGAGCCGCCAAAACAGGGCAAAACTGGAGTTTTGAAATTTTCAGATTTTTCAACCAAAATACTTTCCAAAAACACCTAAAACACTCAAAAAATCTTTTTGTGCTTGATTTAACAAAGATTGAGCATGTGAAAACACATTTTATCAAGTACAATCACACAAATGAATATGGCAATTATTGAACATAAACTTGTGTGTTGTGTGTGGATATCAACAATGAGATAGTCCTTAGTCTAATGTGAAGCTTCAATGATCAATTCAACCAAGACATACACAATTAGCACTAGATTATGTGACCCATCTCAATTATAGAAGTATGTATATATGACCTCCCACAAAAACTTGATAACATGACATGGAGCTTTACATTTGACTCCACTATTAATCAACCTTTGATCTTTTTGATCTTTTGAGGAAATCACCTCTCATTGTGAGAGAGATAGTTGACATTTCCTTTTGATGAACAAGCCTTTGGCTTTTTGAATAAAACATTTCTCTTTAATTTTTTTGGTCGCTTTCCCTTTTTCCTAGTCGAATACTAGTATGTGCGACAGGCTTTTGCAGCTCAATATCTCTTTTCATTTTGAGATTTACATTTGGTGAGCTCTTTTTAGCAAAAACAAAAATAAAGAGTGGGAAGATATATAGACACAAGTCTATGCAAGTCTCAAGATCAACAAAACCATTCACTAATCATTCATGACAAGTTTGAAGATCTATTTACAACAATCACAAAGATTTCAAAATTTCTCCCACATAGATATGAGTGCATGAAGACAAGCAATGCTCGAAAATGCACAAAGCCATTAGCACAAAGGTACAAGGCAAAACAAGTTTTGAGACAAAAACTCAACAAAGTCAATCAAGCTTTTTGATTTTCTAATTTTTATGTGATTTTTGGATTTTTGACACACGAAGCAAAAAGATTGATAAGACAAAAGAAATATACACAAGAAGACAAGCAAACAACTAATAGCAAAAAAAAAAAAAACAGCAAGAAAAACAACCAAACATTGTCACAAAGCATAGGAAGTATTAATGCATGGACATGTTCTAATGCTTATGCATGAGTACCCCTTTTCACCCACACGTCACTTGCGTTTGGGGTGATTTCCTTATTGGATTGGGTACGGGAGTTAGGGCTTTCAAACCTTCGTGAGAAGCTTTCCAAGCAGTTGGTGAATGCACCAATCATCTTCATCACGTTCATCATTCCGGGATCACCATTCTGATCTCTAGATTGATCACCTGCCCAAATTCTTCTATCATTTCTAGGTCCTCCTGACCTTTGAGGAGGTGCACTGTTCTTTGCTCTTAGCTTTTGGCAATTTGGTCGAGTATGCCCTTGAATTCCGCAATAATGACACACATAAGTCACTCTAGGACCTCTTTGTGGTCGTGGACGTGACTTGGCACGAGATTCGGATCTGCCCACAGATTGACTACGGGAATTCAGCATCCGTTGGTTCACCACATTCTTCTTCTCCTCCATTTTGAGTTTCTCATCAGTAAGGTCAGCTACAACTGGATCTTTAGCCTTAACAAACTTCACTTCTTTAGTGACATTTCCAGATGAGCTACTTCCTCCGGTATATCCCAATCCGGATTTGTCTGAAAAGCTCTTTTGAGATGAGATAACATCATCTAGCTTCTTGGTGGTGACCCTCTCTACTTTAGCATTTGCTTGCACAACCTCATTCTCAAGAAATCTTACTTTTGTGTAAGCTTCGGACAACTCACCATTCAAAGTTTCTATCTCGCATTTGGCCTCCCTATATCGGATTAGGAGACTTTTGTAGTCCTCCTCTGCCTTCTTCATTTTTCTCACAGCAGCCTTGGCCACCCTTGTGTACTCACCCGACTTTTCCAAGAGTGAGTTATAATTCTCTTGAAGATTTGCTGTGCTTTCATCTTGTTCAGCATCTGATTCTTCAACAATTCCTAGTGATTCATCATCACTATGTTCTCCAAGGTCTTGTACAAGTAGATTCAATTCCTCTGAAGACTCAACGTGAGCAATGGTCATAAAAGCTGAATAGTTCCCCTCTCCATCACAGCTCTCTTCAGATTCTGAGTCAGACGAATCAGAGTCACTCAATGTCGTGACATACACTTTACCTTTCGATTTCAAATAATTCGGACATTCCTTCTTAAAGTGTCCATGCCCGTTACATTCGAAGCAAGTGACACCTTGTGTAGGTTGGGATTCTTTACCATCTCTCTTTTTGAATTCCCTTTTCTCCCTTCCAGAACTTTGGAATTTTCCTTTATCACCAAATTTTCCATTATTCTTAAACTTCAAGAACTTTCGAAAATTTTTTACAAGGTATGCAACATCTTTATCAACCACATCGTCTTCCGATGAGTCATGGACTTCTACCTTCTCATTAATGGTCTTAAGAGCAAGGGATTTACTCTTCCGTTGATTGGGCAGCGACATTTCATAAGTCTGAAGAGAACCGACCAGCTCTTGGACTTTGATGTCATCTAGGTCCTTGCTCTCTTCAATCGCTGTCACTTTAGCACGAAAACTTTCCGGCAATGATCGAAGGATCTTCCTTACGATTTTAGAATCCTCCGTTTTCTCCCCCAAGTTGAACTTACTGACAACCACCTCATTTAGCTTCCCATAGAAAGAGTCAAAAGACTCATCCTCACTCATCTTGAGCTCCTCAAACCGGGTGGTCAGCATTTGTAACTTGGTGTCCTTCACTTTCTTCGTGCCTTCATAGGTAGTTTCCAATATCTCCCATGCTTCTTTGGCAACGGTGATGTGAGAAATCCTGTGAAATTCATCTGGAGACACACCACAGAAAATAGCATTTAAAGCTTTACTGTTAGAATTAGATGCAGCGAGTGCTGCCTTATCCCATGTGGATTTAGCTGCCTCAGGTCTAGTCCAACCACTTTCAACTGCATCCCACACAGATTCATCTATGGAGCATAGAAATGCTCTCATGCGAACCTTCCAAAAAGCATAATTACTACCATCAAAATATGGAGGTGCATTTAGGGATTGAGACCTATCCATTTCAAAAGGGAGTCAAGGATCACACAATGGTAATGAAACCAATAACAGTGTACCCGCTCTGATACCAATTGAAAGTTCAAAAATGTGTAAAAACACCTTTGAACGTTTAGACCCCCAATATACAACTTAACCAATTCAAGCAATATGTCAAACAACAAGTGTGCGGAAACTTAACATAAGCTATAATATGATATTGGTTAAAAACTATCTAAGCCATAACAAAATAAAATCCACAGCAGATAATAAAAAGGCAAAGATAGAGAGGAAGGAAGATGCAAACACAAAGACAACACGCGATGTGTTATCGAAGAGGAAACCGAAGCCCTCGGCGTAAAACCTCTCCGCCGCCCTCCAAGCGGTCAATAATCCACTAGAAAATGTAGTTGGGATACAAGGACAGCAATAGACCTTCCAAGCCTAATCTACCCAGTGCACCTAAGCCCTCCAAGCTTCTTGCTCCAACGAGGTTGCGCCGAACCTTTTTCTTTTCTAGCTTCCCGGATTCCGCTACTAGACCATAGCATCAACCAATGAAGATTGGTTCCTTCCTAACTGCTTCCCAGAAATCCAAACAATTGTCTCACAGTGATGATGATGGTGAGAACCAGGTCTGGTATAATGCCTCTCAAGGATTTGACAATGGAGAGGAAGAGAGTTGGGGAATTTGGAGAGACTCTAAGGTATAGATTGTGGGTGAATCAATCTTGTTTTTCTTTAGGGTTTTCTCTCTCAAGATTCTCTCTGGAAGCTCTCTCTCAATCGTGGGTAAAAGGGGTATTTATAGTGGAGTGGGAGAGGAGTGTGAAACGTCAGGTTTTACAAAACAGGGGTGGCTCGCGGCTTGACCTCGCGGCTTGACCAAGTCGCGAGATCCAGTCGCGAGATAACCGTATGGCCAGTTGTCCTGTTTTGTCCTGTAGTGCTCCAGCTGGCATGACTGTTCACCTTCCAGCATGCTTGGCACGTGTGCTGCGTCTGGCGGCTTGAAGCCGCGAGTCACCCGCGAGTCACCCGCGAGTCCCAGCCGCGAGTCTCTGTTTTCTTGCACACTCTTGAGCAAACTTCACTCTATCTCACTCACTACCCTTACATCAAACCCACCTAAATACAGGGTTACTAAATGCTGAATTACAAGCAAATTTGGCACGGAATAAAGCCAATTAGGTGGTTGAATAAATTCAACCTTACATCTTCCATAGTGATAATAGTGCAAAGGAACAAGCTATGCTCGTACATGCACAAAGCCATTAGCACAAAGGTACAAGGCAAAACAAGTTTTGAGACAAAAACTCAACAATTTTAATCAAACTTTTTAATTTTCTACTTTTTATGTGGTTTTTGGATTTTTGACACAAAAGAAGAAAAAGATTGATGAAAATAAAAAATGAACGAAAGTATGCAAAAACAGACAAACAAACTACAACCCACACAATCAATAAGCAAACAACCAAACAAAGTCACAAAGCATAGGAAGTATTGATGCATGGACATGTTGTAATGCTTATGCATGAGTACCCTTTTTCACCCACACGTCATTTGCGTTTGGGGTGATTTCCTTATAGGATTGGGTACGGGAGTTAGGGCTTTCAAACCTTCGTGTGAAGCTTTCCAAGCAGTTAGTGAATGCACCAATCATCTTCATCACGTCCATCATTCCGGGATCACCATTTTGATCTCTTGATGGTTCACCAGCCCAATTTCTCCTGTCATTTCTAGGTCCTCGTGACCTTGTAGCAGTTGCACTATTCATTGCTCTCAGCTTTTAACAATTTGGCCGAGTATGCCCTTGAAGTCCGCAGTGATGACACACATAGTTTGATCTAGGGCCTCTTTGTTGTCATGGACGAGACTTGGCTTGGGATTCAGACCTGCCCACAAATTGATTACGGGGATTGTTCAACACCCGTTGGTTCTCCACATTCCTCTTCTCCTCTATCTTGGGCTTTTCAGCAGTAGGGCCAACTTCAAATGGCTCTTTGGCCTTTATAAACTTCACTTTTTTGGTGATATTGCCTGATGAGCTACTCCCTCCGGTATATCCCTACCCGGATTTGTCTGAAAAATGCTTTTGAGATGAGATAACATCATCTAGCTTCTTGGTGGAGACCTTCTCTATCTTGGCATTTGCTTGCACAACCTCTTGCTCAAGAAATCTCACTTTTGTGTAGGCTTCTGATAGCTCACCATTCAGTGTCTCTATCTCACATTTGGCCTCCTTATAGCGAATTAGGAGACTTTTATAGTCCTCCTCTGTCTTCTTCATCTTTCTCACAGCTGCCTTGGCCATCCTTGTGTACTCACTCGACTTCTCAAGGAGTGAGTTATAATTCTCTTAAAGATTGGCTATGCTTTCATCATCTTCTGCATCTGATTCTTCAACAACTCCCAATGATTTTTCATCACTATGTTCTCCAAGCTCTTGTACAAGCAAATTCAACTCATCTGAAGAATCAACATGGGCAATAGTCATAAAAGCGGAGTAATTCCCTTCTTCGTAATAGCTTTCCTCAAAATCAGAGTTGGATGAATCCGAGTCACTCAGTGTCGTGGCATACACCTTGCCTTTCGATTTCAAATAATTCAGACATTCTTTCTTAAAGTGTCCATGCCCATTGCATTCAAAACAGGTGACACCTTCTGTAGATTGGGATTCTTTTCCATCTTTCCTTTTGAATTCCCTTTTCTCCCTTCCTGAACTTTGAAATTTCCCTTTATCACCAAATTTACCATTATTCTTGAATTTGAAGAATTTCCGGAAATTTTTCACAAGGTATGCAACATCTTTGTCAACCATATCCTCATTCGATGAGTCATGGACTTCCAACCTTTCATTAATGGTCTTAAGAGCAAGAGATTTACTCTTCCGTTGAGTGGGCAGCGACATTTCATAAGTCTGAAGAGAACCAATCAACTCTTGGACTTTGATGTCATCAAGGTCCTTGTTCTCTTCAATCGCTGTCACTTTGGCACGAAAGCTTTCCGGCAATGATCGAAGGATCTTCCTTACTATTTTAGAATCCTCCGTTTTCTCCCCTAAATTGAACTTGCTGACAACCACCTCATTCAGCTTGCTATAAAAGGAGTCAAAGGACTCATCATCACTCATTTTTAGCTCCTCAAACCGAGTGGTCAGCATCTGCAGCTTGGTATCTTTCACTTTTTTCATGCCTTCGTAGGTGGTCTCCAATATCTCCCATGCTTCTTTCGCAACGGTGATATGAGAAATCCTGTGAAACTCATCTGGAGACACACCATAGAAAATCGCATTAAGTGCTTTACTATTAGCATTAGATGCGGCGAGTGCTGCCTTATCCCATATGGATTTGGCTGCCTCAGGCCTGGTCCAACCTATATCAACAGCATCCCAAACTGATTCATCAATGGAACATAAAAATGCTCTCATGCGAACCTTCCAAAATGCATAATTACTACCATCAAAATATGGAGGTGCATTTAGGGATTGAGACCAGTCCATCTCAATATGGGGTCAAGGATCACACTCTGGTAATGAAACCAATAAAAGTGTACCCGCTCTGATACCAATTGAAAGTTCAATTAGTGTAAAAACACTCTTGAATGTTTAGACCCCCAATTTACAAATTACCAATTCAAGCTTAATATCAAACAATTAATGTGCGGAATATGAACATAAGCTTAATACAAAATTGATAAACAATCTAAACCAAATAATATCACATCCACAGCAGAAATTAAATGGCAAAGATAAAGGGAAGAGAGATGCAAACACAAGGACAACACACGATGTGTTATCGAAGAGGAAACCGAAGCTCTCAGCGTAAAACCTCTCCGTTGCCCTCCAAGCGGTAAACAATCCACTAGAAAATTTAGTTGGGATACATGAACAGCAATAGACCCTCCAAGCCTAATCTACCCAGTGTACCTAAGCCCTCCAAGCTTCTTGCTCCAACGAGGTTACGTCGAACCTATTTCTTTTCTAGCTTCTCGGATTCCGCTACAGGGGTGGCGGTACCTTAAGGCCAGGGGTTCAAATGAACCCCTTGACCTGGCCTATATATATATATATATATATAAGAAGGGAACACAACAACCGAGTACCGAAGGTTCGGGTAGACACGGATAAGAAATAAAGACACAACAACACTATCATTGGCCAGAAAAGAGTGGCTCTAATACCATAAGGGGGGAAGGGGATGCACAGCTGAAGGGAAGAGACGGAAGCATAGTAATGTTATAAAGAAAGTAATGTAATATAAATAAAGAAGTTAGAACAATAATAAGGCGGTAGAACCAGCCAAGCAGTATATATGAAAATAATTCAAAGTAAATGAAAGCAATGTAGAAACATCCGTTATGGCGGTAATCCGTCCAAGGTGGTGGTAGCAACAAGTAGAGTAATGAACATAAAACTGAAAATACTTGTTATTGAAAGTAGTAAAACACTTACAGCAGTAGTAGTAATTAATACAAGATCTCAACAGTACAAGTTAACAGTTACAAAGCTTGAACTAGTCCTAGTTACAAGGTTTGTAGAGTTACAAGGTTTGTAGTGAACAAGGTAGTAGTAGAAGTAGGAACAAGGAAACAAGGAATTTTCTCTCTAAGAAGGCTTCTAAAGGAGAGAAGTTCTAAGAGAAGAAAATTCTGTAGTAAAAAGCTTGTCTAAACATAAGGGACAACCCCCCTTAAATAGGCAAATTCGGAGTGAACAGTGTCATGAATAGTAACAGGTGAATAGTGACGGATGAACAGTGTCAGGTGAACAGTGACAGGTGAATAGTGACAGATGAATAGTAAAAGAGAATTTCTCTTCTTTTTGACTCAAGATTGTGGGGAATCCTCAAGATTGTGGGGAATCCTCAACATTGTGGGGAATCCCCTGTAGAGATCAGCAAAAGGCCTATAAGTTTAGGGACAAGGCCACATTATTGGTGTCCTTTGGTGACAAAAGAAACCAATAAAAGAAAGAAACCAATAAAAGAAACCAATAAGCGTATTCTTCCGTTGTCTTCACATGAGCACTAGTCTTGGGAATCTTCAGAAGCATCATATTGTTGGGAAACAGGCTTTTAGCAGTGGTAAATATTGAAATGTTTTGGCCATTGTGCATGCTAGACAAATAGGAGAATCAAAATCTTTCGCCGAATCCGGAGTATCATGAAATAGTTCCGGATTTTCAGCAACATATTCTTCAAGGACATTGAAATATTTTGGCTTTTGTGCAAGCCAGACAAATAAAGTAGCAGTAGTCTTGAAACAGTAGTAACCTCAGGAATAAAATTCATCAATCAATGGAAGGAGCATCGACAGGCATTAATCAGTATCATAAGCATCTGATAGGTAGTCATCATAGGGATCCCATGGGGGATCATTATTACATTCATGCTTATGATAGAGAACATACTAGTTACAAAATCCACAATATAGAAGTGGCTCAAACTCTGGAGTTTTTCCTGGAGTGAGAAAACTTCTTGGATTACAGTAACCTGCTATCCACAAATGAGAAACGGCATCAGCATAAGGTTTAGGACCAAAAACAGAAATTCTATCCGAGTTTCCCATAAAGTGATAATGTTTCCATAAATTCTGGGCAACCTCAAGAATTTGATTGTTGAAATAGTTTCTCCAGCATTCTGAGAGAGCCCAAGGATTTCAGAAGGATAAATGAGAGTCTCCTTCATACCATTGTCCTTGGTGCGTGTATCCATTAATGAGAATGAGATGTTTTGAGGGCTGGACATTCATCCAGTTATCTCTTTCCCATTGAGGCAAAGTGCTCCAGCATTTGATTGAAGCAAAGGGACTTTCAAATTTTTTAATAGCAGTCTGAATGATTTGTGGAAGTTGGCTGGCTTGGTCATGGCTTGTTAATTTTATGAGCCTAACAAAGCCATACTCAAACATTTGGGAGAGCCAGTTAGGGCTCCTCTCAACATCATCTGAATCTGAACCATCATCATAATTGTTAGCAATACCTGAACCATCATCATAATTGACTAGAAGGCCAGGAAACGGGTGTTTCTTTTCATATACTCTGAGACTACTCCCAAAGTGTTCTTTCCAATTAGCTTGTTCAAGAATGTCACTAGTATCATCTGAATTAGCAGGATCAGGAAAAACAGTTGTAACAAGTATTTAACAAGTATCTTGAAATGTTCGAACCATAAGTCAGAGGACTTAAACATAGCCTTGCTTTCCAGAATACGAGATTGTATATCTGTTGGCAAGTTGGCAATAGCACTTCTTAACAAAGATTGGGTCTTAAGACTCAACCTTGCATAATCAGTGCCCATAATAGTCTTTTTATCCATAGAATGGATTTCCTCTTTGCCAAAGAGTTGACTAGTGTGGTGGTCATAGGCTCATTTGTGATATTTGGGTGGCTAACAAGATGGCTTTCAAAAGCCTCATTTTTTGAAGCAATGTCATTTTCTGAAGCAAGGTTTTTTTTTTCTGAAACAAGATCATTTTTTGAAACAAGGTTAACATGGTGGCTCATATAGGCTTCATTTTGAGCAATAAGGTTAACAAGGTGGATTTCAAGGTCTCTGAGGGATTTTTGGAAGAGATTATGGTGGTTTCTAGTAAAAGCAAATTGAAGGCTATGAAGGATGAATTTAATAGAATTTGATAATTCTGAACAGGTTCCATTGTGGAATTGTAAATTTCTTGACAAAACTTCCTGTAAAGCAATTAACATATCACCATTGGAACATGTCACCGTTGTCAGGACATCTCCTTGAAGGGATGTTGATCCACTGGGTTTTACCCCAGAAGATGCGCCTTCATGCATTTTAAAAGGTTGTCCCGCTGGGAGCCTTTTGTTTTGAGAATAGTTCTGTGCAGGAGCTTTTCCCTTGTTTTTCTTTTCCATAACAATCCACTTACTAGTGGTATAAATATGAATATTATTATTATTATTATCCCACTTATTAGTGGTATTTATCCACGCATCATTGTCCGATTCCTGCAAAGAATCATTAATAATGTTAGGATAATTGATAGTATTTAACATTTTGGTACTATGAATATTACCTTTAAAATCATCTGTGAAATATTGGCAAGAACTCATCATTAGTTCTTGAATAAAAGCATTCATGGGGGAGTCTTTTTCATAAGATAGATTATCAACATCAATTTCAAACTTTGAAGCAAATTTGAATTTTACTTTCTGTCCAAAAGGATCAGTAGTAATTCCATCATGTTCAACAAGAAAAGGATACAAAGCATTTATAAAAGGCAAACCAAGAATCACTTTATCAGTCATGTTTTTAACAAGAACAGAAGGGATCTTAAAACAAACATTAGCATGGCACAAACCATCAATATTCAATTCATACTTAATTTTCATCTGAGAACCATTAGCAGAAACTAATCTTTCAGTAGATTTTTCAAAATATTTTGAAGGAATCAGACTTTCTTGGATACACTTCATATCTGCACCAGAATCAATCATAGCAATAACAGTGAAATGATAATTAGGAGAAACAACAATTTTAACTTTTGTAAACCATTTTGGAGGAAGTATTTTATTAACAAGAGCAAGTTGAGGATCAGTGAAAGTATCAGGAATACCAATATCAGGAATACCGTTATCAGAAAGAAGAGCCTGTTGACTGGATTCATCTCCATCTTTGTGCTCATCAGGTTCACTATCAGATTTATCAGATTGTTGTTTTTCAAGGTTTTTATCAACTTTTAACATTATCAGTTCTTGTTTAAGATTATTGTTATCACTTTTAATATTTTTAAAATCATGTTTTAATTTGCTTATCTCTTATTTAACAATATTAATTTCGTGTTGTAAATCATTAACAGTTAAATCTTTGGATTTCTTTTTATTAAATCTTTCCAAAGTTTCTCCAAAACTTATAGTTGATTTTAGTTTTTTATCAGTTTCATTTTTCACCAAATTTTTCTTGAACTTATCCAAATATTCTTTTTTGTAATTTAGGATTTTGAATTTGGTTTATCAGTTGAATTATTAATTTTTCATTCTCTTCACTCTTAGTGAGGGTTTTAACAGATTTAATAACATTGCAACAGGAATCTTTACAACCAATTTTAATATTAGGAGAATCAGAAGAATCAGTAGCAGATTGATAGCAAGAATCAGAAGAAGAAGAAAAATCATCTTCCAAGGAATCAGACGAATTGTTTGATTCAAGGATTTTGAATAATTCTTCTTGCTCTTTATCATCAATGTTTAGCATGTTAAATTTATTTTTTAACTTACCAGGTTGTTGTTTACAATCTTTACTAAAATGTCCAGGTTTTTCACAGTTAAAACATTTACCTTTACCTGATCTTTGTTTAACATGTTTCTTTTTAGCATAAAAATCATTTGGTTTAACAAAGTTGGTTATGTATCTTTTATGTTTTTTATGGCTATAATTTTTGTGACTTTTATCATGTTTTTTCCCTTTTTGCCTGGAAGGAGCAATAGGGGGTAAACCATATTGTTCACAGAAATTACCCATTTCATATTTAGCTTTTCTTTTATTTTTTAATTGGTGTTTTAACAGTTTTTCATCATTGCACATATTAATGCCAAGTTTTTAAATAGTGCTTAAAATATCACCATAAGTCAAATTATCATAATCAATAGAATCATTTTTACCAATTAAATCTTGTTTTACCTTATGAGCAAAGATAGGAGGCAGACCGTCAATAAACTTTTCTTTCCAATAAGGCTTGAAACAGTCTTTCCGATGCATTACTCTGGAAAGGAAAACATCTTGGTACCATCTGTAATCAGACATAGTAGGACATCTCAAATTATTTAGCAAATTAGAAATTCGAGATGAAATATTAGATAGAGTACCAACAAAATGTTTGATAATAGTATAAATCAAGGTATTAACACCATCAGGAATACCTCGACCAATACTTTTATAAAAAATAGGCAAACCTTCATCATTCTTTTTAACAGCATGTTTAATAGATTCTCTAGAATCTTCTGTGAGATATGAATCCCACCATCCGCGAAGAGTACCAGAAAAACCAGTAGCAAGAAGATCAACAATTTCAGGGTGGTCAAGATTATGGTTATTAACATAAGCAATTCCAACCATGGGCATATGACCCATTTTATTAATGATTTCTTGTTCAGACAAACCATCAATATTCCATTTATAAATCTTATCAGCAGAAACAGAAAACTGAGTTTGAAAAGGTCTTTCTTCAAACTGTATATCAGGAGGAGTAGGTTTTGAATACCAATTTTTTGTAAGAAACATGGGTTTGGAATTTCCAACAAATCTTTTAATTTCTGGTAAATCATTTCCTGAAAATGAGGCTTTTAGAAGCCACCTTGTTAACTATCCAAATATTACAAATGTTCCCTACATTAGTCAACTCTTTGGCAAAGAGGATATCCATTCAAAGGATAAAATGACTATAATGGGCACCGATTATGCTAGATTGAGCCTTAAGACCCAATCTACATTAAGAAGTGCTTTTGCCAACTTGCCATCAGATATACAATCCCGTATTCTAAGAAGCAAGGCTATGTTTAGGTCTTTTGATCTATGGTTCAAATGTTTCAAAAAACTTGTTACAGCTACTATTCCTGATCCAGATGAGTTGGATGAAGGTGATAATGTTTTTCTCCAATTAGAATGGGAAGAACACTTTGAGAGTACTCTCAGAGTGTATGAAAAGAAACACCCATTTCCTGGTCTTCTAATTAATTATGATGATGGTTCATATGTTGTTAATGATTCAGATGATGAAGATGATAGGGATCCTAACTGGCTTTCCCAAATGTTTGAATATGGCTTTATCAGGTTCATAAAATTAACAAGCCATTATCAAGCCAGTCAACTTCCTCAAATTATTCAAGATGCTATTAAAGGATTTAATAGTCCTTTTGTTTCCATCAGATGCTGGAGTACTTTGCCAAAATGGGAAAGAGATAACTGGATGAATGTCCAGCCCTCAAAACATCTCATTCTCATTAATGGTCACACTCACCAAGGGCCATGGTTTGAAGGAAATTCTCAATTGTCCTTTAATGATCCTTTTGCTCTTGTAGAATGTTGGAAAAATTGTTTTAATAACCAAATTATTAATGTTGCTCAGAATTTATGGGAAAATTATCATTTCATGGGAAGCACAGTTGATACTAAATCTGTTTATAAGACTAGTTTTGTTGAAACTACTTTCTATCCCATTTACAAAGTGAGAGCTGTTGAACAAACATTTTCTATTTCTAGAGTTCATGAAAAATGTTGCTTGTTTTCTAAACGAAATATTAATGAGTTCATTGCTAAAAAACTCAGTTATTTGCATATTGGTATGGTTCAAGTTGCTATTAAACCACTCACCCGAAAGGGTATTAATGCTTTTGTTCTCATGTGTTTACGTGATGCTAGATTTAAAAATTTTAAAGATAGCATTCTTGGTATGATTACTACTTCTTTGTATGATGGTCCTGTTTATTTTAACTGTTATCCTGATCTTACTCTTGCTTTGGATGATCCTAATATTGTTAGAGCTTTGACTTTAAATATTGCTTCATCTGGTTATAACATGGAAGAGGGTAGTAAGCCTTTTGCTTTGATTTACCGCATTTATTACGGATTATTGGGTATTCAAATAAATCCTGGTGCTTTAAATCACAGAGAACCTTCTGGTAAAACTATGTTAATTCAATGTTCAACTCCTAATGCTAAAATTCAAATTCCAAAAATGATTCAATGGCAAGACGTTAAGCTTCCCACTGAATGGTTGTTGGAACAAGAATCTCCTCTTGTTAAACCTGTTTTTGATGAACTTGATCTCACTCACATTCAACAATATCTTGATGGTACTGTTAAAATAAATTTTCAAAATAACCGACCATTAAGGATCAATGAAGGAAGAAGGCATTCCTTTGCTGGATCTGAAAATATTTCAAAAAGAGATCAAGATCTCAATGATTTTTTTGCAAAAAAGTCTTGAAAAACCCATTGGTTTAAAGCTAAAAGGAGTTTCCAGCGGTAACTCACAAGTTTGCACTCCTTTCTATTCTACTAAAGCTGAATCTTCCTCTCTCTCTCTCTCTCTCTCTCTCTCTCTCTATATATATATATATATAATTTTTAATAAATTTTTTTTTGAGCTGTTAAAATAAAATTTTGAACATCCTGACTTTAAATTTTGTTTAAACCCAACTGATATAAGTTTGAATATGATCATCTTAATTATACTTTCACAATATTTCATAATAATTTAACAATAAAGGTTAAGTGGCAAGTTGTAACTAGTTTTTATCAGGACCCACAACAAGCATCACTTTTTTCCTGCCTTTAACAACTTGTCACCTAGGTTTTACTATAAAAGTGTTGTGTCAATAGCACTACTCTTAAAATATTTAATTTTATAAGAAAAAAATGTTTTTTTTTTTCCAGGACTTTGGCTTACTTTTCCAATGATAGCAAAATAAAGTTGTTTTTCCCTGCACTTTTCTTCTTCATCAACAAAAAAGTACACCATTATTACAACCAACATATCTGTATCTATATTTGTGATTATTTTCTCATTTTCTCTATCTTTCTTTTTCCCTTCTATTTTTTCTTAGTTTTTCTCTTTATTTGATCAAGTAATTTGATATATGCTGTATAGATTTTCAAATCCAAGAAGTCTTTTAGTGCTTGCTCCAATTCTAAGAGACTAACCACGTGTATGGTTAGGAAGTTACACACTTTAAAATTAAAAAACTTATATTAGTTACTATTTTTTATTCTTTGATTCACATTTACCATTAGTCCTACTCCAAGAGACTAACCACGTGTATGATTAGTTATTTTATTATATTTGTTTATACATTCAATGGTTGTTGTCTTATTGATATTTATACTAAATTATATTTAGAATACTATTTTAGATTATTGTTAAATGTATACAATATGGAAGTTGTAAATATAAAAAATAATAATAATAATAATTAATTTATTTTTTTTACTTATCCCCTATGACAAATTCCTAACTCCACCACTACTGACCCCCCTAAAAAAAAATCCTAGAGCTGCCACTGATGACCAACACATATCCCCTCAAAGTCGAGTTCAGATGAAATGCTCTCCATTGCAAATATTGGATTTGCTTGGTTGCACTCAACTTCTACAGTCTCCTACTACAATACAAGTTTTTTTAACAACTATTTTAATGGAAACTACATTTATGAAAATATCAAAATTTTCAAGAAATTTTGCCTCAAGAACGCTATCTTTTCTCTCCTATTTTCTCTCAAAATTGAAGAGATAGGATTTTGGTGGGCCTAGGATAAAACACCTGGCCCCACCAAAACTCACTCCCCCCTCTCAACCAAACACCACTCCTACTCATTTTCTCTCATTTCTTTTCTATTCTCTTTATTTCATCTCCAACCAAATGGACCATTACTGATATCATGGTCCAAGTACTGTTAGTGATATCATGGTCCAAGTGGCCCAAACCATATTAGGGCCTTAAAAGCCTAAACCAAAACCTATTATAGGCTTGTAATAAAAGTAAACTAATCCCGAGTTAGTCTACCATTTACCAATGATTTTCAAGTATATAAACCATAGATTGAGTTCATTGTAAAAAACAAGTTCAGTAGTAAAGACGTAGAATTTATTTTCTCTTTTCTCTTTTTTCACTTTCAATCACTCAACAACTTTAACAAATGACATATTTTGAGTTTAGACTTGAGACAGATGAAGGTTATTTAGTACATCATGTTGCCCTAGAGTTTGGCCATGCATTCTATTTTTCTATTACTGGAAAGAGTTATTTTGGATGGGGTTATTTTTACTATCTCTCTCTCTCTCTCTCTCTCTCTCTCTATATATATATATATATATATATATATATATATAAACACACACACTCTTGAGTAATGTATTGAATATACTTGATACTTGTTAAGGATTCAAATAAATACTCTTTTTGCTTTTATTAGTGAAATTCTCAACTTTGCATTTCGATGTATACATTCTTGCCAATCAAACATAATACAGTAAAACAAGATAAATGGTTTACTAGGAGGGGATGTATGTGAAGACGTAGAGGAACGGCAATGGGAACACAAACAAAACAAGTTATTAGATAGTTGAGCTTCCGAGATCAACTACTCTAGTTCTCCTAATGTGATTGTGTGTAATGTATTTGGCAAAGGTGGTTTCCCTGTTAAAAGTTCTTGAGAAACTTGTTGCATTTTTGGGCGATATATTATGCAATACTACTATATTAAACGGCAATGGGGACGTGCTAGATTCTCGTTTAATTTAATTATCTATAGAATCAACGATATATTACATATTACATATGATATACTACTACACGTCACTTTTTAATCATTTTCACCAAGAAACATAGTGGGTAGTGGTTAGTTTAGTTGCCTATGGACTAAATACAAACAAAATGAGTGGTTAGTTTACTTGTCTATAGACTTTTTTTTTTTTTTGGATAGGAAACTTGTAACTTTATTACGACGAAGATAAATTCAGTACATCATGAGTAATAGCTGACTCAATCAGCGATGGATTTTCTGTTGTCCAGGTTACAAAATTATCACTATTGACTATATTTTTGGCATGTTTAGCCAAAATATGTGCTGGCATATTACCTTGATGCCTCACATGAGATATTGAGCTACTCTAAAATCTTGGAGTTGATGATATACCCCAGCTAAGATATTTGAGATAATCATAGGTGATGTGCATAAACCTAAGAGAGCATCAAACACGATCTTGGAGTCACATTCAAGGATCACTTCCCATATACCAACATCCCAAGCAAATGAAACCCCTACCTCCATAGCTTTGGCCTGAATTTCCAAAGATCCTAGTGGCTGTTGAACTTGTTTGCTTAAAGCTGCTACCACCCTATCTTCATGGTCTCCAATTACCACACTCACCCCAGCCTGGCCAGATTGACCTAAAACTGCTCCATTTTTATTTGTCTTGAAGAAGAAAGTGAGTTTCTGAGAAAATTCGAGAGAGAATCTTTGAGAGAATATGATGTCTTGAAAAATGAATATTCCTCACCGAATAGATTACAAGTGATTAGGACTCTTATACAATTAATCATATCATAACTGCCTCTAACAGAATTTAGGCGCTAAAACACTAGCTTAACAGAATTCCTAATGAGCAATAGATTAGAGACACGTGTGCTTAAATGTAACTAACTGAGCTACTAACATTCTACTAAGCTACACACAGTTTTGATGCTCTAATCCCTAAACTACAAGTCATATCTGCTCTTCCTTGTGACAGATTGAACTTGGGCTTGCTGGTTGCTGGACTTGCTCTGCTTGGGCTTGCTGGACTGGACTTGTTCTGCTTCTGTAGCATCAGATAGCTTTACATATCTATAGACTAAATATAGGAGGAACGTGGTTTTGTTATTTATGCAACCTGATATCTTGCCTATTATATAGTAAAAATGTAGCAAAAATTGTATTATGCGACAATTAAAAATATGTTGGAATTATTTAAAGGTCTACATCCTGAACAAAAAAACCATTGAGTGAAATTTCATCTATATGAATTGATTTTTACTGTGAACCTATTAATGGTATAAATAATAATTAGTCTTTAACTAACTTCAGACTAACCCTACAGTTTTAATAAAGTTAAATTGCTTACCCTATGAGTACAGAGACCTATAACGATTAACGAGTACGAACTTGAATATGTAATAACATGAAATATCTAAAAAGCCTTAGTAGTTGGGCATAGGTTGTATAACTATGGCAACTGGCTGTTTGGTGTCCATGTGGGCTTCTATGATAGATGTTCTTCTCACTTTAAACTTGAAAATTATATTGGGTTTTGATTCTCATATATCTGCTATTTCAAAAATTTTTTTTTTTCACGTCTATTTTGCATGTGTTAAAATATAGACATTTTAAAAGTGGGGATATTTTCACATCAAAATTGTGGATATATATATATATATATATATATATATATATATATATATATATATATGCATGTATGTATGTAAAATGATGGTATAAATAAGTGTGAAAGAATATTTAGATGATATTGGATGCTCCCTACACAATGAGTTCAACCTCTCTGAGATAACCATTGACTGATCTAGTCAGCAGGTTGGAAATTCTAATTACACATCACCCCACAGTTCCAATTTTTATGATAGACTACTAAATAACAAATTGAAAACTTCTACTTTGAAAAACTATAGACAACAAGAAAGAAACTAACCTAGAGACATGTATCCAAAGGTGCCTGCAAGTGAAGTTCAATTGGAAGAATCAGGCTTCAAAGGCCTAGCAGTGCCAAAATCAGAGATGTGAGCCTCATATTCTAGATCCAATAAAATATTCTTGCTTGATATATCATGGTGAATTATAGGAGGCAAGCAATCATGGTGCAAATAAGACAAAGCATTCGCCTCACCTTTGATGATGTTGGCCTCTTATTCCAATCAAATGCTTTTACTCCTTCCTCACTATTTAATAACTTCACCAAGCTTCCCCCTTCCAAGAACTTATATACCAAAAGTGAGTGTTGTGGATGTAAACAAACACCTTACATCTTCACAATGTTTTGATGTCTTATTTCTGTTAAGGCATGAATCTCGCTCATGAAGGTTTTGTGATTGTTAGTCTCACCATCACGTAGTGGGTGAAGTTTCCTAATAGCAACAACTTGACCTGTTGGCAAATCAGTTTTGCAAACACTGATAAGCCAAGAATGTATTGACTCATTGTGATGAATTAATCAATAATTAGCCAAGTTAATTAATTAATCCGATTAACATGCAATACGCGTGGTAGCACAAACAAATCACCAACTATGTTAATATGCAATGGAAAATAAAGTTGACACGGTGATTTGTTTATGAATGGGGAAAACCTCCAAGGAAAAAATCCCACCGGATGATTTTAAGGTCACCACTCCTGAGATTCCACTATTATCACAACAAGCGGTTACAAGTAAAGGAATATTAGTACCTTATACCAACCTACAGTTGAACCCTTACCCCAATACCCAATTGGACTTGTTTTGTAATGGCAATCTCTCCTTTCAATGCAAGGCTCGCAGTACATGACTAACCAATCGATGCACGGATCCAAGTACGTGACTAACCACCAACATGAGAAGGACGTTGGCTGCAAAATTCTTCCGTTCATCAACACAATGAAGATCACGAAGCTCCTTGGTTACAAAATCCTACGGCACACAAACACAGCAGCTTCTTGAAGAGAAAGATGAACTAGGACAAATTGTCTCCGGCCACAATATGCTAGTGAAAAACCTTTGCAGTGATGGCCCTTAAAATAATCCTTATATATGTTTAGGATTATAAGAAAAGAAAGCCTAAACATATATACACAGATTTGTGTGAAATCAAATCTGAAAAACTGATTTTTGTAAATCTCGATAGATAGTTTATCTATCGAGCAGCTGTCGAGCATCAGGCTTACATAGCTTTTTAAACCTCGATAGATTCTATCTGTCAAGCTAGCTGTCAATATTTAAAATCTAGCACTTCTTCACTTGATTCTTGGACAGATTTGCATGGTTTTAACACTTGGACTTGAAACCTTGTTGATAGGCCAAGAAAGTATTGACCTCTTGTGATGAATTAATTGATTAATTAGCCAAGTTTATTAATTAATCAAATTAACATGCAAAATGCGTGGCAGCACAAACAAATCACCAATTAAACTAAATGCAATGGAAATTAAATTGACACGGTGATTTGTTTATGAATGGGGAAAACCTACACGACAAAAACTCCACCAGGTGATTTTAAGGTCACCATTCTCGAGAATCCATTATTGTCAAAACAAGCGGTTACAAGTAAAGGAATCCTAGTACCTTATACCAACCTACAGTTGAACCTTTACCTCAATACCCAATTAGACTTGTTTTGTAGTGACAATCTCTCCTTTCAATGCATAGCTCCCAGTACGTGACTAACCAATTGATGCGCGGATCCCAGTACACGACTTAATCACCAACTTGAGAAGGATGTTGGCTACAAAGTTCTTCAGTTCATCACACAATGAAGATCACGAAGCTCCTTGGTCACTAAACCCTAAGGTGTACAAACACAACAGCTTCTTCAAGAGAAAGATGAACTAGGGCAAATCCTATCTCCGGTCACAATTTGCATGAATAAAACTTTGCTTCACACTTGCGCAACTTGTGTAACCTTTGACGGCCCTTAAAATAATCCTTATATATGTTTAGGGTTGTGAGAAAAGAAAGCCTAACACATACTCTCGGATTCGATGAAAAACAGCTTTAAAAAACTGAGTTTTATAAACCTGGATAGATAGCCGTCTATCGAGCTAGCTGTTGAGCCACGGGCTGAAACAACTTTTAAACCTCGATAGATGCTAGCTGTCGAGCTTTAAAATCTAGCACTTCTTTACTTGTTTCTTGGGCAGACTTGCATGGCTTTAACACTTGAACTTGAAACCTTGTTCCTTGAAGTATTAAACACATCCTAGATCTACCTAATTACAAGTAAAATGCATTTTGTCAAAGGATTAGCCAATTACATAAAATAGTGACATATGTTCTTAACATCAAATCACATATGTCCTAACAATCTCCCCCTTTGGCAATCTGTGACAAAATCACAACAAATAAATGAACATATGAGAGAAGTCATAAATCACTCAACTTATATTCACTTGTTGAATACAATAAAATCTATCCTAACACAAACTCTTGAAAAGTTTTGCAAAAAAAGAGAGTTTATGGCAAGTAGACTTTGACAACCTGTATTTCTGAAACACTTTAAACAAAACTCATCAAGGCATTTTAGTGTGAAACAGAAATATAAGATTGCATACATTATATAAGAAGCATGTGCATAAAGAGAGAAAAGAATCAACACATGTAAAGATAGGTGAAATAACATACATCAAAATATATATAAACCAAATATAAGTACAATGTATGTCAAATGGTCACAAGACCAATGTACAAGAGATAATGTATCTAAAATAGAAAGAAAAGAAAAGATACAAGAATCCTCACTACATCCCTCATATAAACACTCCTCTTATCTCCTATACTAACCCTCTCATCTCAAAACTACCCTCATCTCAAAACTACTCCCCGTTTTTGTCACAAGTGACAAAGGGGTAAGTACATTAAGTAAACATCTCATCATCACTAGGCGAGCCAGCATCATCATCCTTATTAGCGTCATCACTACCGGAGCCATCGTCACTCTCACCCTTAGATGCCTTAGAAGAAGGAGAGGAAGCCACGGTGAAACCACCCATGATAGCTTGTCATCATGCGATACGACCAACACGGGTGTTCACTTGACATAACTCATCGCTGAGAGTGTCAAAGCGAGCATCCATGCGCACAAGCTGTGCCATGATGGCCTTAAGTGTCACTCCACTTGCTGAAGGCAAAGGAGCGGAGGTGGATGGAGCAGTAGAAGCTGGAGGAGATGCCGTCTCTGTCCGGGGCTGCCTCGGTCGAAGCTATGCTGCGCTTTGTTGAACAGTAGTTGCATCTATGGCACACATGAAAGTGAAGTGGGGAGACTCGGGATAGGAGACAGAGAAATGGCGAAGGAGCCACGTGATAGCCGATAGCCGAAAGGAAAATGAGCTTATCACGGGTCGCCATATCCTTATAGACATTTATAAGGGAAAATATGAAGTGAGAAGGAAAGTCAATAGAAAGATCCTCAATGAGGGATAACAAAAAGCGAGCACGAGGCTCTGTGATAGTGTTATTGTGTGGCAAAGGATGAAGAATAAATATCATCACCATATTAAGGAATCTCGGTCCTTTAGCAAAGGCCGAGCAAGGGGTGTTTTGACGCTCACCCCAAGATGATGGTGTCTCACAGAATAGAGACGCGAGTTCGTCTTTGGACACTGTCCTCAGATGCTCACAACTAGGGTAGTGAGGATGCGCTACCCTGGGAACATGTAGTGCCTTAGATACAATATCCGGAGTAACTACCATGCATATACCAATGCTAGTGACAAATTGGGGTATAGAATAATTGAATCTGTGCATATTGGAGTAGAACTCCTATATGATCACGGAAGGGCACATGATCGGGATGCCACATAGTGACTCCCAACCCCTACTATGGATGACAGTGGGTAGGTCAGTGTCAGAAAAATCTGATAGAACGATTTGGTGTTTCGAATGAATGCCTCGTCGTGAAAAGTTCTCTGAAAAGTCCGATTTGGCCTTCTCATCACGGAACCGTACATGAGATAGAGTGGGGTTAGATGGAGAAGAAGAAGAAGATGCCCCGGAATGAAGAGGGTTCTGGGACGGAATGGATTTACGTTTAGGTGCAATGATGCAGCTAACGTAAGAAAGAGAGAAAGAAAGGGAGAGAGAGACGATCAGAAAAGCATCAAACATATTTAATATCAAAAGATAAAAACAGTAAGGTACGTATGCATGAACATGTGACATGCAAATTTAAATGCATCATGGGCTCAGGCTAATCTAAACCTACCAACACACAACATAGCAACAAAGTAAACACAGATCTAAAATGCATGAAACATTATTATAATGCATATGTAATGCAATGCGTGAAGTTTTAAATTTATTGAAGCAACACCCATCCCAAAAATTGCACAAAAACTTCCTTAATTTTGAAAAACCCCAAAGTTTATCAAAAATCCCAAAAGTTAGGTTAGAAGATATGAAATGCATGAGAAAGAGGGAGAAATCAACATACCAGATGAAGAACAATGATCTTGAGACCAAAGATTGAGTGAGGAGGAAGTTTGGAGAGCTTGAGAGGTGTTTTGGGAGGTGAAGAGGCTGAAAGGATCGAGAGAGATCGAGAGAAATGAATCTGAAATCGCAAGGCGCCTATATATAGAATCTTCATAAACCTTGATCAATCAAGAGCTATCGAGGTTTAAAAAGCGCCTTTTAGCTATCGAAGAGCTATCGAGGAGTTGTTCAGAGGTTTCCTCAGCAATGAAGCTCGATGGATCGAGGTAGCTATCGAGGAGACATAAAGTTTCTCGATGGATCGAACTAACTATTGAAAGCTATCGAGAATGCGATAAAAAGAAACTGAAGGCTCTTGATAGATAGCTTATCTGTCGAGAGCTATCGAGAAGCTATCGAGATTGCTTAAAAACAGTTTTTCAAAGAAGAGAAAAACACAGATATGAATGCAATCAAGCATGCTACTCAAACAAAGATCCAAACAACATTTTAAGCTCTCAAAAACATCTCGCAATCAAGAAAAATGTTAAGCACATAGATCCAAAACACACACACACACACACACACACACACACACACACATACACACACACACTAAACAAGTCTAACCAATTTTATATTTCAAAAACAAGTTAAGACAATTTAGTGAGCATACATTAACACATGTATTCCTTGTGATGGCCAAATCACATTGTACCTGCACATGTATCAAAAGTAGCAAAGAATATTGTGTGTGTGTAAAAAATATCGCAAGATTGCATAAGTGTCTACATGTTATGACGATTTGAGATATAAGAAAATCACTTTAACTCACACATAATCATAACTGTTTGATGGGGACTATCACCTTCGAGGTACATCCTATAACTCCCACATCTCCTAGAATGCACGCTTGCAATCATATATAAAGCATTTTGATCTTTTTGCTTTTATTTTTCTTTGCATATATTTTTTCTTTTTAAGCAAATCATGCATGGGCATATAGGAGAGAGAAAAGAAATACCCAATTATATTAAGCATTTGACATTTCACTTTTGCTATGCCGAAGCATACAAATGTCATTTCATAATTGGCGGGCAACAGTGGTGAGATGGTTATTTATGCCTTTCTCTTAGGATTTTCTAGTCCTTCCTGTCAAAAAGAGTGATATGAGTGTTAAGCACAAGAGATTACTTAACCTTACTCATCACAGACACGAGCCACAAAGCTCACTTGTTTAGTTGTGCATAGAGACGCTCATCTAAGCTACAAAAGATACAAAGTTTAGAAAACTTTGTTTCAATGGCCATCCAAGGTACACAAGTACCGATGTACACAAAAACACACTGTTTTTGTATTTTTCTGATTTTTCAATTTTTTTTATATGAAAAACAAAATAAAACAAAACCGAAAAGTAAACAAATAAACATGTTAAACAAAGCAATGCATAAAACTATATGCAAATGCATGAGGAAGAAGGAGGAGAAGGAGAGATCAATCCATGGAGATGACACCAATGTTTTCAAACCGTTTGTTGTCAAGAGGTTTGGTAAACAAATTAGCCTTCTGATCATCAGTGTGAATAAACTTAAGAGTAAGAGTACCATCTTCGACAAGCTCCCTAATGAAGTGATGTCGAATCTCTATGTGTTTAGTTCGAGAATGTTGAACCGGATTCTTAGAGATGTTGATGGTACTGGTATTGTCACAGTAGATAGTAAGATGCTCTTGACAAATACCGTAATCATGGAGGAGTTTTTGCATCCATAGAAGTTGGGTGTAACAGCTACTGGCAGCGATGTACTTAGCTTCTGCGGTGGATAATGAGATGGAATTCTACTTTTTGCTCATCCAGGAGACTAGATTATTACCCATATAGAAATAACCCCCCAATGTACTCTTTCTATCATTAGCATTCCCAGCTTAATTAGCATCAGAATACCCAGCTAAGACATCATTTGTGTCCTTACTGTACCACACACCAAAGTTGGCAGTGGTTTTGACATATTTTATGATTCTTTTCAAAGCAATCAGATGAGACTCTTTGGGATTAGCCTTATATCTAGCACACACTCCCATACTGTAACTAATGTCAAGTCTACTAGTAGTAAGGTAAAGAAGACTACCTATCATGCTTCTATAAAGAGACGAATCTACATTTTTACCTAACAAGTCAATAGTGAGTTTAACATTTGGGCTCATAGGGGTTCTAACAGAACTAGCAGATTCTAAACCAAACTTTTTCACAAGATTTTTAGCATATTTAGATTGAGATAGGAATATAACTGAATCTTATTGACGAATTTGCAATCCAAGGAAGTGAGTCAGCTTTCCAATCATGCTCATCTTGAACTCGGCTTGCATGAGTTTTGAGAAGCTATGGGCAAGTTCATCCTTAGTTGACCCAAAGATGATATCATCAACGTAGACTTGAGCAACTATCAACTCGCCGTCTTCCCTTTTTATGAAGAGAGTTTGATCTGCTTTTCCTCTTGTGAACCCACGTGACACCAAGTATTGTGTGAGTCGATCATACCAAACTCTAGGGGCTTGCTTCAACCCATAAAGTGCTTTCTTAAGATACAACACATGATCTGGAACGTGTGGATCAATGAATCCTTTTGGTTGAGCTACATAGACATCTTCTTTAAGGATCCCATTCAAGAAAGTAGTCATCACGTCCATTTGATAGAGCTTGAACTTCAAGGGACATGCCAGGGCTAGGAGAATTCTGATGGACTCCATACGGGCTACCAGAGCAAATGTCTCATCATAGTCTACTCCTTCCATTTGTGAGTATCCTTGAGCTACAAGACGAGCCATGTCGCGGATCACATTACCTTCCTCATCAGTTTTATTGCAGAATATCTACTTTGTGCCAATGATGTGCTCACCCTTCAGTCTAGGTACCAAAGTCCAGACATCATTCCTCTAAAACTGAAGCAGTTCATCATGCATAGGTTCATCCCAGCTTTCATCCTGAAGAGCTTCCTCAACTTTAGTGTGTTCAACCTGCGACAAGTAATAAGAATAAGACAAAGTTAGCAACACATTTATCAACTGTAAGCTTCCTTAGTGTAAGTTCATTCATGTTTCCCACAATAACTTCAGGAGGATGATTCAATTTGATCCTGGAGGAAGGTCCTTTCTCCTCATGGGATTCAGAATTAGGTGAAGTAGATATGTCAGCTGAATTTTCTACAACATTTAGAGTATCGGTAGTACTTGGAGATGTAGGTTCTTGTTCAACAATTTCTTGAACTTCCTTGGGCTCAGGAGGAAGAATTTCTTTGGGGATTTCCTCACCAAATTTACTAGAACCAGATTCTGAGGATTCATCAATAATAACATTCACTGTTTCCATTACCTTTATGGTTCTTTTGTTGTATACCCGATAAGCCTTGCTTGTAGAGGAGTATCCCAGAAATATTCATTCTTCGCTTCGGGAATCAAATTTTACCACATTCTCTCTATCCTTGAGAATGAAACAAATACTTTCAAAGATTCTGAAATACTTAACATTTGGCTTCCTTCCCTTCCACAACTCATATGGAGTCTTCTTGGTACCGGGTCTAAAATACACCCTATTAACTGTATGACAAGCAGTGTTAACATCTTCTCCCCATAAGTTTCCCAAGACTTGAGTGTCATTTTATTTGTTACTATTTGAGTACTTCCCATTTAAAGTAGAACATTTTTTTACACTTCAGCCTGCATATCGTTCCACATCAATATCCTAGGAGCCTTTGTACACTCTTGTTGTTATGCATTACTTACATACGGAGTCATGGTTGGACTTGGGGATTAATGGCCCCCCAAATTTTTTTTAAAATATATTATTATATATATGGGTACTAGTTTTATAAAATTAGACTTTTATTCCCTTAAAAATGTCATTGATTCTTTTAAGAGTATTGTTATAATCATAAATTTTTCTATAACATTTTTACTAACCATTAAGGTAGCAAATACTTATTGGTTCGCATTTGGGTCCATCACTTACATTATCTGCAATTTGTAAAAATGTTTGTAATTCAAACATTTTCCTCATTTTAAAGACCATTAAAAAACTATTTATAAGTCTAAAATCTATAAAAGAAATATACAAGCCCAAAAAAATTAGTACAACAACAAAAATTACCAATAGTATAACTAAAAAAAAATGAAAAATTAAGCCTAGTCAACCAATTTTACCTAAAACAAATAATCTGACCCTTTAAAAAATTTTAAACAACTAGCAGCTAAGCGACTAAGTAGCAATAATGTCAAAGGCCGAAGTCACTGCACACAACCAACAGCAAAGCTGCCCCCCCTAACTCTAAGTTCTGGCTCTGTTCTTGATTACTTATGCATTTATTTATTTATTTAGTAAAGTACATGTATGCCTTTTGTTTTTGGTTTAATATAAAGAACAAAACATAGATTACTTTTAATTTTTCAATTTCTTGTCGTGCATTGTACCATTGGTTGACCATAGAACAATTTTTTGGTGTTGTACCTAGTTTAGCTTGACATGAGCACTGTCATGCCCAAGAAAATTAGTTAAGTTGTAGAATCGTGGGAGTATTGGACAGCAATAGATCATGTGACCTAAATGTCATGTCACTTATTTTGACGATGCACTAAAAAATTAATTACGGAAGAAGGATACATATAGCCATCTCACCACCAGTATTTGTATGTTACAATTATCCGTGTACTTATAGAAAAAAAGTCGGTATCACAAAACTAAGTAAAATGTGGTACACTACACCCAAAAAGGGTTAAATGTCAAAAAATATGCTTGACTACCTTTAAAAATGACATATAGGAGATGTGGAGTTATATAATATTATAATGTAACTTTTTAGACAGTAGCGTTGTAGAGAGGGAAAATTCCCGACCTATCACAAGCTGACACGTCACATTATAAGTCCACAAAATACAGCGAATTACAGAGCACCATGTATTGTTGCTAGGTTTTGCTATCACTATTCAAAAGCCAATAGAAATTTGCCAAGTGTCATGCAAAAACCAATCACACATCAGCGCACGTGTAAGTGATGACATAAGCAGCTTCGCACGTGTAAGCGATGACTCAAGCAACCTCGCACGTGTAAGCGATGACTTAAGCGGACCAATCAGGCTGTGACATGTGTCACCAATCAAGCTCCGCCACGTGTCGCTCACCCACCCCAGAACTCCTATAAATAGAAGCCTTCCTGAGACATTTAGGAGGACCAGGATTGAGAAGTGAAAAAGCTCTGCTGGAATCAAGCCCTGAAGCCTCCAGGAACTTCAAGAACTTCAACCCCAAAATCGAAGAACATTCGAAGCAGAATCATCCAGATCATCTGCCTAGATCCTAAAGTTTGCGGGAATCAAGCTCAAAGGTCCGAAAACATCAACAAATCATAAATCAGTGAAGCTCTTCGGATTCAAGCCTCCAAAGCCCCGAAGAACTTCCATCACAAATCTTCAAATACAAAGAACATTCGAAGCAGAATCATCCAAACTATCTGCCTAGATCTCAAAGTTCACTGGAATCAAGCTCAAAAGCCTCCAGAAACCTCAAACAACCACAAATCAGTGAAGCTCCACGGATTCAAGCCTCTAAAGCCCCGGAGAACTTCCACAACAAACCTTCGAAGACGAAGAACACACAAAGAACACAAAGAACACACGAAGAACACGAAGAACGTGAAGAACAAAGGATTTCCAACAAGCTCATAGCTAGAGATTCATTGTAATTCTGTTCCAAAGATCTTCGATCCATTCTTCAGCCAAATTGAAGTACATTGGGTGTTCAAATCAAAATCACATTACTACAAATCCAATCAACAAATCTTTTAAGGAGATCGAATCAGAGGATTACTCTTTTATAATCACAGAGAATTGTACCACACAATCATCAATACAAATTCGCATTTGCGAAACTATTTCACTTGTTTGACTTATTTCCAACCGAGAAATTTAGTCGCTTACAAATTCTGGCACGCCCGGTGGGACATCTTTGCCTCTCATCTCATTCTCCTTCAAAGAAAGAAATCAACATCATCTTGCTACCAACTCCAATGGCTTCTAGCAAGAACATTCAAGCTTCAACAATAGCTACTTCAACTAAACTTGGTACGGCTACCACTAACAACTACATTGGTGCAATCAATTGTAGCCAACCCAAAGCAAACAATCAACTTCAATATCAATCAACCAAGGAAGCCAAGGTCCAGACAATCATCTCCTTAGACCCTCTTACAAGAAATAAGATCATCAACAAGGACATCTCCACCTTGGAACACCTCAAGTATGGGGGCAAATCCCCTTCTTCCTTCACAAGAAGTTGGTCGCACGATTTCTCTCCCACCGAAGGGAACCCAAAAGATGAGATTTCACGTGCTCACTTCAAATCACTTCCTTCTCCATCATCTTGGGAAGTTGTGTCAGTCATGATGACTAACACCTTTACCATGGAAGAAAAGATGGCTGAAATGGAACAAAGGGTCGTCCTTCTCACAAAAGCACTTGAAGATAAGGACCTCCAAATCACAACTTTAATGAACAAACTCGAAGTACAAGATCTTGGTGAATCAAGCCACGGTCTTAAATTCACATCTGCGAAGGATGACGAAGGGAGAGAAATTGAAAACACTCCCCAACAAGAACAATCTACTTCGGTTGCTTTGTTGTCAGTCCAACAATTACAAGACATGATAACAAATACCATCCGAGCACAATATGGAGGCTCTTCTACAAGTTCTCTCACATATTCAAAACCCTACACAAAGCGCATCGACAACATGAGAATGCCAAATGGGTATCAACCCCCCAAGTTCTTGCAGTTTGATGGCAATGGAAATCCTAAGCAACACATTGCTCACTTTGTAGAAACTTGTGAGAACGCAGGGACTCAAGGAGGCCTCTTTGTAAAGCAGTTTGTCCGGTCACTAAAGGGGAATGCCTTTGATTGGTATACAGACTTAGAACCCGAGTCAATCGATAGTTGGGAACAACTTGAAAGGGAGTTTCTCAACCGATTCTACAGCACACGGCGCACAGTAGGCATGATGGAGCTTACCAATACTAAACAATGGAAGGATGAGCCCGTCGTTGATTATATCAATCGGTGGCGTTCTTTGAGTCTAGATTGCAAGGATAGACTTTCTGAAATATCTGCTGTAGAAATGTGCATCCAAGGCATGCATTGGGGACTTCTTTACATCCTTCAAGGGATAAAGCCTCGAACATTTGAAGAGTTAGCAACTCGTGCGCATGACATGGAGCTAAGCATTGCTAGCCGCGGAAGTACAAACCCTCCCATACCTGAGGAAAGCAGAAGGGAAGTAAAGAGGAATGATACAAAAGTCAGCCTCAAAGACCCAATGATTGTTAACATTGCCGAAGTCAAGGTTCCAAGAAGAGGACCAAAGGCAAATGAAAAACAGCTTGAAGGATGGCAAAAGAACGAAGTGCGTCGCCTGACTTTTAAGGAACGTGAGCAAAAAGTATATCCGTTCCCCAATGAAGATGTGCCAAACATCTTAGAACAACTACTGCAATTGAAACTGATTGAATTGCCAGAATGCAAGCGGCCAGAAGACATGGGGAAAGTTGATGACCCTAACTACTGCAAATATCATCGCATCATTGGCCACCCAATCCAAAAATGCTTTGTCTTCAAAGAACAAATCATGAGGCTTGCCAAAGAAAACAAAATTGATCTAGACTTTGATGAAGTTGTTGGGTCAAACCATGTGGCCGTTGCTTGTGATGTACTTTCAACTCTCAGGCAGGGGGCAAACACCATTGGAGCTTACAAATTGATTGACAATAATGATGCAAGGATCGGCCCCATCAATGGGAAGTTCCTTAAACACTTCTACACTTGAAAATCGAGGATTGCTCCTCGGTAAGAGCTTAAACTACCCACTGTAGCGCTGCAAGAGTACATGATGTCTTCTCATTACCCTTGAAAGCGTACCAATAAGGAGAAATTAATCCCTCTCCATGTCACCAATTGCGAGTGTAGCGTAGCGGTTGGATGCCTATGTCACCCTTGAGGAGGTCTCGGGTTCGATCAGTGGTGTACCCGCTATTATACACTGCGCCCCCCTTTTTGCAAAAACACATAAAAAAAATTATAAAAAAAAAAAAAACAAAACAAAACAAAAAAAAAATCTTTTGAACTACGTGATGACTTGATCCCTCTCCGGGGTACGTAGGCAACTTAGTATCTTTTTCTGAGTTCAGTCACGCACTAAAAAAAAAAATTATTAAAAAAAAAAAACAAAAAAAAAAAAGAAGAAAGAAAAAAAAAATAATAAAAACAAAAAAAAAAAAGATCATAAAAAAAAAAAGGATCATAAAAAAAAAAGGATCATAAAAAAAAAAAAGATCATCAAAAAAAAAAGATCATCAAAAAAAAAAAAAAAGAAATCATCAAAAATATATATATATAAAATAAAATAAAATAAAATCTGTTGAACTACGTGATGACTTGATCCCTCTCCGGGGTACATAGGCAGTTTAGTACTTGTCACTAAGTTCAGTCACATGAAAAGAAGAAGGATGGCCAGTCTAACTTGAAGAGTTTTCTGACAGTCATCAATGCGCTTTTAAGGTCCTTTCGGTTGGCAAGGCATTGCTCAATAGGATGATCAAAGATCGACGCAGTAGAAAATGAAGACTGAAATGAAGTCTTCATGGCATTGCTCATTTTCTATGACCATCCTCCTACATCTCTGAGGTATACTTTGCATCATTTATCACCCGGGGGCATCTCCTTGTACTTTCCATCTCTAGGCTGCATCGTCTCTTTTCTAGGTTGTGCCACTTCATAACTCTGAAATTAGAACCACATCATCTCCCTTCTGAGTGGTGTTGTTTCACATTATGTCTCTGAAATTTGGAGGATGTCAATTTCTTCCGGAATGATGGTAGATTATATATCTAAAGTCGGTGTGGCATCATCTCCCTTCTGAGTGGTGCAGCTTCATATCATGTCTCCAAAAGTTGGACAATGTCACCTTCCTCCGGCATCTGACGTTGGTGTTGCATCTTCTCTCCTCCAAGGGCATGCCCATGCAATGTCAAAGTCTTGGTGGTATTTTTCTTGCATCTTCAAAATCTTAATGAGAGCTCTTTGCAATGGTAAAGTCTTGGCATCTCCTTGCATCTTCAAAGTCTTAATAGGGACTCCTTGCATTTTCAACATCTTGTTGGCATCTCTAAAATCTTGATGTCTGGCTAGAGTGCTATACGCCCTTGATGTCTAGGTGATGTTGCCTCTGAAAATTGCTTTATATGAATGTTGGCACAGCTTCGACGAATAAAGTGTTGACATAACTTCAATGGCAATGTGGAGTGTTGACATGGCTTCATGAATGTTGGCATCACTTCTATGCAAATGAAGTTTCAACGTGGCTTCATGAATGTTGTCACGGCTTCGGCAAATGAAGTGTTGACGTGGCTTCATGGCTTTGGCACAAATGAAGTGTTGTCGTGGCTTCATAGCAAAAATGAATGTTGTCACGGCTTCGACGAATGAAGTATTGACGTAGCTTCAATGGTAAAGATGCAATGTTGGCATGGCCTTGGTATAGATGCAATGTTGGCATGGCCTCGGCACGAATGAAGTGTTGACATGACAAAAATGAACGTTGGCATGACTTTTGTGCAAATGAAGTTTCGACGTGGCTTCATGAATGTTGTCACGGCTTCGACGAATGAAGTATTGACGTAGCTTCAATGGTAAAGATGCAATGTTGGCATGGCCTTGGTATAGATGCAATGTTGGCATGGCCTCGGCACGAATGAAGTGTTGACATGACAAAAATGAACGTTGGCATGACTTTTGTGCAAATGAAGTTTCGACGTGGCTTCATGAATGTTGTCACGGTTTCGGCGGATGAAGTGTTGTTGTGGCTTCATGACAAAAATGAATATTGGCATGGCTTCGGTGCAAATATTGCTTTATGGCAAAGATGAATGTTGGCATGGTTTCAGTACAAGGACAAATGCTGGCATGACTTCGTTGCAAAAACTCTTGATGTGACTTTGTTGCAAAGACTCTTGACGTGGCTGCATTACAAAGATTCTTGAGATAGCTGCGTTGAAAAGACAAGTGTTAGTGCAGCTTAATTGCCAAGGAAAGCATGCTGCATAACAAAAATAAGCAACAACAAAGAGCTTGTCAGAAGGAAATCTCATGGCACATCTAAAAAAAAAAAAAAAAAAAAAAAAAAAAAAAAAAAAAAAATCAATCAAAGAGAGAGCTTCATTTCTAATATCTAACCTGTGAAAAAAAAAAAAAAAAAAAAAAAAAAAAAATTCATCAGTACGAATAAAGCAAGTCATAAAAAAAAAATAAATAAATAAAATTAAAAAATTAAAAAAAAAATTAAAAAAAAAAAAAGAAAAGCATAAATTCTCTACACTTAGAGTATTATGCTACCCACCAAAGAGGCTGTTTGTACAAACTCAATGCATGCCCCAGATGGCCTTATATAGAGATTTGTGGAGCTCAAAGTCAGATTTTGCAAACACTCAATGTCAAAGAAGTCTGCGCCAAATCCTGAGAAGAAAAGGGTGCTCATAAATATATCATGCTGTCAGAAAGAAAATATTACACTAGACTATAGAAAAAATGGCTTATAGGTCTGCACAGAGACACTCAGTGGTTACCTTGGAACCACTACTGCCTGGATTGTCAAAAACTGTCAGGATGGCCACCGTCAAAGAAGACCAAGGTGGCAACACATTCAACAATGGCTGCGGTCTCCCATCCCAGATTTCTACAATTTCTGACAAGATTTCACAAAAAAATCAACCCGCAGAAATCTTCTAAGGACTTTGATGAACAAAACCCAGGAAAATTATCCTCAAAAAGCCCGGCCAGAACACACAGTGACCAAAGGAATAGTTTTTCAAAATCTGCGCAAAACCGGCCTTCATTTCACAAAACTGATATCACAAGGCTGTTAAATGGACTTCGATCTACAAAACCCAGAAATTTCAGGTCCAAAAACCCAGGCACGCGCCCCCACGCGCCGCCACAGACTAGCGACGGTCCGCGGCCTAATCCTTCAAATCTGTGCAAATCTGCCCATGATTTTAGAAAACTGACTATACCATGGTGTTTTACGGCCCAAGATCTACCAAACCTGAAAATTTCAGGTCCAGATGCACTGCCACGCGCCTCCACTCGCCGCCAGAAACGCTCCCTTAACGAACACGCGCCTCCACGCGATCACACGCGCTTACACGCGCCGGCACTTCTCTCGCACGTGCCACGCGCCGCCACGCGCCATACCTGACACGCGCCTCAGTTGGCCTGACGTCACCCATGACGTCATCCTCCACTGGTCTGACCCGTTTGTCCAGATCCGAACCGGACCGACCCGGAAATTTGACCCGGTCCGAACCGCCTTAAAAAAAAAAAAAAAAAAAAAAAAAAAAAAAAAAAAAAAAAGAAAAAGAAAAAGAAAAAGAGAAAGAGAGAGAAAATGCTTGGACCAAGCAGACTTTTGACCTTGACCAGAAAATCAAAATTTTCAAAACGGACTTGACCCACTTGATTTTTCGAGTACATTCCGATTTTGGGACCCATTTCTTCATTCGAAGTTCAGAAATTGTGCAAACGTCCAATTTCCAAAAAAGTTGACTTTTGTGCAAATATTGACCAGAAAGTCAAAATTTTCAAAACGAACCTGTCCCACTCAATTTTTCGAGTACATTCCGATTTTGGGACCCGTTTCTTCATTCGAAACTCAGAAATTGTGCAAACGTCCAATTTCCAAAAAAGTTGACTTTTGTGCAAATGTTGACCAAATGTCAAAATTTTTGAGATGGACCTATCTTGCTCAATTTTTTGAGTACATTCCGATTTTGGAGTCCGTTCCGTCATTTGAGACTTGAAAATTGCAAAAATGACTCAATTCCAAGTGTTCAAAACTTAGGTCCTCAAGAATAAAATTTGAGATTCATCCATTTAATTGGGATCCCCTCAGGGTTATTCTCCAGACTTCATCAAGACTTCTCTCTCAAAGTACAAATGAACTCTCACAAGTGTGTCGGAACTTGAAGTTACACTGGGTCATTAATTCAACCTACCATTCTCATTCGGTGCCTACCATTCCCACCTACCGATCCCACCTACCATTTCCACCTACCGTTCCCATCTACCATTCTCACCAAAAATTCTCAACTACCATTCTTAACTACCTACCTACCATTCTTCATCTTTCTACTATAAATAGGAGGGCCGAGTTCATCAAAAACTCATCCGAAAAAAAAAAAAAAAAAAATACACTAAATCATGAAATGAAGAGTTGCTTCTTTCAGACTTTCAAATCCTCCTTTTCACAACCATTTCTCACTATGACCTCATCATTCTCAACACCTAGCAACCGATTTTGCTTCATAATCGGTTTGAGATCAACCCTCCCATGGTTCGGCCGAAACCTTATTAACAAAATCATTGCAGTTTTGAGATCCAAACAAACTTTGTTTCTCCACTTAACGACCACATTTGTCCATAAAATTACTCATAACAAGGTCTGCACTTTGGTTCCATGCTTCCTTGGACTTGGTTGGCCAGGAAATCCAAGTCCAGCAGAAGCACCTGTTCCTAACCTCAGGGCTCCTGTAGTCTCTCTCCAATTGCTTGGTCTTCCAGCAGAAGCAGTGGTTCGGAACAAACAGCAACTTGGCTGGTTTCTAAGACCAGAATCACAAGTTAGCTCCATCTTTCATTTTTCTGTGCTTTTCCAACAAGTGGCAGTAGGTGAAGATGGTAAAAAAGTGTTGGGGTATCCTACAAATTGTTTTCCATCAACACTTAAAACAACCTCCAAGGCGCCAACTCATCAGAATTCAGCCTTTGGTGCCGGTAAATGGTCATCAAAACCTTATTCCATGTCCCCACTACTATGGGACCCAAAGGTCATCGTTGCTGGTACCTCAAAACTCATTTTCTGGAATTACTCCAACTTAAAATCAGCTTGAAGAATTTCAGAAGGTACTCTTCTGAAATTACTTCAACTTAACGTCCGTCGGCATGGTCCCATTACACAGGCACATTCAATAACTTGCCGTCGGATCTCATTCAGCATGCAGTCAGTCCCATATCCAAAGGTGTACTTCTCATAAACATCTACACCAGAAGGGTCCCAGCATACAGGGCCAGCACCATGGTGGTGTAAGTTTTGCTCATTTGCTTTGCTTCATCTCCATCTTCTTCATTGCCAACACCAGCATCACCAGAATCCATACTCTTCTGAAATTACCTCAACTTAACCTGAGTGAAACAATTACACATGCGCATTCAACCACTCTCCCACATGTCCTCGCCGTAATCCAAAGCATGTTCTTCTGAGATAACTTCACCAGAAGTTCTTAAAAACACGAGGTTAGCTCCATGACTCTGCATGCTGTACCCAGCCACCATTCTCTCATCTTCCCCATCTTCAACATCTTGTGATCGCCGCCAACGATCCAAAATACTCTCCAGAAATTACTTCAACTTAACCTCTGTTGAGAAGGCTCCATCACGCAAGTACGTTCAAATACTTGTAGACCCCTTTTTAGTCTCATCAAAGCCTTTCATATGGGTCGGTCTACTCTTCGGAAATTATCTCATCCTTCTGAAAACTCCACCACCTTCAACAGCTCCACCACCTTCAACAGCTCCACCACCTTCAACTACTTCACTTAAAAAGTCAAGTGTAAAAACCAGTTTTCGAAACTCATCCCCACACCACACTCCAAGACTGTGTGCGTGAACGAGTTTCGAGGGGGCATTTGTAGAGAGGGAAAATTCCCGACCTATCACAAGCTGACACGTCACATTATAAGTCCACAAAATACAGCGAATTACAGAGCACCATGTATTGTTGCTAGGTTTTGCTATCACTATTCAAAAGCCAATAGAAATTTGCCAAGTGTCATGCAAAAACCAATCACACATCAGCGCACGTGTAAGTGATGACATAAGCAGCTTCGCACGTGTAAGCGATGACTCAAGCAACCTCGCACGTGTAAGCGATGACTTAAGCGGACCAATCAGGCTGTGACATGTGTCACCAATCAAGCTCCGCCACGTGTCGCTCACCCACCCCAGAACTCCTATAAATAGAAGCCTTCCTGAGACATTTAGGAGGACCAGGATTGAGAAGTGAAAAAGCTCTGCTGGAATCAAGCCCTGAAGCCTCCAGGAACTTCAAGAACTTCAACCCCAAAATCGAAGAACATTCGAAGCAGAATCATCCAGATCATCTGCCTAGATCCTAAAGTTTGCGGGAATCAAGCTCAAAGGTCCGAAAACATCAACAAATCATAAATCAGTGAAGCTCTTCGGATTCAAGCCTCCAAAGCCCCGAAGAACTTCCATCACAAATCTTCAAATACAAAGAACATTCGAAGCAGAATCATCCAAACTATCTGCCTAGATCTCAAAGTTCACTGGAATCAAGCTCAAAAGCCTCCAGAAACCTCAAACAACCACAAATCAGTGAAGCTCAACGGATTCAAGCCTCTAAAGCCCCGAAGAACTTCCACCATAAACCTTCGAAGACGAAGAACACACAAAGAACACAAAGAACACACGAAGAACACGAAGAACGTGAAGAACAAAGGATTTCCAACAAGCTCATAGCCAGAGATTCATTGTAATTCTGTTCCAAAGATCTTCGATCCATTCTTCAACCAAATTGAAGTATATTGAGTGTTCAAATCAAAATCACATCACTACAAATCCAATCAACAAGTCTTTTAAGGAGATCGAATCAGAGGCTTTGCATCATTTATCACCCGGGGGCATCTCCTTGTACTTTTCATCAAAGTCTAGATCAATTTTGTTTTCTTTGGCAAGCCTAATGATTTGTTCTTTGAAGACAAAACATTTTTGGATTGGGTGGCCAATGATACGGTGATATTTGCAGTAGTTAGGGTCATCAACTTTCCCCATGTCTTCTGGCCGCTTGCATTCTGGCAATTCAATCAGCTTCAATTGCAATAGTTGTTCTAAGATGTTTGGCACATCTTCATCGGGGAACGGATATACTTTCACAAGCTGACACGTCACATTATAAGTCCACAAAATACAGCGAATTACAGAGCACCATGTATTGTTGCTAGGTTTTGCTATCACTATTCAAAAGCCAATAGAAATTTGCCAAGTGTCATGCAAAAACCAATCACACATCAGCGCACGTGTAAGTGATGACATAAGCAGCTTCGCACGTGTAAGCGATGACTCAAGCAACCTCGCACGTGTAAGCGATGACTTAAGCGGACCAATCAGGCTGTGACATGTGTCACCAATCAAGCTCCGCCACGTGTCGCTCACCCACCCCAGAACTCCTATAAATAGAAGCCTTCCTGAGACATTTAGGAGGACCAGGATTGAGAAGTGAAAAAGCTCTGCTGGAATCAAGCCCTGAAGCCTCCAGGAACTTCAAGAACTTCAACCCCAAAATCGAAGAACATTCGAAGCAGAATCATCCAGATCATCTGCCTAGATCCTAAAGTTTGCGGGAATCAAGCTCAAAGGTCCGAAAACATCAACAAATCATAAATCAGTGAAGCTCTTCGGATTCAAGCCTCCAAAGCCCCGAAGAACTTCCATCACAAATCTTCAAATACAAAGAACATTCGAAGCAGAATCATCCAAACTATCTGCCTAGATCTCAAAGTTCACTGGAATCAAGCTCAAAAGCCTCCAGAAACCTCAAACAACCACAAATCAGTGAAGCTCCACGGATTCAAGCCTCTAAAGCCCCGGAGAACTTCCACAACAAACCTTCGAAGACGAAGAACACACAAAGAACACAAAGAACACACGAAGAACACGAAGAACGTGAAGAACAAAGGATTTCCAACAAGCTCATAGCTAGAGATTCATTGTAATTCTGTTCCAAAGATCTTCGATCCATTCTTCAGCCAAATTGAAGTACATTGGGTGTTCAAATCAAAATCACATTACTACAAATCCAATCAACAAATCTTTTAAGGAGATCGAATCAGAGGATTACTCTTTTATAATCACAGAGAATTGTACCACACAATCATCAATACAAATTCGCATTTGCGAAACTATTTCACTTGTTTGACTTATTTCCAACCGAGAAATTTAGTCGCTTACAAGCGTCAATCAAATTGTTTTGATATTGTATTTGACGATGAGTCCGATTTCCTAAGCTACCTCACATATTTTTGTAACTTGCTCACTAATTTGTTTCACGCACGACACGCTTGGTCTTGTTAGTTGTTGCCCTCAATATATTGCACTTATGGCGTGCTTTGTGGTCAACTTCGAAAATTTGTGTCGAGTGAGTTTTGAGAGTTTTTAAGAGAAATCTACATGATACCATACATAAGTGTCATATACGTTAGAATCTCTTCTATTCATAGAGAAAATTTTCTCATCATATCATTTGTGGATTTTTAAGGAGTCCTTATGAATTTGAGGATTAACTATATATAACAAATTTAATTTTAATAAAATCCATCTTTTATATTTATTATATTAGCAACAAAACCCTTGCGCCCTTGGAAATGAACAACAATCACGTACACTTATTAGACCTATCTTAATTTGAAGCAGGTGTGAAAGTTAAACATGACCAATGATTATGAAGCATCTTAAACATTGTCGTGGAAATTGGAAAGCGTTTCGATCATGACTGACCACTATCGATCATTGACATTTAGTTGGACTGACCAATTATTTCTTCATGACCGATACAGTGGTTGACAAACCATGCATACGGTCATGCAAAGCAAACCTTCAAGCACGCAAAGCAATTGTACAGAGCATGACCAATCTTATATTAGGCCCATTATTTTTTTAAGACCCATTATCGGTCTTTATGTATTAGATACGAATTTTTATGTACCCATGGGGGTTTACCTAAAATAAAGTAAGAAAAAAAAGATGCTGGGACTAACTAAAGTTGTAAAAGTTGGTCTATTATACAGTAATGTTTTCACCAAAAGTTTGGTGGAAAAATATTGGGTGTAAATAGAATGACGTGCATGACTAACAAGGCCAGTGTTACCTTAAGGCCAGGGGTTCAAATGAGCCCTTTAACTTTGAACCCCTTTAACCTGACCAATTTATATATATATATATATATATATATATATATATATATATATATATATATAATTTTTAATAATTTTTTTGAGCCCCTAAAATAAAATTTTGAACCTCTTGACTTTAAATTTTGTTTAAACCCAGCTGATATAAGTTTGAATATGATCATCTTAATGCCACTTTCACAATATTTCACAATAATTTACAATAAAGGTTAAGTGGTAAGTTGTAACTGGTTTTTATCAGGACTCACAACTAACATCACTTTTTTCCTACCTTTAACAACTTGTCATCTAAGTTTTATTGTGAAAGTGTCGTGTCAATAGCACTACTCTTAAAATATTTAATTTTATAAGAGGAAATTTTTTTTTTCAAATTTTTGCTCATTTGTAAAAAAAAAAAAAATAAAAAAAAAAAATAAAAAAATAAAACCTTTTTTCCAATGATAGCAAAATAAAGTTGTTTTTCCCTACACTTTTCTTCTTCATCAACAAAAAAGTACACCACTACTACAATCAACAGATCTGTATCTATATCTGTGATTATTTTCTCATTCTCTCTATCTTTCTTTTTCCCTTTTATTTTTTCTTAGTTTTTCTCTCTATTTGATCAAGTAGTTTGATAAATGCTCTATAGATTTCCAAATCCAAGAAGTCTTTTAGTGCTTGCTCCAATTCTAAGAGACTGACCACGTGTATGGTTAGGAAGTCACATACTTTAAAAGTAAAAAACTTATATCAGTTACTATTTTTTATTCTTAGTTTCACATTTACCATTAGTCCTACTCCAAGAGACTAGCTACGTGTATGATTAATTATTTAATTATATTTGTTTATACATTCTGATAGGCTAAGAATGTATTGACCCCTTGTGATAAATTAACCAATTAATATAGCCAAGTTAATTAATTAATTCAATTAACATGCAAAATGCTTGGTAGCATAAACAAATCACCAATTAACTAAAGTGCAGTAGAAATTAAATTGACACAATGATTTATTTACAAATGGGGAAAACCTACACGGCAAAAACCCCACAAGGTGATTTTAAGGTCACCACACTTGAGAATCCACTATTATCAAAACAAGCGGTTACACGTAAAGGAATCCCAGTATCTTATACCAATCTACAGTTGAACCCTTACCCCAATATCGAATTGGACTTATTCTGTAGTGACAATCTCTCATTTTCAATGCACGGCTCCCAGTATGTAAGGTTGAATTTATTCAACCATCTAATTGGCTTTATTCCGTGCCAAATTTGCTTGTATTTCAGCATTTAGTAACCCTGTATTTAAGTGGGCTTGTTGTAAGGGTAGTGAGTGAGATAGAGTGAAGATTGCTCAAGAGTGTGCAAGAAAATAGAAACTCGCGGCTTGATCTCGCGGGTGACTCGCGGCTGCAAGCCGCCAGACGCAGCACACGTGCCAAGCATGCCAGAAGGTGAACAGTCATGCTAGCTGGAGCACTACAGGACAAAACAGGACAACTGGCCATACGGTTATCTCGCGACTGGATCTCGCGACTCAGTCAAGTCGCAAGGCCAGGCCGCGAGCTAGCCCTGTTTTGAAAAACCTGACGTTTCACTTTCTCCTCTCACCTCAGTATAAATACCCCTTATACCCACAAATGAGAGAGAGCTTCCAGAGAGAATTTTGAGAGAGAAACCCTAGAGTAAAACAAGATTGATTCATCTATAATCTTTACATAAGTGTCTCTTCAAATTCCTCAACTCTCTTCCTTTCCATTGCCAAACCCTTGAGAGGCTTTTTACCAAAACCTTGTTCTCACCATATCCATTACTGTGAGAGGGTTGTTTGGTGTTCTGGGAAGCAGTTAGGAAGGAACCAATCTTCATTGGTTGATGCTATGGTCTAGTAGCGGAATCCGGGAAGCTAGAAAAGAAAAAGGTTCGGCGCAACCTCGTTGGAGCAAGAAGCTTGGAGGGCTTAGGTGCACTGGGTAGATTAGGCTTGGAGGGTCTATTGCTGTCCATGTATCCCAACTACATTTTCTAGTGGATTGTTTACCGCTTGGAGGGCGGCGGAGAGGTTTTACGCCGAGGGCTTCGGTTTCCTCTTCGATAACACATCGCGTGTTGTCTTTGTGTTTGCATCTTCCTTCCCTTTTATCTTTGCCTTTTATTATCTGCTGTGGGTTGTGATTTTAATTTGGTTTAGATAGTTTTTCCAATTCTACATTATAGCTTATGTTCATTTTCCGCACACTAGTTGTTTGACATAAAGCTTGAATTGGTTAATTTATAAATTGGGGGTCTAAACGTTCAAGGGTGTTTTTACACTATTTGAACTTTCACAGTACGTGACTAACCAATAGATGTGCGGATCCCAATACGCAACTTAATCACCAACTTGAAAAAGATGTTGGCTGCAAAGTTCTTTAGTTCATCACACGATGAAGATCACGAAGTTCCTTGGTCACAAAAACCTAAGGAATACAAACACAGCAGCTTCTTCAAGAGAAAGATGAACTAGGGCAAATTCTATCTCCGGTCACAATTTGCATGAACACAACTTTGCTTCACACTTGTGCAACCTTTGACGGCCCTTAAAATAATCCTTATATATGTTTAGGATTGTGAGAAAAGAAAACCTAAACACATACTCAAAGATTGGAGTGAAATCAGCTCTGAAAAACTGAATTTCATAAACCTCGACAGATAGGGTATCTATCGAGCTAGCTATTGAGCTTTGGGTTTCAGCAGCTTTTTAAACCTTGATAGATGCTAGCTGTCGAGCTTCGGGCTTCAGCAGCTTTTTAAACCTTGATAGATGCTAGCTGTCGAGCTTTAAAATCCAGCACTTTCTCACTTGTTTCTTGGACAGACTTGCATGGCTTTAACACTTGAACTTGAAACCTTGTTCCTTGAAGTATTAAACACATCCTAGATCTACCCAATTACAAGTAAAGTGTGTTTTGTCAAAGGATTAGCCAATTACATAAAATATTGACATATGTTTCTAACATTGCATGACATATGTCCTAACACATTCAATGGTTGTTGTCTTACTGATATATATTTATACTAAATTATATTTAGAATACCATTTTAGATTATTGTTAAATGTATACAACATGGAAGTTGTAAATATATAATAAAAAAAAAATACTAATTATTTTATTTTTTTACTTGTCCCCCATGACAAATTCCTAACTCCACCACTACTAACCCCCCTAAAAAAAAAAAAAAAAAAAAAAAAAAAAATCCTTGAGCCACCACTGATGACTAACACATATCCCCTCAAAGTTGAGTTCAGACAAAATGCTGTCCATTGCAAATATTGGATTTGCTTGGTTGCACTCAACTTCTACAATCTCCTACTACAATACATGTTTTTTTAACAACTATTTAAATGGAAACTGCATTTACGAAAATATCAAAACTCTGGAGAAATTTTTCCTCAAGAACGCTATCTTTTCTCTCTTATTTTCTCTTAAAATTAAAGAGATAGGATTTTGGTGGGCCTAGGAGAAAATACCCGGCCCCACCAAAATTCCCTCCCCCTCCCACACCCATTTTCTATCATTTCTTTTCTATCCTCCTTATATCATCTTCAACCAAACAAACCCTAATTAGAGATATTATGGTCCAAGTACCATTAGTGATATCATGGTCCATGTAACCTAAACCATATCAAGGACTTAAAAGCCTAAACCAAAACCTATTATAGGCTTGTAATAAAAGTAAACTCATCCTGAGTTAGTCTACCATTGACCAAAGATTTTCTAGAATATAAACCATGGATTGAGTTCATTGTAAAAAACAAGTACTTCAATAGCAAAGACGTAGAATTTATTTTCTCTTTTCTCTTTTGTCACTTTGAATCATTGAACAACTTTAACAAATGACATATTTTGAGTATAGACTTGAGACATATGAAGGTTATTTAGTACATCATGTTGCCCTAGAGTTTGGCCATGCATTCTATTTTTCTATTACTAGAAAGAGTTATTTTGGATGGGGTTATGGTTTACTAGGAGGGGATGTATGTGAAGAAGTAGATAGTGGAGCTTCCGAGATCAACTACTTCTCTAGTTCTCCTAATGTGATTGAGTGTAATGTATTTGGCAAAGGTGGTTTCCCAGTTAAAAGTTCTTGAGAAACTTATTGCATTGTTTGGGCGATATATTATGCGATACTACTATATTAAACGGCAATGGAGACATTGCTAGATTCTCGTTTAATTTAATTATCTATAGAATCAACAATATATTACATATTACATATGATATACTACTACACGTCACTTTTTAATCATTTTCACAAAGAACATAGTGGGTAATGGTTAGTTTAGTTGTCTATGGACTAAATACAAACAAAATGAGTGGTTAGTTAATTTGTCTATAGACTTTTATTTTTTATTTTTTATTTTTTGATAGGAAATTTGTAACTTTATTAATGAAGAAAATTCAATACATTATGAGTAATAGTTGATTCAATCAGCGATGAATTTTCTTCTATCCAGGTTACAAAAGGCTTGTTTAGCAAAAATACGTGTTGCCTTATTACCTTGACGCCTCACATGGGATACTTAAGCTACTCTAAAATCCTGGAGCTGATGATATACCCCAGCTAAGATATTTGAGATAATCATAGGTGATGTGCATAAACCTAAGAGAGCATCGAACACGATCTTGGAGTGACATTCAAGGATCACTTCCATTATACCAACATCCCAAGCAAATGAAACCCCAACCTCCATAGCTTTGGCCTCGATTTCCAAAGGTCCTAGTGACTGTTAAACTTGTTTGCTTAAAGCTACTACCACCCTACTTTCATGGTCTCGAATTAAAACACCCACCCCAGCTTGACCAAATTGACTAAAATCCACTCCATTTTTATTTGTCTTGAAGAAGAAAGTGAGTTTCTGAGAAAATTCTAGAGAGAATCTTTGAGGGAATATGATGTATTGAAAAATGAATATTCCTCACTGAATAGATTACGAGTGATTAGGACTCTTATACAATTAATCATATAATAACTGCCTCTAACAGAATTTAGGTGCTAAAACACTAGCTTAACAGAATTCCTAATGACCAATAGATTAGAGACACGTGTGCTTAAATGTAACTAACTGAGCTACTAACATTCTACTAAGCTACACAGTTTTGATTGATGCTCTAATCCCTAAACTACAAGTCGAATCTGCTCTTCCTTGTGACAGATTGAACTTGGGCTTGCTGGTTGCTGGACTTGCTCCGCTTGGGCTTGCTGGACTGGACTTGTTCTGCTTCTAAAGCATCAGATAGCTTTACATGCCTATTATGTAGTAAAAATGTAGCAAAATTTGTATTATGCAACAATTAAGAATATGTTGGAATTATTTAAAGGTCTACATCCTAAACAAAAAAAAAAAAAAACAAAAAAAAAAAAAAAACCATTGAATATAACGATTAACGAGTACGAACTTTAATATGTAATATAACATGAAATAGCTAAAAAGCCTTAGTAGTTGGGCCTAGGTTGTATAACTATGGCAACCACCTAGAGAGCTAAGCAGCAAGACTTGGTCTCCTCCCCCTTCTGGCTGCATCAAGCTGAACGTGGATGCTGCGACAAGGAGCTCGGGCTCTGCTTTAGCAGTTGTTGCAAGGAACCACTTAGGCGAACTTCTATCAATTGGGGCCAAAAAACATCACAGCTCCTCCCCTGCGACTGCCAAAGCTGAATCACTTTACTGGGCTATGAATCTAGCGGTCAAGGAGGGATGGAAATCTGTGATATTTGAAGGAGATGCAAAGAATTGTTTTGATCCACTCATCAATCCAGACTTATCCCCTGGATGGCTTACTCACACTATTATCTGTAATATTCGTAGCTTAGCTGTTGCTTTTGATTTTGTTAATTTTTGTTGGGTCCGGAGAACATGCAACTCTGCAGCTCATGAAGCTGCCATGTTTGCACTGAACTCTGATTTAAAGTATCGCTTTAATAAAGGAAATCTTCCCCCCCCCCCCCCCCCCCTCGTTAGAGGCTGTTTGTATTCCTGTTTTTCTCTAATAGAAGTACTATTTACCAAAAAAAAACTATGGCAGTTGGATATTTGGTATCCATGTGGGCTTCTGCGATAGATGTTCTTCTCACTTTAAACTTGAAAATTATATTGGGTTTTGATTCTCATATATCCACTATTTCAAAAAAAAATTTCACATCTACTTTGTATGTGTTAAAATATAGACATTTTAAAAGTGGGGATATTTTCACATCAAATTTGTGGATATATATATATATATATATATATATATATATATATATATATATATATAGCTAGTTATTTATACTATGATATTGGGTGCTCCCTACACAATGGGTTCAACCTCTTTGAAATAACCATTGACTTTTCCAGTCAGCGGGTTGGAAATTCTAATTACACATCACCCCACAGTTCCAATTTTTATGATAGACTATAAAATAACAAATTGAAAACTACTACTTTGGATACCTGGAGCCATGTATCCAAAGGTGCCTACAAGTGAAGTTCAGTTGGAAGAATCAAGTTTCAAAAGCCTAGCAGTGCCAAAATCGGAGATGTGAGCCTCATATTCTAGATCCAATAGAATATTCTTGCTTGATATATCATGGTGAATTATAGGAGGCAAGCAATCATGGTGCATATAAGATAAAGCATTCGCCACACCTTGACGACGTTGGCCTCTTATTCCAATCAAATGCTTTTACTCCTTCCTCACTATTTAGTAACTTCACCAAGCTTCCTCCTTCCAAGAACTCATATACCAAAAGTGAGTGTTGTGGATGTAAACAAAAACCTTACAACTTCACGATGTTTTGATGTCTTATTTTTGTTAAGGCATGAATCTCACTCATGAAGATTTTGTGATTGTTAGTCTCGCCATCATGTAGTGGGTGAAGTTTCTTAACAGCAACAACTTGACCTGTTTGCAAATTAGCTTTGTAAACACTTCCATATCCTCCTACTCCAATACAATATTTGGAATTGAATTCCTTTGTAGGTTTAACTATGTTTTCATATACTATTGTTTTGTGCTTCTTTTGGCTTGTCTTCTATTTTCCTCACTCTTCGACAAAGTAATAAATCTAAAAAAATAAATTCTTAGTTGTGAAATAGCAAAAAAAGAAAAGAATTTACAATGTAGAAGATCCTGCCACAAACAGGTTTCTGAAAAAATTGTGTAGAATGAGAGAATGTATGCTCTCTATTTATAGTGGCTGAAAGGATGAGTCTCGCTCTAAATTGATCTCATTGAAGATAAGTAGTAGATTTTAATTGGCTCAAAGTTAAAGAGCCTCACTAAAACTTATAACTTGTAGATAATTATCTTTTTTTTTTCTTTTTTCTTTTTTTTGATAAGGTAGATAGATAAATATCTTTATTTTTATTTATTTTAATAGAGATAATTATCAACTATTATCATTCCAATTTAATTAGGATATTTATCTCAATCTTATGGGGCCAAATGACATGAGGCAAATTTTAATTTGCCAATATGATAACATCTTCTTTTTTCTTTTTTCTTTTTTTTTTTGAGAATTATATGATAACATCTTGGATGACACATATCAACACTTGATTTATTTAATTTAATGACATAAAAGTTTAGAATTTGCCACTAAATTTTCATGTGCCATTTTGTAATTGGCTTGATTAATACTTTGCCTGGATAATTACTTCAAACTTACACAAATTAATTTTATCCTAAGAAACTTCACGCATAACATGAGTGTTTCTCGTACATGCTCGGCCTGGACTTAGCTTTTGACCCCATTGACTCATAGTACATGCTATATAAGTAGGCATTACGCATGAACAATTGAATCCTAAATTTAACCTCGACGCTAGTACGGTACACATATGGCTTTGGGCCAATTACTAACGACAGCACCTTTTGCACCCCAAACCGTGAAACCTAAAAATGACCAAAATACCCCCAAAACCCAAAAAATGACCAAAATACCCCCGAAACCTAAAAAATTACCAAAATAATCTCGAAGCCTAAAAATTAACCAAAATAACGCCAAAACCTAAAAATGACCAAAATACCCCCGAAACCTTAAAAATGGCCAAAATAACCCCGAAGCCTAAAAATTGACCAAAATAACCTAGAAACCAAAAAATGATCAAAATACCCTCGAATCCTAAAAAATGATCGAAATACCCTCGAAACCCAAAAATTAATTGAAATACCCCCTGAAACCTAAAAAATGACCAAAGTACCCCTGAAACCTAAATATGACCAAAATAACCCTTAAACCTTAAAATGACCAAAATATCCTCGAAACCTAAAAAATGACCAAAATACCCTGAAACCTATAAAATGACAAAAATGCCCCTTAAACCTATAAGTCGATAAAAATACACCTTAAACCTAAAAAATTACCCAAATCCCTCCTAAAACTAAAAAATGACCAAAATACCCCCTAAACCTAAAAATGACTAAGATAACTCGGAAACCTAAAGAATGATTGAAATATCCCCAAAACCTAAAAAGTTATTAAACGACCTCCAAAACCTAGAAAATTACAAAAAATGGCCCCAAAATCTAAAAGTTAACGAAACACCCCTAAAACCTAAAAAATTAGTGACATTCTCTCAAAACCTACAAAATGACTGAAATACTCTTAGAACCTTTAATTTAACGAAAATACTCTTGAAACATCCAAAATACCCCAAACCCCTATTTTGGTAATTTTAGAGGCTTCGGGTGTATTTTGTTCATCTTATAGGATTAGTGGTATGTTGGTCATTTTAGATATTTTGAGGGGTATTTTGATCGTTTTATAGGTTTAGAGGTATTTTGGTCGTTTTAGGGGTTTCAGGGTATTTTTGGTAATTTTAGAGGTTTCAGGTTGTTTGTGGCCATTTTAGAGGTTTTGGGTTTATTTGGGTCATTTCAAAGGTTTAGGGGCATTTTCGTCACTTTATTGGTTTGAGGGTATTTTAGTCATTTTTTAGGTTTCATGGGTATTATGGTAATTTTTTAGGTTTAGGGGGTATTTTGGTCATTTTACAATTTCTAGATTATTTTGATCAATTTTTAGGCTTCGGGGTTATTTTGGCCATTTTTTAGGTTTCGAGGGTATTTTTGTCATTTTTTAGGGTTCGGGGGTATTTTGGTCATTTTTTAGGTTTTGGAGTTATTTTGGTCATTTTTTAGGCTTTGGGGTTATTTTGCCCATTTTTTAGGTTTCAAAGGGATTTTGGTAATTTTTTTGGATTTCAGGGGTATTTTGGTAATTTTTTGGGTTTCAAGGGTATTTTGGTATTTTTTTGGGTTTTGGGGGTATTTTGGTAATTTTTTGGTTTTGGGGGTATTTTGGATAATTTTTTGGTTTTGGGGGGTATTTTGGTCATTTTTTGGGTTTCAGGGGTATTTTGGACATTTTGTAGGTTTTGAGGTTATTTTGGTAATTTTTAGGTTTTGGGGGTAATTTGGTCATTTTTTGGGTTTTGGGGGTATTTTTGTAATTTTTCGATTTTGATGGTATTTTGGTCATTTTTTGGGGTTTGAGGGTATTTTGGTCATTTTTTGGGTTTTGTGGGGGTATTTTGGTAATTTTTAGGTTTTGGGGGTATTTTGGTCATTTTTTGGGTTTCAAGGGATATTTTGGTCATTTTTTGGGTTTCGAGGGATATTTTTGTCATTTTTTAGGTTTCGAGGGTATTTTGATCATTTTGTAGGTTTTGAGGTTATTTTGGTAATTTTTAGGTTTTGGGGGTATTTTGGTCATTTTTTAGGTTTAAGGGGTATTCTGATCTTTTTTTAGGTTTTAGGGGTGTTTTGGTCATTTTTAGGTTTAGGTGTTATTTTGGTCATTTTTTAGGTTGAGGGGGTATTTTGGTAATTTTAGTGGTTTTGGGGCATTTTAGAGTTGGGTGATTTGTAGAAATGTTAGTTGGATCATAATTGGGTACCCAATTAAAACCCAATAAACATTAATACTAATTGGGTTTAATTGGGTTAATACCCATTTAACCCAATTAATAATTAGGTGGGTTTGGGTCTCATTTAAGTGGGTGGGTTTGGGTGGGCAAATGGGTTTGGGTTGATTTTGCCACCCCTACATGTAGTACACTAGATAATTGCTTTGGGTTCGTGGACTGAGAAAAGTGGCAAAAGATAGCAGGTATAGTTAGTAGCCGAAGTTCTTCAAAGAGATCACAATCTCAAATGAAGCTTTGAATCCTCTCTTCCCGGAGAAATTATCCAATACAGCAAGAGAAAAGAAGACAAGAAATTGAGCAAAACAAATGATGCAACAGAAGCACATGTAAAAATGTATTTTTATTTTTCTTGTTTTGAGATTACCTAAGGGTGAGTTAATTAGAGATTACCTAATCATGTAAAAATATACTTAATTAGAGATTACCTAAGGGTGAGTTTCTCGCAATATTGAGGGTAAGGGGTGGATCTACTTGTTATTTATTTGAATTATATATACCTAAAAAAATTATATTTTAAATTAATATAGGTTGTTGACCATTCTAGAAAAAAAATCTTGACCACCGTAAAAAAAAGTGAACATCCCAAGATAAAAATTTGAGCCCATTAAAAATAAAAGCTTCGCAAGACTTTCACAAATAAATCCTAAGTGGTTGATTCTCAAAAAAAAAAAAAAAAAAAAAAAAAAAAAACTAAGTGGTAAGTTATTACTAACTGTTACTAGTGGCTAAAAAGGTAATTTTAGTAGTATGTTCAAATTAGGTGTCTGTTTGATAACAACTTATTTAGCTGAAACTGTAACTTTTTGCTGAAAGTACTGTAGATAAAGCTAAAAACTGTAACTTTTTGCTGAAAGTACTGTAGATAAAGCTAAAAGCCTAAAAAGTAGCTGAAATAGTACAGTGGAATTCATGAATAGTACCAAAAATAAGCTAAATAGTAAAAAAAGTTGGTTTTTTATGCCAATGCCAAACGCACACTAGAACTAGTAACAACTTACCATTTATGATTTGTGATGAAAATGTTGTGGACATACCACTTCTCAAAAATTGCCCCCAAAAAAAAAAAAAATACAAATTAGCCCAAAAGCCCAATTCAAATATTTAATTGTGATTTTCAAAATTGTGTTTCAAAGGCAAATTTTAAAATTGCTATATATAAATATATATATATATTTTTTTTTCTAAAAAATGCACATTTTCAAATCGTTAGTCTGTTAGTGTTTACTTTAGTCTTTAACTGAATTTGTTGAAGTTATGTATCATATGCACTAATGTAATACCTAAATACTTTATTAAACATGATTAATGTAGTGATTGAATGCTTAAGTTAAATATATTGAATGAACTTATAGTTTACCCTTTATTCTTTTGCTAGCACTATGAACAATTTTTTTAAAAGGAAATCACTTATATTGCAATATTCATCTTTTAAGAAAATTCGTATTGCACTTGAATAATCTTTCAGATCTTAGGCTATGAGAAAATGTCTAATCTTTTCATCCTAATGATTAGGATGAAATAAGAAGAGCATGGTTACAAAGAGATTCTTGTCAACCTCTTGGCCATGATTTCCCTAAAAAAGAAATTAGTGGAGCAGTGTCAATTTAATCCTAGTTATTTTTGCAATCTATTGTAATGAAAATATTGAGTTGATAGATTATTGCAATTACGTTATCATTGCAATAACTTGATATAAATTATTTTACAATTTATAACAATGGCAAACACAAAACTGGAACATATCATTGCAATTACCTGATATCAATTATTTTATAATATATTACAATAACAAATATGAAGTAATTATCTATTACAACAAAGATATTGTTGTAATAATTTGAACCAAATTATTTTTGTCAATTATTTGCAATCTATTGTAATAAGTTTCATAAAGTAATAGCCTATTAATACAAGATATTTGAAGAAATAAATTGTTTTCTTTCTTTTTTTTTTTTTTTCTTTTTTTCTTTTTACTTCATGCACTTCTTTCCTCATTAGGGTCCTACTCTTAGTCAAAGTTGGAACATTGGTAATTAGTTGGCAAAGTGCAACTCTCTCTCTCTCTCTCTCTCTCTCTCTCTCTCTCTCTCTCTCTCTCTCTCTCTCTCTCTCTCTCTCTATATATATATATATATATATATATACACAGATAATTCATTAAGAGGTCTCTCTCTCTCTCTCTCTCTCTCTCTCTCTCTCTCTCTCTATATATATATATATATATATATATACACAGATAATTCATTAAGAGGATTATTGGAAGTTATGGTCTTCTTGCTCAGGTTTGGTCTCGAAATGGGCATTTACATTTGAAGCATTTGAATTTCATCTGGTTCTGAGTCCTAAATGATCCCTTAGTTCCGAATTAGTTCTGAAGGTTTGTGAGCACATACGGAAATTGCCACTGTAATCAGTCCACTCACAACTAGCTTTGGAGCAGCCTGAAGCCAAAGAGAGGGAGAGTTAGAATAAGTGTTGTGATTGAAGTGATAGTGCTTGTGGTTGAGTGAGTGATTGAGTGAGGACTAAGAAGTGCATTATTTTTGTAATTTATTTGCAATGAAAATTTCGAACTTATAGTTTAATGCATTGAAGTTGTTAATGCAATAACTTGATATAAATTATTTTACAATTTATTACAATGGAAAACACAAAAATAAATATATTATTGCAATAACATGATATTAATTGTTTTATAATCTATTGCAATGACAAACATAAAGTAAATGTCTATTACAACGAAGATATTGTTGCAATACTTTGAATTGAATTAGTTTTGTTAGTTATTTGCAATCTATTGTAATAAAATTCATAAGGTAATTGCTTATTACTTTTTTTTCTTTACTGAATCATAGCAACTATTTAAATGTCGTGCGAGTTTTTTTTTTTTTTGATAAATAAATGTGGTGCGAGTTGCAGACAGTATAAGCACTATATATATATATATATATATATATATATATATATATGATGAATAAGTGTAGGATGGGCTATGGGTGTGGTGAAAGATAATATAAAAAAGAACACTCTTAAAAATAACTATTGAATGGCAAAACAATCCGATTAATTTGATTAAAAAAAATTAATCTTGTCTTTAAATGAAAAATTGACACTACAAATATGCATTCTTTGTGTCTGGATCATTGATATTACATTACAAACTGGGCAATTATATTATAGTTGTTAAAATAGCATACACTAATTCCTTTTCTTTATTTTAATAAAGTATACACTAATTCTAAGTCCTAATTCCCATAAAATAAAAACAAAAATTCTAAGTCCTAATTGAAAGGAAAAATTTTCTCTTAACAGCCACAACTAACAGGACTATGATTGTTTCATTGATGAATTCACCTTTTTTTTTTTTTTACATAAATACGACTAGATTTGAAACTTTTGGCATTCTTCTCAACCTTTAATGTTTGTTTGTTTTGTATAAAAAAAAAAATGTTTGTTTGTTTAGTTAATAAACTAAATTATTTTTAACTGCTTGTATGTTTTTGCTAAGAAAATAAAATACAGACAAAGATTAATAGAGAGAAGGAAGTAATTATTAAAAAAGAAAAAGAAAAAAAGAAAAGACAAACACTACCAGTAATTGCATTAGCAGCGGACTGCATTTTGTATTCTCCTTGTTCCGTCATTTGAGTTATAAATTAATTAATTACAAATGCCTAATTAGTAATTACATTCTTTATAACAAAATATATATTCGAGCTTATAAATGGAGCGTTACCTTAGGAGTCGATCGCTTCCTATTTTTTTTCTCACATAATCATAAAGCCTTTACCTAGGGCTCATTTACATTCCTTTTTTTTTTTTTTTTTTCTCATTTTTTTTTTTTTTTTTTTGAGAAACTATTAGTATCTGATACTACATTGATAGTTTTTAGACCCCTTAAAAACACAATTGGATTAACTTAGGTAATTAGCCAAGTTGTTACTTAGTCCAAATTCCAAATCTAGGTTATCACAATCAAATAATCATATCGTGCAAAGCAGCGGAAAGATAAATAACACAATGATATGATCACCCAGGAAACCAAACCGGTAAAAACCTGGGGAGGATTTAACCTAGCTATCCTCAAGGTAAACCTGAATCCACTATCTTGAAAGAATCAAAGTTCATACAATAAGACTTACAAGCCCCCACGCTCGACTTCTTATTGCTACCCACCAGTAGAACTTACTGACACGACCACGTGCAAGCTCCAAAACCACAGACTCCTTCTTTCTTGGATTCACCATCAGATACAAGCACACCCGCTTGTGTTTTCTTTAAGTTCTTATGGCAGCAATTGAATTGGTCATCAAGGTGTAGATAACATCTCCTCCTTGAAAACCCTAAGCTTGTGTAAAGGAAAGCTCCTCACAAATCTCACAAGAGATTTATACAAACAGCAATATGAGCATTAGAAAACCCTAAACGTTTTAAAACAAAACTAGGGCTGAGTTGGAATTCTGCAGAAAACGCTTCTGACCCAATTTTCGATTGATCAAGCCTAAGTTTCGATTGATTGAACGAGGCTGAGAAGCATAAATGCCTTCTGCATCAGCTTATTCCAACTTTACATAAATGAATCAACTTTGAGCAAATCTAAACACGACTAAACATATTGTTTTGATCATGGTTTGCCAACAATACATATTAGAGTTCTAAATACATAAAATCTTAAGTCTTTAGAACCTAACAAACTCCCCCTTTGGTAATCCATGAAAAAACACAACTAAAAGCTCAAAGTTTACAAAGAAAAGCCCTTTACATAAAAATGCTCATTATACACAAATTCAATCCTAACTACTATCCATCAGTTGCAAGTGTAGACAGTAGCTCAATTGAATCAACCTGTATATTTCCTGAAACACTAAACAAAATGCATAACCGCATGTGTGGAAAATACAAGTAAACAAAATAAATTCTTGATTTCAAACAACACACAATAAAGACATATATCAATGAAAAACTCATAAATATAAATCAATAAGCAGTATGAAACAAGAAACATATAAAGCAAAAAAAAATATCTCCCCCTAACATGAATAGCCCAACAAAAATATGGAAAAAGCTAAAAAAAATACAATGTGAAGCACCTAGATACAATCTAAACTCCACAAGCTCCAACCAACAAAAATGCTCTCCCCCTGAAAACAAAACTCTACAAGTGCTCAACTATGTACTCCCCCTTTTTGTGACGGAATGCCAAAGGGCAATCAAAATCCATCATCAAAAGGAGGTAGCGGTGAAGATCGTCGAAACTGTGCCAACTCTGCGCGCAAAGCACGGATCTCATCGAGCACGTCCACCAAAATCTGTCCATGAGCCGCCTGAACAGTCAAGACATGATCCAACGTACGTCGAATGTCTGAATCATCCGAAGTAGTTGGTGGAGGAACATTAACATCAGCAGTAGCAGCACCAGACGCCTTAGCAATATCAGCACCTATAGAAGAGGGAGCAGGGGGAACAACACCAGACGACACACCTCTAGGACGCGAAGGATCAACTCTTAAGTGAGCAACCCTCTACTTAAGGAAAGTGGCACCTAAGGGAGTAACAACATGAACGGGCTCACCGGAAGGGAAACCATCTAGACCAAGAAACAACAAAATCCTATAAATGAAAATAGGATGGATAAGCGCATGCCCTATGACAGAACTCATATGAACCTCGTTCAAAGAACGAAGGAACAGATGTGGGAAGCTGATAGATGCACCAGAAACAAAAGCGTACAAAAACACACATTGCTCTAGAGGGATGGTGTGAAGATGAGAAATAGGCCACAAAGAATGACACGCTATCCTAAAGAAAAGATAGGTAGTCTCAGTAAGCTCAGCAGACGTGATCCGAGGATCAGAACCCCACTAGATAGAAGACCTAGTGATGTATGACATGACGTCATCTAAGGGTGGAGACTCAGCATAGGGATAAACAGGCTCCCTAACGACCGGAACCCCAAGAGCTTCAGCCACTATCCGAGGGGTAATGGTGAATTCTACACCTCGTATCCAACTTCTAACAAGGGTGTTGGAATCATAGACGTGGCAAGAGAGATTCGAGAAGAACTCTCTAATCAGGGCGGTCGGAAGTGGATGATCTATCTCTAACAAGGATAACCAACCTCTAGACTCAAGGTTTGCCCTAATGGCTGGATCAACCTCATCTAAAACCACAGAACGCTCAGCCCATATCTTACGCTTACAGTTCAGTTTCTCAAAGGCCTCTCTGCTTTTGTCATTCCTAAACACCTCACATCTAGAGGGAGACTCAGAGGAAGTGGAGAGGGTCCTATGGGCTTTAGTCTTCCTAGGCATGGTGCTAGGATAAGGACCAAGACACAAAGCAAAAATAAATAAAAACCAAGGGCAGACTGCAAGTTAGCACAACAAAATGATAGAACAAAAAATCTATATGATGCATGAACAAATTAAATGGCATGATGCATGTCCTAATGCAGTGCAATTAAGTTCAAATCAAGTTCAAATTCACAAAATTGGCTAGAACATAGAGTTTCTAACAAAAAACCCCAAAATTTGAAAAACCACTTGATCAATGTGAAATAAATTGACGAATTGATCATTACACAAGATAGATTACATAAAATAATAATCAATTACATCACTTCAACAAGCCAATTTCATCAATTGAAACCAATTTGAACAAAATCCCCAATTCGGGTTCAATACAAGCCTTAGAATTTTCAATTTCTCACAAAACACCAAATTGATCAAATTAATCATCATATAACATGATTATAACAATATAGGAACAAAACCCAATGATCAATTTCAGAAAAAAAGGCTTGATTCAATGAAAATCCCAAATTTGAAAAAGGTCCGAAAATCCCAACAAAATGCATGAGTTTATGCATGAAAACATGAAAATAAATGCAAAAGGAAGGGTATAAAGGTCTTACCGGCCTTGGGAGAGGAAAACCTTGCAAAAAGAATGGACGAAAACGACAAAAATTTGAGATTGAGCCTTGATTGAGTCGTATGGAGAGAGAAAAGTTAAAGAACTTTTTGAAAAAATGTTTGACTCAGCTGAAAATCAGTTTTAAAAAAAATTCTCATACGATTTTCGATTGATCGAAGTATTAGGTTCGATCAATCGAAACAAACAGAGGCTTACCTAAATTTTTAGAACCAATTTCGATTGATCGAAAAAACAAACTCGATCAAGTGAAACAGACAGAAACACACAAACTTTTTGAGAAAACACAGTTTTTGAAAAAGACAAAACACATTTTAGGTACACCTCAAAACATTGAAATTGAAGAACAAAATGCATGAGTATGTGATGATATGATTTCAAAAACAACGATTGAAGCCCAATTTTCCCAAATTTAAAATTTCTTACATTCTCCATAAATTCTCAAGCATCAAATCAGTTTTGCACGAAACTCAAAGTATTTGCAAACTTGGTTGGTCAGACCAAAAACACACACAATAACATGTACAATGTTTAGCAAAGAGTAACTTGTGTAGTGTGTGCAACTAGCAAAAGCTTGAGTTACATGTGAGGTGATATGTGTATAGCAATTTAACACAAAATCTACAAAATTCATCACATAGAATTTGAAAGAGACTATCACCTAAAGAGTTACATCATATAACTCCCACATCTACTAGATCATAAGCTTGCAATCATGTAAGTTTCTTGAATTTTGCCTCATAATATACACACCAATTTTAATTTATTCAGAAACTTATTAAAAAACCAGGATAATGTACACACCAATTTTAATTATGTGATTTGGCATCAAGCCTAATAGTACACACCAATTTTAAGCATTAAGCAATTTAAACCGTGGCTACACCTTATGTTCTTTTTGTGCATGTGCTACACTTTCTCGAGCACAAAATCTTATGATATGCACTAAGGTGTTCATGATTGGCTAGTGAACAGTGGTGAGATGGTTATTTATGCCTTTCTCTAAAAGTTCAAGTCCGACAGTCAAAGACATGTGATTCCATGATCAAGACAAAGTGATCAAAACCATAAACATCTTTCCCACACAACATGCACTACAAAGCTTCAACTAGTAAAGTGCAATAAGTAAGCTCATCAAAGCAAAACAAGGTACAAAAGACATGTTATGTGAAAGTAAATTGACCAACCTTGTTCTCAAACACCAAGACAATTAGTGCAAAACACAATTTGCTTCCTTTTTCTTCCCTTTTTATTTTTATTTTTTATTATTATTGTTAAAAAAAACTAGAATGAAATGCATGAATGTTATGCAATGCAAATCCTTGAAACAAGAAAAAACAAAACCAAAGAACAATGGTCACAAAGGGTAGAGCAATGAAGCACAAGGACCATGTCAGAAAGACTCAATTAGTTCGAGTCTTTTGCATCCAAAATCTTTTAGATGCACCACGAGCATTGAAATTCTTATTCACATGGGAATGATTACCAACTCTAGAATTGGAATAAAGGTTTAAAGCCTTTACCAATTCACCAATGAGTACCATAGGATCTTGTGCTTGAGGCACAGGTACTTTTGGTTTGTTTGCTATCTTAGCAACTTGCAGCTTGTAACAGTTTGGACGAATGTGTCCAGACTTTCCACAAAAATGACAAACCCATACAGGCTTATCATGTGACTTGTCCTTAGAAAGGGTAGGCTGCTTAGGTTTAGACTGTTTCAGATCAACCCTAATCTTCCTAGATGGTGAAACTTCTATGGGTTTGACAACCTCACTCACAGGGGGTTTGACATTTTCACTCACAATCTCACTCATAGAAGGTTCAGAAGATGATGAAGGAACAAAGTTTGTGGAATGGGGAGCAGACACAGAGATGCTTTCAACAAAACCTAATCCAGATTTGTCAGAAGGAGACTTTTGAACACTCAGCATATGATCAAGTTTAGAACTAGCAGATCTAGCAACAGATAAATCAAGTTCCAATGATTTAACTTTATCAAGCAATAGCATATTCTCAGTTTTCACATTGTTCAAAAGTTCATTAGCATCAAACAGTTTTACAAGCAAATTCTTCTTATCAAGCTCAAGAGATTCAATTTTCTTCAGGCCAAGTTCAACATTCATAGCATCCTTTGCAGCACCTTTGCAAAGTTTATTGTAGGCCTCTTGAAGATCTGCATCCTCAGAGAGTTCCCCATCAGAGGGTTCTTCAGCAGATATGCTTTCATTGACAACAGCAGTAGCTGTGAAAGCAATGAAGTTTCCATCTTCGTCACAACCAGACTCATCATCAGAAACTTCACCATCACTAAGGGTTACAACTATAGCCTTACCCTTAGACTTCAAATAGGTAGGACATTCAGATTTCATGTAACCATACCCTTGACATCCAAAACACTGAGGACCCAAAGAATTATTTGGGGATTGACCTACTTTTTCTCTAGGTTTATCATTATAGTTAACCTTAGTGGGATCATTCTTCCTAAAGTTTCTAGGTTCAGCAGTATTCGTACCTCTTACCTTTCTGTTACTATTCCTGAGAAAATTTCTAAAGTTCTTGGCAAGGTAAGCAACCTCTATAGCAGAGAGCTCATCATCAAATCTACCAACCTCAACATCATTAACTGACTTAAGAGCCATTGATTTGGATTTGCTTGTTTTGGGTAGGTCCAACTCATAGGATTGAAGTGATCCTACAAGTTCATCAACAGGGATGGAGTCCACATCCTTGCTCTTAGTGATGGCAGTCACCTTGAGTCTAAAATCTTCAGTTAATGATCTAAGAATCTTCCTAACAATTTTAGGTTGATCATAGATTTCACCCAAGTTAAAAGCAGAATTAACAATATCATTAAGTTTAGCATAAAATTCATTAAAAGATTCATCATCAAACATCCTAATGCTTTCAAATTTAGAAGTTAACTGCTGCAATTTGTTGATTTTGACAGCCTTTGTGCCTTCATGCATAGTCTGGAGGATATTCCAAGCAGTATGAGCAACCTTAACATTAGAGATTCTCTTAAATTCCTCCATAGAAACAGCGTTAAAGATATCATTCATAGCCTTGCTATTGAACGCGGCTACTTCTTTTTAAGAAGTTTGCCACTCACTAACAGGAGTAGTGGGCTTCTCCCATCCGTATTCAACCGAGTTCCAGACTCTATCATCAATAGATTTCAGGAATGTTTTCATCCTTACTTTCCAATAAGCATAGTTATTCCCATCAAAGTGAAGAGGGATAACAAGAGAATGTCCGTGTTTCATGACAACAAGGGTCAAGGATCAGCTCAGTGATCAAAAGATCAACAACAAGAGAGCTACCCGCTCTGATACCACTTGATAGTTTTTAGACCCCTTAAAAACACAATTGGATTAACCTAGGTAATTAGCCAAGTTGTTACTTAGTCCAAATTTCAAATCTAGGTTATCACAATCAAATAATCATATCATGCAAAGTAGCGGAAAGATAAATAACACAATGATATGATCACTCAGGAAACCAAACCGGTAAAAACCTGGGGAGGATTTAACCTAGCTATCCTCAAGGTAAACTTGAATCCACTATCTTGAAAGAATCAAAGTTCATACAATAAGACTTACAAACCCCCACGCTCGACTTCTTATTGCTACCCACCAGTAGAACTTACTGACACGACCACGTGCAAGCTCCGAAACCACGGACTCCTTCTTTCTTGGATTCACCACCAGATACAAGCATACCCGTTTGTGTTTTCTTTAAGTTCTTATGGCAGCAACTGAATTGATCATCAAGGTGTAGATAACATCTCCTCCTTGAAAACCCTAAGCTTGTGTAAAGGAAAGCTCTTCACAGATCTCACAAGAGATTTACACAAACAGCAATATGAGCAACACTAAAATGTGGCTAGGGTTTGCCTTTTATACCTAGGGCAAATTAGAAAACCCTAAACGTTTTAAAACAAAACTAGGGCTGAGTTGGAATTCTGCTGAAAACGCTTCTGACCCGATTTTCAATTGATCGAGCCTAAGCTTCGATCGATCAAACCAGGCCGAGAAGCATAAATGCCTTTTGCATCAACTTATTCCAACTTTACATAAATGAATCAACTTTGAGCAAGTCTAAACACAACTAAACATATTGTTTTGATCATGGTTTGCCAACAATACATATTAGAGTTCTAAATACATAAAATCCTAAGTCTTTAGAACCTAAAATACATTATTAAGAATTTTTATTTCTAAAGTCCATTTCTCTAAGTCCCAATAAGATGGGAACAAATTTCTAAAGTCCATTAAGTTCCATTTAAAAGAAGTCATAAATTATCAATAAAATAAAAGATCAAAATCTATTATCTAGTAGGTTTGACTGAATATGGTAGAATTGGTTATTATTAGACTTATACCATAAGGGAAAACCTACTTGTTCCATCAAATCATGTATGGAACCTGAAAGTTACTAATTGTTACTGATAGAATTTGAATCCATCTTTTTCTTTATTTTTTAACAAATTGTTACTAATAGGATTTGAATCAATCTTTTTCTCTCTCTATCTCTTTTAACAAATTGTTACTAATAGGATTTGAATTCATCTTTTTTCTTTTTTTAACAAATTACTGCTAATAGGATTTGCATCTAGAATATACATGTCCTTTATGAAATTATTTATTTTTTACATATGATGCAAGGGCTGATTTAGCTTTTAGAGTTGGTTCTTACAAAGTCCACATTAGCATCAATAAATCATAAGTTCACAACTCAAATAATACAGAATTAGTTTTACCTTTTCAAATCACCCCCCATTCAGCAGTCACCTAACCATGCAAAGACAATGTCCATATTATTCTAAATATAAACAATAGCATCAGCATCAATCTAACTTATCTACAATCGTATTATTCTAGCTAGAATAATACGATTGTAGATAAGTTAGATAGCCATGTAGAATTATTCTGAATATAAGCAATAATGTTACTTAGCCATGTGGAATTTTGCTAAATATAACTATCTGGAGATTATATATAAATACAAACATTAGCATCAAAAAAACAAAAGAACAAAAAAAAAAAACATATCTACCACTACCTAGCAAAAATAGCCTTCCAAAAAAAAAAAAAAAAAAAACGATGGCACTAACTGCTACTAGCACAGCCACCATCACCACTTTACTAATCTCCCTCTTCTTCCTCCCCAAAATTTATTCTTCTGAATTCACCCATATACGTTTTGCAAAAGCAGACGTGGATCTTTTGGAATTTCCTCTAAATTTAGAATTCTTTGAAGCTGAATTCTTTTTGTATGGTGCTTTGGGTTATGGCTTAGATAAAGTTGCTCCAAATCTAACCAAGGGAGGCCCAACACCCCTTGGTGCTAAAAAGGCAAATTTAGATCATTTTACCCAAGATGTTATCCTGCAATTTGCTTACCAAGAAGTTGGACACTTGAGGTTTCTCTTTTAATTTCTTTTGGGGTTTTTTGTTTGGGTTTAATGGCTAATGGGCTCCAGTTAGTTTGATTGATAAATATTTTTGGCTTAAATAAGGGATTTGGGTTTGAATACCACCTATATTGAATAGAAACACATTGATGTCTTAACATAATGATAAACAATTATCATAATGTAGATACTATAGATTTTAAATCCTATCATAGCTATAAATTTTAAAAAACAATTATCATGGTACTTTTTTGATAATCAAAATTATCATGGTACTAACTATTAAATTCTTGATGCAGGGCCATTCAAAAAGTCGTTAAAGGATTTCCAAGACCATTATTAGATTTAAGTAAAGAATCATTTGCAAAAACAGTTGATGCTGCAATAGGGAAAAAGTTGTCCCCACCTTTTGATCCTTATTACAGTGGAGTTCACTTCCTCCTTGCATCTTACCTTATTCCTTATGTTGGACTTACTGGCTATGTTGGAACAATTCCAAAACTCAAAGCCCCTAGTTCTAGAAGGGTAATCAAGATTTAAACCTTTTTTTTTTTTTTTTTTTTGAGAATCAATCAAGATTTAAACTTGATCCATAGTAATGTTCTACAAAACAGAAAGTATCAATAATCTATTGCTTCTATGCGCATGTGTGTGTATATATATATATATACACAGTTATATACTACCATTTTTTTTTTTTTTGTAGAATAAACTATTTTTTTTATGCTAAGAAATGATAAAGCTTTTTTTTTTTTTTTTTTGAGGATACAGTAATACTTATTTTTAAATATGCTTATAATATATTACATAAATAAAGTACTACTACAAAATGGCTTAATCTTTGTAGTAGTAGCCTAGGGTTATAAGGACTAAAACTCTAACAGACACAACCAATGTGGGATAAACATCACTTTTTTTTTTTTTTTTTAGGAAACAGTAATGCTTATTAGAACACACAAACAGTAATAAAGCTTGACAAATGAAATTTGTAATTCTTTTAATGGTCCATAATCAAGTTATGTTTCATATAACTCACCTAATAACTTTTTTATTATATTAAAATTTTAAAAATCCTATCATTGAATTATATATGTTTTCTATATTTTTAACGTACAACCCAAATTTGGTATCAACTAGATATAATTTACTTTTTAATTAGCAGTATCATTTTTTTCAAACTATTTTTAAAGTAAAAAAAAAAAAAATTGAATTTTAAGCATTTCATAAATGAGATGATAATTAATCTCTGATCATCTTTATGTTTTGCATACATATAAGATAAAAGGAGACAATGTAATTCAAGTTATTAAACAGTGGTTTTTTCAAAATTTACATTTAATATATATAGTTATTGAATAGTGTAACGTTGATAAAAGTTACACCAAATTTAATGTAAACCCAACCCTTTTTATTATTTGAGAAGTAGATCGATAGAGCACGGAAACAAGAGTACATTCACAACACTTACTTTAATATTATAATAAATTACTACTTGTCCAAAAATTATCAAACCATTATTCTAACAATGTCGAGTTGTATATGTTCAGCTTGTTGCAGGCCTTTTAGGCGTGGAATCAGGCCAAGATGCTGTTATTCGAGCATACCTATATGAGCATGCAAAGGAGATAGTGTCACCATATGGACTAACTGTGGGAGAGTTTACAAATCGCTTTTCAGAACTAAGAGATAGGCTTGGACATCAAGGTCACAAAGATGAAGGCCTTGTGGTTCCTCTAGTTGAAGGTGCTGAGGGAAAGATCAATGGAAACGTGCTTGCTGGAGATGTAGACTCTGTTGCATTTGATAGGACCGCAGAAGAGATATTGAGGATTGTGTATGGCTCTGGTGATGAGAAAAAACCTGGTGGATTCTATCCAAAAGGAGGCAGTGGTCGCATTGCTAGATCTCATCTACTTTAATTATATGCACACAACTTTATTACAAGAAACCAAGCTTCGGTGTTTTATAGTTCATTGTTTAAGCTATGTGCCCGTTGCATTAATAATGAATAAAACCACGTTCCTCCTTGTAAAATGCACTCCCCCCTAGATCGAGGGTTTTACATGGAGTCGCCACTTATTTAATTTAAAAGGAAAAATAAGAAAACCTTTAATGAAAAATACTTTTGTTGTATTAATGTATATGACAATTTACATCAAATTTTGTAACAAAAATTTACAATGCTTTTTTGTCCTAGATACAATCTAAGAAAAGTAAATTACATTGCTTTATTTCCTAGTTACATTCTAAAAAAAAAGTAAAATTGTATATACAAGAGCATTGTCTAGAACCCTTGATCTTGGTTCGGAGGCTAATTTACGAGATGGGAAGGGATTAAGCACCCATCTCGCCCGGTAAAACTGGTCTCCTAGGTTAAGGTGGCCAATGTCATGTCATGTCAAACAAATACAAAGAATATGTCATATAAACATGTGATTTGCAGGAATTGTAAATAAATATGTGTTAAGGGAATTTGACATAAAGAGAAACAAAAAAAATAAAACTTGTTAGATAACAATTTTAATGTAAAAAATGAAGGTAATGGTATGTTCATCGAAGAGATCAATATAAATAAAGAATTCCTAGCCTAGACATGTTCATCTAAGCATGTGAAGGGAAAACAAAATTGTCATGTTATTTGTCATCAACATAATTGCAAAGAGAAACAAATAAAAATAAAACCTTTAAGCATATTCGATCATCCAAGCAATTATGAAGAGAAGTAAAGGAAAAAACCCTAGACATGTTTATCTAGACAAAATCAAAATACTTTGACATGTTTGTTCAAGCATTTGAAAAAGTAAAACAACTACCTAGACATGTTCATCTAAGTATTAAAGAGAAAGTTGTGTTTTAGCCTAGAAGTGCTCATCTAAGCATTCGAAAGAAAATTGTGTATTAGCCTAGAAGTGTTCATCTAAGCATTCAAGAGAAGGTTGTGCTATAACCTAGAAGTGTTCATCTAAGCATTCAAGAGAAAATCAATACGACATATAGGCATGTTCATCCAAGCATAGCATAAAAGAAGTGAATTTATTCTAGCATGTACAAAAAATTAAAGAACACAATTAACTACTTAACAACATAAATTAAAAGGGGGAAGTGATCACTTAAAGGGCTAGGGAGAAAGCAAGGCAGTACTAAACTACAACCACAGTAAGAACAATGGTTGCTCAACAGCTTTTCTTTTCTGCTTTCTCACTAGCTCTCTAAAGGGAATTCGGGGTCTAGAGAATGAAAGAGGTCTTCTCTATTTATAGGGGAAGGGATGGCTTAGCTTTAAAGCTAAATTATTAGCTTTCTTCTGAAGCTAAGGGAGGAGATAATCTGTTTAAATGAGCTGGGGACGGATTTGGTGTTGATCTCCATTCAAATTTTGAAATGATGCTGCACCTGCTTCGTATTTTGGCTCTAATTTTCCGCTCAAAATTCCAATTGATTCAAGATGGATGTTTTTTGAAAGGAAATTCAATTATCTACAACTTTTTCAGAAATAGAGAAAGCCAAATTTCAATGTTATCCATGCCAAAAATGTGTTTCAAATTGCTGCTGAAAATAGTAACGTATTTTGAGCATTTTTGAGTTTTTTCACAGGCTGTATCTGTTTCTTTACCCAATTTATTTTTCAAAAATATTTCTTCTGAAGCAAAGGGAAAGGATAAGTCTATTAGATAGGCTTGAACAGATTTGACGTTGAACTCATTTGGAATTTTGAGAGAAAATTGAAGATAATGCTGAATTTATGTTGTCTTCTGCACCTGTTTCGTATTTTGGCCATAACTTGCTGCTCAAAATTCCAATTGATTCGGGATTGATGTTTTTTGAAAGGAAATTTAATTCTCTACAACTTTTATAGAAATAGAGAAATCCAAATTTCAACGTTTTTCTGACCAAAAATGTGATTCAAGTTACAGCTGAAGATAATGACGTTTTTTTTGAGAATTTTTTCTTTTCTTTTTTTTTTGAATTTTTCATGGATCATATCTCCGGAATTTTTTCAAAAGAGCAGATAAGATGCCATAAAGAAAAACATTTTTTTATTATTTTCTTTTTAAAAAAAATGAAATAAAATGAAATCCAATAAAAAATCACACTTGATTAATTTTAAATTAATTCTTGTGAGAACCAATCAAAATTAAGTGTTTAGAATAGGATGCGATCAGGCCCATCGTGTAGGCAGGCCATGATCATTGAAAATTGCTTGTATGATAACTTTTGATCAGGTGGTCCGATCAAAACCCATGACATACCATTATGATCGTTAGAACATCAAGATTTGTTTTGTTTCACAAATCTAAAGATCTACCGGTTGGTTAAATGCAAGTTATAAAATTGGGTGTCTACACTCCTATATTTTGTCTATAGACAAATAAACTAACCACTCATTTCGTTTGTATTTGGTCCATAGCCAACTAAACTAACCATCACCCGTTATGTTTCTTTCTAAAAATGATTAAAAAGTGCCGTGTAGTAGTATATCATATGTATAATATGAAATATATCATTGATTCTATAGATAATTAAATTAAACTAGAATCTAGCACATGTCCCATGAATGGATCCAAACATATGTGTTGGGGGACCACAATTTGACTCCCTACAACCACTCTAAAAACAGGCTCGCATGGTGTGATGTCAAATGCCATAAAAGATTTGAGTGTGTCTTCCTCATCACCAATTGGTTTTGTGGTGGAATAGCATAGCTCACGGTCCAACAAATGGTATCAGAGCCAAGGTCATGGGTTCGAGTCACGGGAGTGTCATTGTGAGGTAGGGATTGTTGGGAGGACCACAATTTGACTCCCTACAATCACTCTAAAAATAGGCCCGCATGGCGTGATGTCGAATGCCATAAAAGATCTGAGTGTGTCTTCCTCATCACTAATTGGTTTTGAGGTGGAGTGGCATAGCTTATGGTTCGACAATATGATATTCCTAACATATGATATTCAGAATATTCAGCTAAAAAAAAAAAAAAATATGATATTAAGAACATTGATATATTTTACAATTTTCATATGCTTAGACCAACTTCAAGTGATGTTTATATTTTTATTACTAATAATGGTGCTCCTATGACCTTGGTCAATTCTTTTCTCTGGCAAAGCTTGCATATACAATGGAAGTTAATGAGAAGTGTCATGTTTTTAGTTTTGGAGTGTTGACTTTAGAAATAATTTTGGGAAAGCATCCGAGAGATCATATCTCATTTCTGTCATCACCAACATTTACAACTTGTGATATACTGTTGAAGGAAGTATTGGGCCAACGCCTTTCACTCCCAATGAATCAAGCTGCAACAGAAGTGCTCACCATTGCAAAGATTGCAATTGCCTGCTTGCACACCATCCCACAATCTCGCCCAACAATGCAACAGGTTTCTCAAGAACTTTCAACTGGGAAACCACCTTTCCCAAATACATTACACATAATCACATTAGGAGAATTGGTGAAGTAGTTGATCTCAGAGGCTCAACTGTATAATAACTTGATTTGTTTGTGTTCCAATTGTCGTCCCTCTACTTCTTTACATACATCCCCTCCTAATAATATGTTTGATTGGCAAGAATGTATTGTGTTTGATTGGCAAAAATATATACATCGAAATGCAAATTCGAGAATTTCATTAATAAAACCAAAAAGAGTTTTTAATTATTTGAATCCTTAACAAGTATATTCAATTCATTACTCAAGAGTGTTTTTAGGTTTGGTATATATATATATATATATATATATAGAGAGAGAGAGAGAGAGAGAGAGAGAGAGAGAGAGAGAGAGAGAATAACCCCATCTAAAATAACTCTTTCCAATAATAGAAAGATAGAATGCATGTGGCCAAACTCTAGGGCAACATGATGTACTAAATAACCTTCATATATCTCTAGTCTATACTCAAAATATGTCATTTGTTTAAGTTGTTGAGTGATTCAAAGTGACAAAAGAGAAAAGAGAAAATAAAGTCAACATCTTTGCTATGTACTGAACTTGGTTTTTTACAATAAACTCAATCCATGGTTCATGTACTAGAAAATCTTTGGTCAAAAGTAGACTAACTCGGGATAGTTTACTTTTATTACGAGACTATAATAGGTGTGAGAGACCTCGAAAGTGCTTTGCAAAAAGAGAGACCACTTCCCTCAAAAAAAGAGATTTAGGTACCTTTTTAGGGCACCTCTCTTTTTGGCTAAGTGGTATGGAGTTGCCATGATAGGCCAAAAACGAATTGACCTCTTGTGATAAATTAACCAATTAATTTAGCCAAGTGAATTAATTAAGTTAATTAACATGAAAACGCGTGGTAGCACAAACAAATCACCAATAAACTAAGTATGCAGCGGAAAATAAATAACACGGTGATTTGTTTACGAATGGGGAAAATCTAACGGCAAAAACCCTACCGGGTGATTTTTAGGTCACCACTCCCGAAATTTCACTATTATCACAACAAGCGGTTACAAGTAAAGGAATCTCAGTACCTTATACCAACCTACAGTTGAACCCTTACCCCAATACCCAATTCGACTTGTTCTGTAGTGACAATTTCTCCTTTCAATGCACAGCTCCCAAGTACGCGACTAACCAATTGCGCGGATCCCAGTACGCGACTTCAATCACCAACTAGAGAAGGTTGTTGGCTGCAAAGTTCTTCAGTTCATCCCAACGATGAAGATTAAGAAGATGCTTGGTCACAAAACCCTACGGTGCACAAACACAGCAACTTCTTCAAGAACGATGAACTAAGAGCGAATTCTGTCTTCAGTCACAATTTGCTTGAACAAACCTTGCTCAACACTTGCGCAACTTGTGAACCACTTGACGGCCCTTAGAATAATCCTTTTATATGCCTAGGGTTAGGAGAAAAGAAGGCCCAAAGACAGATTCACGGATTCCAAGAAAACATATCAGAATTTCTATTTCTTTCTTAGACCTTGACAGATAGGAGGTGTCGAGCAACTGTCAAGCAGCTGTTGAGCACACGGGCTGAAACAGCTTTCTTAAGCTCGATAGATGTAGCTGTTGAGTTTTAATGAATTTGCACTATTCAGCTTGTTTCTTGGACGGACTTGAATGACTTCAATACTTGATCTTGAAACCTTGTTTCTTGAAGTATTAAAAACACCTAGATCTACCCAATTACAAGTAAAGTGTGTTTTGTTAAAGGATTAGCCAATTACATAAAATAGTGACATATGTTCTTAACAAGTGAACCACATATGTCCTAACAATCTCCCTCTTTGGCAATCCGTGACAAAACTACAATCAATAAATAAACATATGAGAGAAGTCATAAATCACTCAACTCATATTCACTTGTTTAATACAATAAAATCTATCCTAACACAAACTCTTGAAAAACTTTGCAAGAAGAGAGTTTATGGCAAGTAGACTTTGACAACCTGTATTTCTAAAACACTTTAAACAAAACTCATCAAGGCATCTTTGTGTGAAATAGAAATAATAGATTGCATACAAGTAATAAGAAGCATGTGCATAAAGAGAGAAAAGAAACAGCACATGCAAGGGGTAGGTGAAAGAAAAAAACATACATCCATATATAGAGAAGAATAAGTACAATGTATGTCAATAAATGGTCACAAGACCTAAGGTACAAGAATAATGTATCAAAAAAAGAGAAAAGAAAAGACACATAAAATCCTCACTACATCCCTCAAAATATCAACACTCCCCCTAACAAAAATGTCCTATACTAACTCTCCCCTTAAGTATGACTATTGTCATATACCCAAAACTACTCCCCTTTTTGTCACGAGTGACAAAGGGTAAGAGTGTCAAGTAGACATCTCATTGGTAGAGCTAGCATCTCCATCATCATCATTAGAAGCATCATCGTCATCACCATCATCATCATCCTCATCCTCAGAATCAGAATCAGAAGCCACTGGAGAAGGTGAAGGAGAAGCCTCAAGAGCAAAACCCCCTATAGTCGCCTGTCGTCTAGCAATGCGGCCAACACAGACGTTCACCTGATACAACTTTGTAGAGAGCGTATCTAGGCGAGCATTCATGCACTGAAGTTGCGCCATGAAGTCTCCTAGTGACACATCGCTTGTGGAAGAGGAGGGAGCGGAAGTGGATCGAGCAAATCGAGATGGAGTCGGACGGGTGGGAGCTGCTGAATCCGTCTGTCGCGACCTGAACTATGCCTCGCTACGTTTAATGGTAGCATAGTCTATGGCACAAATATAAGTGAACTGGTTAGACACAAGAAAAGGGACAGAAAAATGGTGTAAAATCCTCATGATAGCGGAAGGAAAGATGAGCTTATCACGGGATGCCGAATCCAGTTGAATATCTATAATGGAAAGAATAAAATGAGAAGGGAAATCAATAGTAAGATGCTCAAGGAGGGATAAAAAAAAAACCGAGCACAAGGCTCTGTAATGGAGTTATAATGAGAGAAAGGATGGAGTACAAAGGTTGTTAGGTTCTAAAAGTTTAGAACAATTAGCAAATCGTGAACACAAACTTGTCTAGATATAGATCTTAGAGTCTATAGGTTTTATTAGACAATGCTCAAGGTGATTTAAGTCAAGATTCAAGAACATACAAGCTGCAGGAAGAAGACTTCATATTCTGCCTGGTTTGATTGATCGAAGAATAGGCTCGATCAATCGAAAATTGTATCTACAAAATTTTAAGTCGGCCCAAACAGCAGCTTAAGCCCATTAAGGATTAGGGTTTCAGATCTACTTCTCCCACTATATAAAGGAAACCCTAAGCCACGTTTTTGAGACAAAAGAGAGAGAGATTAGAATGCCTCTTGTGCCTCTTTTGGTTTTAGGGTTTTGTACCCAAACCTCTCTAAAGTCTTGGTTGCTTGAGAGTTGTATTGTTGCTCATATTTTCTGTTTTGTGTAAATCTCTTGTGAGATCTAGAGGAGCTTTCCTTTACACAAAGCTTAGGGTTTTCAAGGAGGAGATGTTATCTACACCTTGATGATCAACTCAGTTGCTGCTATTGAAGCCTAAAGAAAAACAAGTGTGGGTGCTTGTATCTGGTGGTGAATCCAAGAAAGAAGGAGTCCGTGGATTCGAAGCTTGCACGTGGTCGTGTTAGTAAGTTCTACTGGTGGGTAGCAATAAGAAGTCGAGCGTAGGGGCTTGTAAGTCTTATTGTATTAACTTCGATTCTTTCAAGATAGTGGATTCAGGTTTACCTTGAGGATAGCTAGGTTAAATCCTCCCCAGGTTTTTACCAGTTTGGTTTCCTGGGTGATCATATCATTGTGTTATTTATCTTTCCGCTGCTTTGCATGATATGAGTGTTTTGATTGTGATAACCTAGATTTGGAATTTGGACTAAGTAACAACTTGGCTAATTACCTAGGTTAATCCAATTGTGTTTTTAAGGGGTTTAAAAACTAACAAAGGTCATCACCATGTTCAAAAACTGAGGGCCTTTTGCAAAGCTCGAATAGTAAGTGAATTGGCGCTCACCCCACTTGGAAGGATGCTCACAAAAAGCAGATTTAAGCTCATCCTTGGACACAGTCCACAAACACTCACAACCAGGATAGTCAGGGAACTCTACCCCAGGAGCCCGAAGCACATCCGCAACAAGCTGCGATGTAACAGGAATGCGCGTACCTCGAACGCGAGTGAAGAAAAGAGGTACTGAACGATCAATCCCGTACATGTTGAAGTAAAACTCCTAGATAAGCACGAGAGGACAAGTGACTAGGACGTTACACAGTGACTCCCATCCCCAACTGTGAATGACATCGGGAAGGTCGGTGTCAGCGAATTCCACCAGAATGGCTTGGCGTTTCGAATGAATGCCGCGTCTAGAAAAGTTCTCCGAGAATACCTTGTGGGTATCAACATCACAGAACCGAAGAGAGAAATGAGCAAAATCAGAAGATGAAGAGGCTCCGTAACGAAGAGGGTTCCGAGCTGGAGTAGATTTACGCTTAGGTGAAATAAACACGAATAACGTAAACAGAAAGAGAGGGACAGAAAAAGAGACAATCAGAAAAGCTCCAAAACATTTCAAAAAAATAGCAAGTATATTGAAAAAGACTACGTATGCATGGGAAATGCATGAACATGTGACATGCAAAGTAAATTGCATCATGGGCTCAGCCCAATCCAATCTTACCAGCACAGAATCAATTGCACACATCTAAAATGCATGATAATACGGTTATTATGCTAATGTGATGCAATGCATGAGATTTTAAACTCATTTAAGCAAAAACCCATCCTAAAATTTCAGCAAACACTCATCAATTTTGAAAAAACCCCAAAAAATTTTCAAAATCCCCAAAACCTAGGTTTCAAAACATGAAATGCATGAAGAATGAGAGATTAGAAACTTACCAAGTGAAGAAAATCTTGAAAAAACTTGAAGAAACCTTGAGAAGAAGATTGGGAGTGAGATGAGAGTGTTTGGGATGAGAGAACACGAAGCTATCGAGAGAGAGATCGAGGGAAATGAGGTTCGGATCGCATGAGGAGAATATATAAAGCCTCAGTAAATCTCAACAGATGAAGGTGTCGAGAGGTGTTGAGAAAGGTGTCAAGCCAAGTGTCGAGGATTTGGCCGTCGACAGATACAGGTGTCGAGGTACAAAACATCAGACACAAGAGATAAGGCTCGATCGATCCACCAGGTGTCGAGAACCTATTGAGGGGACATGAACTTTCTCGATCGACCCACCAGGTGTCAAGGAGGTGTCGAGATTGCGATAAGAAAAAGCTTGGAAGCTCGACAAATAGCCAGGTGTCGAGGAGGTGTCGAGGAGGTGTCGAGCTAGCTTTTAAAGACAGTTTTTCGAGAAGAGAAAAATATAGACATGAATGCAATCAAGCAAGCAACTCAACCAATGATCCAAACACCATATTAACCTCTCAAAATCATCTCTCAACAGCAATTTTAAGCACATGGATCCCAAAAACACACATACACACACACACACACACACACACACACACACACACACACTCACACACACACACACACACACACACACACACACACACAACAGGTCTAACCAATTTTATATTTTAAAAATAAGTCAAGATAGTTTAGTGAGTATACAATAACACATGTAAAACCTTGTGAGAGCCAAATCACATTGTACCTGCATATGTATCAAGAGTAGCAAAGAATATTTCGTGTTGTGTGTGAAAAACATCGTAAGATTGCATAAGTGTATACATGTTATGACAATTTGAGATATGAGAAAATCACTTTAACTTACATACAATCATAACTGTTTGATTGGGACTATCACCTTTGAGGTACATCCTATAACTCCCACATCTCCTAGAATACACGCTTGCAATCATATTTAAAAGCATTTTTGATCTTTTTGCTTTTTAGTTTTTTTTTTTGCATATTTTTCTTTTAAGCAAATCATGCATGGGCATATAAGAGATAGAGAAGAAAAACCCAATTATGTTAAGCTTTTGACATTCCAATTTTGCTATGCCGAAGCACACAAATGTCATTGACATTGCACTTTTGCTATGCCGAAGCATACAGATGTCATTTCATGATTAGCGGGCAACAGTGGTGAGATGATTATTTATGCCTTTCTTCTTAGGATTTTCTAGTCCTTCCCGTCAAGAAGAGTGATACAAGTGTTAAGTACAAGAGATAACTTAATCTTACTCATCACAAACAAAAGCCACAAAGCTCACTTGCTTAGTTGTGCATAGAGCTGCTCATCTAAGCTACAAGAGATACAAAGTTTAGAAAAATTTGTTTCAATGGCCATCCAAGGTACACAAGTACCAATGTACACAAACACACACTATTTTTGTATTTTTCTAATTTTTCAATTTTTATTTTTATTTTTATATGGAAAAAAAAAAAAAAACCAAACAAAAACATGTTAAACAAAGCAAAGTATAAAAACTAGACTGACTCAAAACAAAAGCAAAACACACAAGTTATGCAAAAACAAAAACAAGAAGAGAGAAAGAGAAAAGTGATAGAATCACTTGGAGTCCTTTTTCTTCCACACCTTGGAAGAACCTTTCCTTTGATTAAACCCTTGAACCGGCAGTGAAGGGGAAGAATTGAAACCGTTCAAGTTCGAAAGGAACATGAGGGCTTTGAGAAGATCTCCAAGGGGAGCAAGAGAGGATTGAAGTTGATTCTAGTTCCCAAATGCTATCATGCCGTTGCTCTGTTGAGTGGCTAGCCACTTATAGCAATTTGGTCGAGTATGACCAGCAACTCCACAATGATGACAGAAATGCTGCTTCTTCTGTTTAGGCTTTTGAGAGTTAGCCTTCTTAGCCCTAGGGTTTTTAACTTCCTTCTTATCTTGTTTAAGGGGTGCTCTTAAGATAGATTTACCTTTATCTAAGTTCTCACTAGCTAAATCAGTTTTAACATCATTGTTCTCAATTTCAACATTATTGCTAGGAGGAAAATAGTAGTACTAGTTGAAGCAATATTAGAGGAAGAGAAACCATACCCTAAACCTGTTCGATCAGAAGCAGATTTCTGAAGACTGAGCATCTCATTAAGTTTTGCACTTGAAGTCCTCTCCAATTGAGCTCTGACTTGAAACAGCTTCGCTTCAAGCTTCTTAGTCTTCTCAGCCAAGAAATTGTTCTCGAACCTTAGTGCTCCAATAGTCTGATTAGCCTCATCAAACTTTGTGGAAAGCTCTTCACGATCAAGTTCCACATCACTGAGCTTCTTGGTGGTCAGCCTATAAAGTTTCTCATGTTTCTCAAAAATCTTGTATAATTTCTCATAGGCTGTATGGATATCATCTTAATCATCCATCTTCTCAAACTTTGACTCCACTAATTCGTCTTCTTCATCCACATCTTCAACAATCCTATCAGTAGGATTGACAGTGGCAGTGAAGGCATTCAAGATTCCGTCATCCTCATTGTCGGAATCATCCTCAGGCTTGATGTCGCTCAAAGTAACAGCAAGTGCCTTGCTCTTCCCAATGCTCTTGAGATATGTAGGACACTCCTGTTTCATGTGACCGAACCCTTGATACCCAAAGCACTTAGGTCTTGCGGGAACAGTGTACTGACCGCCATCCCTTACATCCTTCTTCCCTTTGTCTTGACTCTTGAACTGAGAAGAACTGGATTGCCTACGGTCCTTGTCGAAGCCCTTTCCATTTGCAATCTTCATAAACTTCTTGAACTGCCTAGTGATGTAGGACTTCATCTTAGAATCTTCATCATCTGAAGACTCATCTATCTCACTGCTCTTGGCCTTCAAGGCCATGCTCTTGCCTTTACCCATCTTGCCAATCCTAGTCAACCCTAGCTCGTAGGTCTACAGATTACCAACCTGCTCAGTCAAAGGAATCTTGTCAATATCCTTTGATTCTTCTATCGCCGTGATCTTGGCATGGAATCTCTCAGGTAGAGATTTGAGCACATTTCTCACAATCTTGGGTTCAAGAATGGTTTCCCTAAGATTGAAAGCTGAGTTCACTATGTCTTTGAGCTTGGCATAGAACTCATCGAACGACTCATCCTCCTCCATCTTAATCTCTTCGAAGTTTGTAGTGAGCCTCAGAAGCTTCGAATCCTTGACAACCTTAGTTCCATCATAGGTTGTCATGAGGATGGTCCATGCTTCCTTTGCAGTTTCAGTTTAGGATATCTTCTTGAATTCCTCACTAGTGACTGCACTAAACAAAGCATTCAATGCCCTGCTGTTGAAGTTTGTCGTCTTGATCTTGGCTTCATCCCAATCAGCCGGCGCTTCCTTTGGCTTGGTCTAGCCTATCTCAACAACTTGCCACACTTTCTCATCTAAGGACTGCAAGAAAGCTCTCATGCGTACTTTCCAGTATGCATAGTTAGTGCCATCAAATAAAGGAGGTAAGATTAAAGACTGTCCTCTATCCATGACAAACAGGGGTCAATGGATCAACACAACAAAGATTAACCCTAATCAGAGTGTGCCTACTCTGATACCATTTGATAGGCCAAAAACGAATTGACCCCTTGTCATAAATTAACCAATTAATTTAACCAAGTTAATTAATTAAGTTAATTAACATGCAAACGCGTGGTAGCACAAACAAATCACCAATAAACTAAGTATGCAGCGGAAAATAAATAACACGGTGATTTGTTTACAAATGGGGAAAACCTAACGGCAAAAACCCCACCGGGTGATTTTCAGGTCACCACTCCCGAAATTTCACTATTATCACAATAAGCGGTTACAAGTAAAGGAATCCCAGTACCTTATTCCAACCTACAGTTGAACCCTTACCCCAATACCCAATTGAACTTGTTCTATAGTGACAATTTCTCCTTTCGATGCACGGCTTCCAAGTACGTGACTAACCAATTGTGCGGATCCTAGTACGCGACTTTAATCACCAACTAAAGAAGGTTGTTGGCTACAAAGTTCTTCAATTCATCCCAACAATGAAGATCAAGAAGATGCTTGGTCACAAAACCCTATGGTGCACAAACACAGCAACTTCTTCAAGAACTATGAACTAAGAGCAAATTCTGTCTCCGATTACAATTTGCTTGAGCAAACTTTGCTCAATACTTGTGCAACTTGTGAACCACTTGACGGCCCTGAGAATAATCCTTTTATATGTTTAGGGTTTGGAGAAAAGAAGGCCCAAAGACACATTCCCAAATTCCAAGAAAACAGGTCAGAATTTCTGTTTCTTTCTTAAACCTCAACAGATAGGAGGTGTCGAGCAACTGTCGAGCACACGGGCTGAAACAACTTTCTTAAGCTTGATAGATGCAACTGTCGAGCCAGGTGTCGAGTTTTAATGAATTTGCACTATTCAGCTTGTTTCTTGGACAGACTTGAATGACTTCAATACTTGATCTTGAAACCTTGTTTCTTGAAGTATTAAAATAGTGACATATGTTCCTAACAAGTGAACCACATATGTCCTAACACGCCACTTATTTTTTATATACAAAAAAGAAGAAAAAAAAAAAAAATGACTTAATTGTCCTTCTCATTGATTGAATAATAAAATACATAATTGAAAATTTGAATTTTACACAGCTTTGGGTCCTAGTTATAATCTACCAAATATACATGGATTTTTTGTCCTAGTTACATTCTTCCCAAAAATAAAAAGGAAAGATAAGACTAGATCTACTTAACCAAAGACCTAAATCTGGAGGCTGGGTTATGGAATGAGAAGGTGTTAGGCACCCATTTCGCCCAGACAGAGTTTGGTCTTCTAGACTCTTGTGACCAGTGTACCATTTTATGCATGTCATGAATGATATGTTGAACATGTGAAAATAAATCAAATCACACAAATTTATTTATGAATGAAATGTCTTCTTTTGTTTAAAAAATTCAGATCTGTTTTGATTGGTAAAAAAAATGGTTTTTGGAGATAAAAATTCAGATTTGTTTTTATTGCATGAAATATATTCTTTTGATTTGAAAAAGTGTCAGATCTGTGTTTTTAAAGAAAAAAAAAAAGGTTTTTAATGGCAGAAATATCAGATCTATTTTTTTTCTTTTTTTGTGAAAAAAAGGGAAAAGATATTTTTAAGAACAGAGTTTCACCCATTACATAAATTTATGCAACATGAATTAAAAACAAACACAAACATAGTAGTACATGATCTCTTTCTTTATTTCAACAATCTGCATGTATTAAAAAAGTCAATTTTGTATCTTAAGAAAGATATAAATCTATTTTGATTTGAGAAAAATTTAGATCTATATCTCTTGAAGACGCAAATCTCTTTTTGTTTGAGTAAAATTCAGATCTACATCTAAGAAAGATGCAGATTTGTTTTTATATTGAGAAAAACTCAGATCTACATCTAGAAAAGATGCAAATTTTTTATTTTATTTTATTTTTTTTATTGAGAAAAATTCAGATCTACATCTAGAAAAGATGCAGATCTGTTTTTATATTGAGAAAAACTCAGATCTACATCTAGAAAAGATGTAGGTCTGTTTTTATATTGAGAAAAACTCAGATCTACATTTAGAAAAGATGTAGATCTATTTTATTTTAATGAAAAGAATTATTTACATGTAGATTATTGACATTCAAGAAAGAGATTATAACAATCACATAAAAAAACAATAATTAACAATTCATGTTATGGCTATTTGAAAAAGGAAGAGATATAACATGCATCATCACATCATAAGAAAAAGGGTTAAGAAAGGACCTCTTGCATGAGCACTCTTTGTTCTTGAGAGGATGTTTTAGGGTTCAAAGAAACTTATTCAGTTCTCTTTGAAACCTAAAAACCCTAATTTTTGTAGCAAAACTCAGAGAGGGGATCAGCAAATATGAGCAATTTGAGAGCCTAAAACGTGTGCCTCTCAGAGCATAGAAAAAAGGTGCTGAATTATGAGGTTCAGTCTCTATTTATAGAGGCCTGAGGATTCTAAAAAATAGGTATGAACGATTAGGGTCTGAATTCGGACGCATCCTTTTGCGAAAAGTTCAAAAAAGGTGTGCCTTATCGTCACCCGAAGGCCGTTAGGCCAAAGCCCACATGATGGAAATTCGACACTTTTAAAGTGCCGTTCGGCACTCCAAAAGTGTCATTCAACTCTCCAAAAGTGCCGAATTGGCTCTTGGATAATGAACACTTCCGTATTCGGGTGCCATTTGGACTTTCCTTCTAGGGTTTTTTGACCGGTCCTCGTATCTAGACGTGTTTTCATCCTCCATTTATGATTTTTTGTATCTTTTCTGGATAATTGAGGCTTTTTAAGAACAATTATCTTGTGGATAAATCCCTTAAAATAAATCTTGATAAAGTTTAGATTATCCACAATTTTAATGTTATCTAGTCATCCATTTTATTCCTATGCATGCAATCCTACTTTAGACGCTAATTATCAACCAATCACAAAATTATCTAATTAATTTTAATTGTTCAACCAATCAGAATTAATTTAAATTAATCATGTGTGGTCAACTCTTCCTAGACACAATGCATATGGACCGTGTAAACTTGATCATGCGATATCTTTCGATCCGATGGTTTGATTTAGAAACCAGACACACCGTTGCGATCGTTAGAATCTCAAGATCATTTTTATGATATGCAATGAATGAATTGATATATGCAATGCAAAGACAAAATGATGTATGTAATGCAAGAACAAATTGATGTATATGATGCAATTATGATTTTTGGGGTACATGGATGGTCATTCGAGTCATTCTCCTTGATTAAATCATGGGTGCAAAATCAAGTGTCTACAACAGGCTTTGGTTTAGGCTTTTAAAGCCTTGATATGGTTTGGGCCACTTGGACCATGATATCACTAACGACACTTGGACCATGATATCATTAAGGGTCTGTTTGGTTAGAGGTGAAATAAGGAAGATAGAAAATAAATGAGAGAAAATGGGTGGGAGGAGTGTTTGGTTTGGAGGAATTTTGGTAGTATGTTCAAATTAAAACTAGTAACAACTTACCATTTAGGATTTGTTGTGAAAATATTGTGGGCATAGAACTTCTCAAAAATTGTCCATACAAATACAAATTAGCCCAAATCAAATTATTAATTATTAGCCCAAAAATTGTCCAAACAAATATTGTGGACATAGCACTTCTAAAATCGCTATTTTTTTTCTTCCAAAAAATGCACATTTTCAAATTATTAGTCTATTAGTGCTTACTTTAGTCTTTAACTGAATTTGTTGATTTTATGTGATACATTTTGTACACACGCATATGCACTAAAGTAATACCTAAATACTTTATTGAACATGATTAATGTGACAATTAAATGCTTAAGTTGAATATATAGAATGAACTTACAGTTTACCCATTATTCTTTTGCTAGCACTATGAACAAATTTTTTAAAAGGAAATCACTTATATTACAAGATTCGTCTTCTAAGCAAATTCGTATTGCACTTTAATAATCTTCTTTTAGATCCTAGGCTATGAGAAAATGTCTCATCTTTTCATCCTAATGATCAGGATGAAATAAGAAGAGTATATTTACAAAGAGGTTCTTGTCAACCTCTTGGCCATGATTTCCCTAAAAAAGAAATTAGTGGAGCATTGCGTCGATTTAATCCGAGTTAATTTTGCAATCTATTGCAAAGAAAATTTCGAGCTAATAGATTATTGCAATGAAGTTATCACTGCAATAACTTTATATAAATTATTTTACAATTTATAACAATGGCAAACATAAAACTGGAATATATCAATTAGGGCTATCCAAACCCGGTCGGTGTTCGAAAACCTAGCTAAATTGCCCGATGTCGACTTGATTCCAGCCCGAACCGAAGCTCCCATAGGTCAGTGGCATATAATATTTAATCTATTAGGGTGGTCACAATAGATTAGTTTAACGTATAATATTTTTTTAGCAAGTGTATATATACATTTTTTTTGCAAGTCAGACAAAAGTTAGGGTGGTCCTGTGACCACTCTGGCTTGCATGTGGAGCCGCCAGTGGTTAAGAATATTGTAATTCAATTGGTTGACATTTCAGTTGGGCCGCCCCTGTGTATATGTCTTATTGCACTTTTTAGTACTATTTATGGGTCTCATTGTACTATTCAACTAGTTTTTTTTTTTTTTTTTAACACAAGAAAATCATATCATGTAAATAATGCGGAAATATAAATAACAGACAATATGATAACCCAGGAAAACCAAACTGGTAAAAAGCCTGTGGAGAGTTTAACCTTGCTATTCTTAATGTAAAATAGATCCACTATGAAAGAATTGAAGTTTGTACAATAAGACTTAGACCACTACCTCGAATAGAAAACTTACTACCACGACCACATGATAGCTTCGAGTCCACGGACTACTTCTTTCTTTGATCTACAACAACCACAAGTTCTCCTACTTGTGACTTTCTTTAAGTTCTTTATGCAGCAACTAAAACGATCACCAAGCTCTTGACATGAATCTTGATCTTGATAGCCCTAAGTGTGTATGAAGGTAAACACTTCTTGATCTCACAAGAGATTCAACACACAGCACATCAAAAGACCTTTAAAAAGTAGCTAGGGTTTTTCCTTTTATACTTGGAGTAAAAACATGAAACCCTACAAATCAAGTCGGGCTTGGGCTGAGTTGGAAAATTCTGCAAAAAATTAATCTGCACGAGGTTTGATCGATTGAGTCTAATTTTCGATCGATCGAGCCTTGCAGATTTAGACCAATAAATCCTACAATCACTCGATTCCAACTTTACAATTAAACACACTTTGAGCAGCCTGAATCTAGATTTTAAGTTTTGATCATGGTTTGCCAACACATTACAATTTGAAGTTCTAATACATTTAGCTCCTAATTTCTTAGAACCTAACATGATTTCCAATGTTCCACTCATGAGAGTGAAAATGATAATAGATGTCACATCTTTGGCTTAGACGTGAGACTGTTTTTGTACAGAGTTGGTGGTCCAAGAATTCAAATGAGGAAGTGAGTAAAAATGATCACAACTTTGACTAAGAGTAGGACCTTAATAAGGAAGGAAGTTCATGAAGTAAATATATACATATATATATATATATATATATATATATATATATATATATATTCGAATATCTTGTATTAATAGGCTATTACTTTACGAAACTTATTGCAATAGACTGTAGATAATTGACAAAAATAATTTGGTTCAAATTATTGCAACAATATCTTTGTTGTAATAGATAATTACTTCATGTTTGTCATTATAATATATTATAAAATAATAGATATCAGGTTATTGCAATGATATTAGGCCTATTCACAGGTCAAGCCAAGTCGGTTTTGGACTCAACCTGAACCCAAATCGTTGGTGTCGGGTGGAGGACGGAGGGACCCAAAACTAACTACCAACGTCAATCAGTTAAGTCAATTTAGGGTTTGGGTGATGCTCGGGTCAATTCGGTTAGTGGTAAAGTTCACTAGAAATTGCAAAATCATCGCTGAAAACTACAAAACTTCTCCAAAATCTGCAAATGTTTCGACGGAATCTACAAAATTTCGTTGAAATTTGCTGTGATTTAGCCAGATCAGGTTAAATCCCACTAGATCTGGTCAAGATCTCGCCGGATTTGGTTGAGATCTTGCCAGATCTAGCTTGATCTTGTTGAATTTGGCCGAATTTCATATATAGCTCCGGTCGGGTTGGGTTGGGTGGCTTGAGTTTTGGAGAAGGAAACTCAACACTCGACCCGCCACTGTTGGTTCTTGAAAACGTAGAACCGCCATCGACCTACGGGAGCTTCGGTTCGACTGGAATCAAGTCGACGTCGGGCGATTTAGCTAGGTTTTCGAGCATTGACCGGGTTTGGATAGCCCTAATTGATATATTCCAGTTTTATGTTTGCCATTGTTATAAATTGTAAAATAATTTATGTAAAGTTATTGCAATGATAACTTCATTGCAATAATCTATTAGCTTGAAATTTTCTTTGCAATAGATTGCAAAAATAACTCGGATTAAATCAACGCAATGCTCCACTAATTTCTTTTTAGGGAAATCATGGCCAAGAGGTTGACAAGAACCTCTTTGTAAATATACTCTTCTTTTTTCATCCTGATCATTAGGATGAAAAGATGAGACATTTTCTCATAGCCTAGGATCTAAAAGAAGATTATTAAAGTGCAATACGAATTTGCTTAGAAGACGAATCTTGTAATATAAGTGATTTCCTTTTAAAAAATTTGTTCATAGTGCTAGCAAAAGAATAATGGGTAAACTGTAAGTTCATTCTATATATTCAACTTAAGCATTTAATTGTCACATTAATCATGTTCAATAAAGTATTTAGGTATTACTTTAGTGCATATGTGTGTGTACAAAATGTATCACATAAAATCAACAAATTCAGTTAAAGACTAAAGTAAGCACTAATAGACTAATGATTTGAAAATGTGCATTTCTTGGAAGAAAAAAAATAGCGGTTTTAGAAGTGCTATGTCCACAATATTTGTTTGGAAAATTTTTGGGCTAATAATTAATAATTTGATTTGGGCTAATTTGTATTTGTTTGGACAATTTTTGAGAAGTGCTATGTCCGCAATATTTTCACAACAAATCCTAAATGGTAAGTTGTTACTAGTTTTAATTTGAACATACTACCAAAATTCCTCCAAACCAAACACTCCTCCCACCCATTTTCTCTCATTTATTTTCTATCTTCCTTATTTCACCTCTAACCAAACAAACCCTTAATGATATCATGGTCCAAGTGGCCCAAACCATATCAAGGCTTTAAAAGCCTAAACCAAAGCCTGTTGTAGACACTCGATTTTGCACCCATGATTTAATCAAGGAGAATGACTCGAATGACCATCCATGTACCCCAAAAATCATAATTGCATCACATGCATCAATTTGTTTTTGCATTACATACATCATTTTGTCTTTGCATTGCATATATCAATTCATTCATTGCATGTCATAACAATGATCTTGAGATTCTAACGATCGCAATGGTGTGTCCGGTTTCTAAATCTAACCATCGGATGGAAAGATATCGCATGATCAAGTTTACACGGTCCATATGCATTGTGTATAGGAAGAGTTGACCACACACGATTAATTTAAATTAATTTTGATTGGTTGAACAATTAAAATTAATTAGATAATTTTGTGATTGGTTGATAATTAGCGTCTAAAGTAGGATTGCATGCATAGGAATAAAATGGATGATTGGATAACAATAAAATTGTGGATAATTTGAACTTTATCAAGATTTATTTTAAGGGATTTATCCACAAGATAATTGTTCTTAAAAAGCCTCAATTATCCAGAAAAGATACAAAAAAATCATAAATGGAGGATGAAAACACGTCTAGATACGAGGACCGGTCAAAAAACCCTAGAAGGAAAGTCCAAATGGCACCCGAATACGGAAGTGTTCGGCATCCAAGAGCCAATTCGGCACTTTTGGAGAGCTGAACGACACTTTTGGAGTGCCGAACGGCACTTTAAAAGTGCCGAATTTCCATCATGTGGGCTTTGGCCTAACGGCCTTCGGGTGACGATAAGGCACACCTTTTTTGACCTTTTCGCAAATGGATGCGTTTGAATTCAAACCCTAATCGTCCATACCTATTTTTTAGAATCCTCAGGCCTCAATATATAGAGACTGAACCTCATAATTCAACACCTTTTTTCTATGCTCTGAGAGGCACACGTTTTAGGCTCTCAAATTGCTCATATTTGCTGATCCCCTGTCTGAGTTTTGCTACAAAAATTAGGGTTTTTAGGTTTCAAAGAGAACTGAATAAGTTTCTTTGAACCCTAAAACATCCTCTGAAGAACAAAGAGTGCTTATGCAAGAGGTCCTTTCTTAACCCTTTTTCTTATGATGTGATGATGCATGTTATATCTCTTCCTTTTTCAAATAGCCATAACATGAATTTTTAATTATTGTTTTTTTATGTGATTGTCATAATCTCTTTCTTGAATGTCAATAATCTAAATGTAAATAATTATTTTCATTAAAATAAAATAGATCTACATCTTTTCTAAATGTAGATCTGAGTTATTCTCAATATTAAAACAGATCTGCGTCTTTTCTAGATGTAGATCTAAGTTTTTCTCAATATAAAAATAGATCTGCATATTTTCTAGATATAGATCTGAATTTTTCTCAGTATAAAAAAAAATAAAAAAAATAAAAACAACAACAACATATTTGCATCTTTTCTAGATGTAGATCTGAGTTTTTCTCAATATAAAAACAGATCTGCATCTTTCTTAGATGTAGATCTGAATTTTACTCTAACAAAAAGAGATTTGCGTCTTTATGAGATGCAGATCTAAATTTTTCTCAAATCAAAATTGATTTATATCTTTCCTAAGATACAAATTTGATTTTTTTAATACATGCAAATTTTTGAAATAAAAAAAGAGATCATGTACTACTATGTTTGTGTTTGTTTTTAATTCATGTTGCATAAATTTATGTAATGGGTGAAACTCTCTTCTTAAAAAAATCTTTTCCATTTTTTCACAAAAAAAAAAAAAAAAAAGATCTGATTTTTCTGCCATTAAAAACCTTTTTTTTTTCTTTAAAAACATAGATCTGACACTTTTTCAAATCAAAAGAATATATTTCATGCAATAAAAACAAATCTAAATTTTTATCTCCAGAAACCATTTTTTTTACCAATCAAAATAGATCTAAATTTTTTAAACAAAAGAAGACATTTCATTCATAAATAAATTTGTGTGATTTGATTTATTTTCACATGTTCAACATATCATTCATGACATGCATAAAATGGTACACTGGTCACAAAAGTCTAGAAGACCAGACTTTGTCTAGGAGAAATGGGTGCCTAACACCTTCTCATTCCATAACCTAGCCTCCGGATTTAGGTCTTTGGTTAAGTAGATCTAGTCTTATCTTTACTTTTTATTTTTGGGTAGATTGTAACTAGGACAAAAAATCCATTTATATTTGGTAGATTGTAACTAGGACCTAAAGCTGTGTAAAGTTAAAATTTTCAATTATGTATTTTATTATTCAATCAATGAGAAGGACAATTGAGTCATTTATTTATTTATTTTTTCTTATTTTTTGTATATAAAAAATAAGTGGCGTGTTAGGACATATGTGGTTCACTTGTTAGGAACATATGTCACTATTTTATGTAATTGGCTAATCCTTTGACAAAACGCACTTTACATGTAATTTGGTAGATCTAGATGTTTTTAATACTTCAAGAAACAAGGTTTCAAGATCACGTATTGAAGTCATTCAAGTCTGTCCAAAAAACAAGCTGAATAGTGCAAATTCATTAAAGCTCGACACTTGGCTCGACAGCTGCATCTATCGAGCTTAAGAAAGTTGTTTCAGCCCGTGTGCTCGATAGCTACTCGACACCTCCTATCTATCGAGGTTTAAGAAAGAAACAGAAATTCTGACTTGTTTTCTTGGAATTCGGGAATGTGTCTTTGGGCCTTCTTTTCTCCTAACCCTAGACATATAAAAGGATTATTCTAAGGGCCGTCAAGTGGTTTACAAGTTGCACAAGTGTTGAGCAAAGTTTGTTCAAGCAAATTGTGATCGGAGACAGAATTTGCTCTTAGTTCATTGTTCTTGAAGAAGTTGCTGTGTTTGTGCACCGTAGGGTTTTGTGACCAAGCATCGTTTTGATCTTCATCGTTGGGATGAACTGAAGAACTTTGCAGCCAACAACCTTCTCTAGTTGGTGATTGAAGTCGCATACTAGGATCCACGCAATTGGTTAGTCACGTACTTGGGAGCCGTGCATCGAAAGGAGAAATTGTCACTACAGAGCAAGTCCAATTGGGTATTGGGGTAAGGGTTCAACCATAGGTTGGTAAAAGGTACTGGGATTCCTTTACTTGTAACCGCTTGTTGTGATAATAGTGGAATTTCGGGAATGGTGACCTGAAAATCACCCGGTGGGGTTTTTGCCATTAGGTTTTTCCCATTCGTAAACAAATCACCGTGTTATTTATTTTCCATTGCATACTTAGTTTATTGGTAATTTATTTGTGCTACCACGCGTTTGCATGTTAATTAACTTAATTAATTCACTTGGCTAAATTAATTGGTTAATTTATCACAAGGGGTCAATTCATTTTTGGCCTATCAAGTGGTATCAGAGCAGGCACACTCTAATTAGGGTTAATCTTTGTTGTGTTGATCCATTGACCCCTGTTTGTCATGGATAGAGGACAGTCTTTAATCTTACCTCCTTTATTTGATGGCACTAACTATACATACTGGAAAGTATGCATGAGAGCTTTCTTGCAATCCTTAGATGAGAAAGTGTGGCAAGCTGTTGAGATAGGCTGGACCAAGCCAAAGGAAGCGCCGGCTGATTGGGATGAAGCCAAGATCAAGACAGCAAACTTCAACAACAGGGCATTGAATGTTTTGTTCAGTGCAGTCACTAATGAGGAATTCAAAAAGATATCCTCCACTGAAATTGCAAAGGAAGCATGGACCATCCTCCAGACAACCTATGAAGGAACTAAGGTTGTCAAGGATTCGAAGCTTCAGAGGCTCACTACAAGCTTCAAAGAGATTAAGATGGAGGAGGATGAGTTGTTCGATGAGTTTTATGCCAAGCTTAAGGACATAGTGAACTCAGCTTTCAATGTTGGAGAAACCATTCCTGAACCCAAGATTATGAGAAAGGTGCTCAGATCTCTACCTGAGAGATTCCATGCCAAGATCACGGCGATAGAAGAATCAAAGGATATTGACAAGATTCCTTTGACTAAGTTGGTTGGTAATCTGCAGACCTACGAGCTAGGGTTGACTAGGATTGGCAAGACGAGTAAAGGTAAGAGCATGGCCTTGAAGGCTAAAAGTAGTGAGGCAGATGAGTCTTCAGATGATGAAGATTCTAAGATGAAGTCCTACATCACTAGGCAGTTTAAGAAGTTCATGAAGAATGCAAATGGAAAGGGCTTTGACAAGGACCGTAGGTAATCCAGTTCTTCTCAATTCATGAGTCAAGACAAAGGGAAGAAGGATGCAAGGGATGGCGGTCAGTACACTATTCCCGCAAGACCTAAGTGCTTTGGGTGTCAAGGGTTTGATCACATGAAACAGGAGTGTCCTACATATCTCAAGAGCATTGGGAAGAGCAAGGCACTTGCTGCTACTTTGAGCGATACCGAGCCTTAGGATGATTCCGACAATGAGGATGACAAAATCTTGAATGCCTTCACTGCCATTGTCAATCCTACTGATGGGATTGTTGAAGATGTGGATGAAGAAGAGGAATTGGTGGAGTCAAAATTTGAGAAGATGGATGATCAAGATGATATCTATATAGTCTATGAGAAATAATACAAGATTTTTGAGAAACATGAGAAACTTTATAGGCTGACCACCAAGAAGCTCAGTGATATGGAACTTGATCGTGAAGAGCTTTCCACAAAGTTTGATGAGGCTAATCAGACTATTGGAGCACTGAGGGTCGAGAACAATTTCTTGGCTAAGAAGACTAAAAAGCTTGAAGCGAAGCTGTTTCAAGTTAGAGCTCAATTAGAGAGGACTTCAAGTGCAAAGCTTAATGAGATGCTCAGTCTTCAGAAATCTGCTTTTGATCGAACAAGTTTAGGGTATGGTTTCGCTTCCTCTAATATTGCTTCAACTAGTACTACTATTTTCCTCCTAGCAATAATGTTGAAATTGAGAACAATGATGGTAAAACTGATTTAGCTAGTGAGAACTTAGACAAAGGTAAATCTATCTTAAAAGCACCCCCTAAACAAGATAAGAAAGAAGCTAGAAATCCTAGGGCTAAGAAGGCTAACTCTCAAAAGCCTAAACAGAAGAAGCAGCATCTCTGTTATCATTGTGGAGTTGCCGGTGATACTCGACCAAATTGCTTTAAGTGGCTAGCCACTTAACAGAGCAACGACATGATAGCATCTGGGAACCAGAATCAGCTTCAATCCTCTCTTGCTCCCCTTGGAGATCTTCTCAAAGCCCTCATGTTCCTTTCGAACTTGAACGGTTTCAATTCTTCCCCTTCACCGCCGGTTCAAGGGTTTAATAAAAGGAAAGGTTCTTCCAAGGTGTGGAAGAAAATGGACTCCAAGTGATTCTATCACTTTTCTCTTTCTCTCTTCTTGTTTTTGTTTTTGCATAACTTGTGTGTTTTGCTTTTGTTTTGAGTCAGTCTAGTTTTTATGCTTTGCTTTGTTTAACATTTTTTTTTTTAGTTTTGCTTTGTTTTGTTTTTCATATAAAAATAAAATAAAATAAATTGAAAAATCAAAAAAATACAAAAACAGTGTGTGTTTGTGTACATTGGTACTTGTGTACCTTGGATGACCATTGAAACAAAGTTTTCTAAACTTTGTATCTCTTGTAGCTTAGATGAGCAGCTCTATGCACAACTAAGCAAGTGAGCTTTGTGGATCTTATTTGTGATGAGTAAGATTAAGTTATCTCTTGTACTTAACACTCGTATCACTCTTTTTGACGGGAAGGACTAAAAATCCTAAGAGAAAGGCATAAATAACCATCTCACCACTGTTGCCCGCCAATCATGAAATGACATCTGTATGCTTTGGCATAGCAAAAGTGCAATGTCAATGACATTTTTGTGTTTCGGCATAGCAAAATTGGAATGTCAAAAGCTTAACATAATTGAGTTTTTCTTCTCTATCTCTTATATGCCCATGCATGATTTGCTTAAAAGAAAAATATGCAAAGAAAACTAAAAAGCAAAAAGATCAAAAATTCTTTTAAATATGATTGCAAGCGTGTATTCTAGGAGATGTGGGAGTCATTGGATGTACCTCAAAGGTGATAATCCCCATCAAACAATTATGATTGTATGTGACTTAAAGTGATTTTCTCATATCTCAAATCGTCATAACATGTATACACTTATGCAATCTTGCGATGTTTTTCACACACAACACACAATATTCTTTGCTACTCTTAATACATGTGCAAGTATAATGTAATTTGGCCATCACAAGGTTTTACATGTGTTATTGTATGCTCACTAAACTGTCTTTACTTATTTTTGAAATATAAAATTGGTTTGACTTGTTTAGTGTGTGTGTGTGTGTGTTTTTTTGGGATCCATGTGCTTAAAATTACTGTTGAGAGATGATTTTGAGAGGTTAATATGATGTTTGGATCATTGGTTGAGTTGCTTGCTTGATTGCATTCATGTCTGCATTTTTCTCTTCTTGAAAAACTGTTTTTAAAAGCTAGCTCGACACCTCCTCGACACCTGGCTATCTGTCGAGCTTCCAAGCTTTTTCTTATCGCAATCTCGACACCTCCTTGACACCTGGTGGGTCGATTGAGAAAGTTCATGTCCCCTCGATAGCTTCTCGACACCTGGTGGATCGATCAAGCCTTATCTCTTGTGTCTGATGTTTTCTACCTCGACACCTGTATCTATTGACGGCCAAATCCTCGACACTTGGCTCGACTCCTTTCTCGACACCTCTCGACACCTTCATCTGTCAAGATTTACTGAGGCTCTATACAATCCGAACCTCATTTCCCTTGATCTCTCTCTCGATAGCTTCGTGTTCTCTCATCCCAAACACTCTCATCTCACTCCCAATCTTCTCCTCAAGGTTTCTTCATGCTTTTTCAAGATTTTCTTCACTTGGTAAGCTTCTAATCTCTCATTCTTCATGCATTTCATGTTTTGAAACCTAGGTTTTGGGGATTTTGAAAAAATTTTGGGGTTTTTCAAAATTGATGAGTGTCTGATGAAATTTTAGGATGGGCTTTTGCTTAAATGAGTTTAAAATCGCATGCATTGCATCACATTAGCATAATAACAGTATTATCATGCATTTTAGATGTGTGCAATTGATTCTGTGCTGGTAGGATTGGATTGGGCTAGGCCCATGATGCAATTTACTTTGCATGTCACATGTTCATGCATTTCCCATGCATACGTACTCCTTTTCAATATACTTGCTATATTTTTGAAATGTTTTGGAGCTTTTCTGATTGTCTCTTTTTCTGTCCCTCTCTTTCTGTTTACGTTAGTCGTGTTTAACGGGTGATAGTTAGTTTAGTTGGGTATGGACTAAATACAAACGAAATGAGTGGTTAGTTTATTTGTCTATAGACAAAATATAGGAGGAACGTGGTTTTATTCATTATTAATGCAACGGACACATAGCTTAAACAATGAACTAGAAAACATTGAAGCTTGGTTTCTTGTAATAAAGTTGCGTGCATATAATTAAAGTAGATGAGATCTGGCAATGCGACCACTGCCTCCTTTTGGATAGAATCCACCAGGTTTTTTCTCATCACCAGAGCCATACACAATCCTCAATATCTCTTCTGCGGTCCTATCAAATGCAACAGAGTCTGCATCTCCAGCAAGCACGTTTCCATTGATCTTTCCCTCAGCACCTTCAGCTAGAGGAACCACAAGGCCTTCATCTTTGTGACCTTGATGTCCAAGCCTATCTCTTAGTTCTGAAAAGCGATTTGTAAACTCTCCCACAGTTAGTCCATATGGTGACACTATCTCCTTCGCATGCTCATATAGGTATGCTCGAATAACAGCATCTTGGCCTGATTCCACGCCTAAAAGGCCTGCAACAAGCTGAACATATACAAGTCGACATTGTTAGAATAATGGTTTGAAATTTTTTGGATAAGTAGTAATTTATTATAATATTAAAGTAAGTGTTGTGAATGTACCCCTGTTTCCGTGCTCTATCAATCTACTTCTCAAATAATAAAAAGGGTTGGGTTTACATTAAATTTGGTGTAACTTTTATCAACATTACACTACTCAATAACTATATATATTAAATGTAAATTTTGAAAAATCCACTGTTTAATAACTTGAATTACATTGTCTCCTTTTATCTTATATGTATGCAAAACATAAAGATGATCAGAGATTAATTATCATCTCATTTATTAAATGCTTAAAATTCAATTTTTTTTTTTTTTTTACTTTAAAAATAGTTTGAAAAAAATAATATTGCTAATTAAAAAGTAAATTATATCTAGTTGATACCAAATTTGGGTTGTACGTTAAAAATATAGAAAACATATATAATTCAATGATAGGATTTTTAAAATTTTAATATAATAAAAAAGTTATTAGGTGAGTTATATGAAACATAACTTGATTTTGGACCATTAAAAGAATTACAAATTTCATTTGTCAAGCTTTATTACTGTTTGTGTGTTCTAATAAGCATTACTGTTTCCTAAAAAAAAAAAAAAAAAGTGATGTTTATCCCACATTGGTTGTGTATGTTAGAGTTTTAGTCCTTATAACCCTAGGCTACTACTACAAAGATTAAGCCATTTTGTAGTAGTACTTTATTTATGTAATATATTATAAGCATATTTAAAAATAAGTATTACTGTATCCTCAAAAAAAAAAAAAAAGCTTTATCATTTCTTAGCATAAAAAAATAGTTTATTCTACAAAAAAAAAAAATGGTAGTATATAACTGTGTATATATATATACACACACATGCGCATAGAAGCAATAGATTATTGATACTTTCTGTTTTGTAGAACATTACTATGGATCAAGTTTAAATCTTGATTGATTCTCAAAAAAAAAAAAAAAAAAAAAAAAAAAAAAAAGGTTTAAATCTTGATTACCCTTCTAGAACTAGGGGCTTTGAGTTTTGGAATTGTTCCAACATAGCCAGTAAGTCCAACATAAGGAATAAGGTAAGATGCAAGGAGGAAGTGAACTCCACTGTAATAAGGATCAAAAGGTGGGGACAACTTTTTCCCTATTGCAGCATCAACTGTTTTTGCAAATGATTCTTTACTTAAATCTAATAATGGTCTTGGAAATCCTTTAACGACTTTTTGAATGGCCCTGCATCAAGAATTTAATAGTTAGTACCATGATAATTTTGATTATCAAAAAAGTACCATGATAATTGTTTTTTAAAATTTATAGCTATGATAGGATTTAAAATCTATAGTATCTACATTATGATAATTGTTTATCATTATGTTAAGACATCAATGTGTTTCTATTCATCAATATAGGTGGTATTCAAACCCAAATCCCTTATTTAAGCCAAAAATATTTATCAATCAAACTAACTGGAGCCCATTAGCAATTAAACCCAAACAAAAAATCCCAAAAGAAATTAAAAGAGAAACCTCAAGTGTCCAACTTCTTGGTAAGCAAATTGCAGGATAACATCTTGGGTAAAATGATCTAAATTTGCCTTTTTAGCACCAAGGGGTGTTGGGCCTCCCTTGGTTAGATTTGGAGCAACTTTATCTAAGCCATAACCCAAAGCGCCATACAAAAAGAATTCAGCTTCAAAGAATTCTAAATTTAGAGGAAATTCCAAAAGATCCACGTCTGCTTTTGCAAAACGTATATGGGTGAATTCAGAAGAATAAATTTTGGGAAGGAAGAAGAGGGAGATTAGTAAAGTGGTGATGGTGGCTGTGCTAGTAGCAGTTAGTGCCATCGGTTTTTTTTTTTTTTTTTGGAATGCTATTTTTGCTAGCTAGTGGTAGATATATATATTTTTTTGTTCTTTTGTTTTTTTGATGCTAATGTTTGTATTTATATATAATTTGCAGATAGTTATATTTAGCAAAATTCCAAATGGCTAAGTAACATTATTGCTTATATTCAGAATAATTCTACATGGCTATCTAACTTATCTACAATCGTATTATTCTAGCTAGAATAATACGATTGTAGATAAGTTAGATTGATGCTGATGCTATTGTTTATATTTAGAATAATATGGACATTGTCTTTGCATGGTTAGGTGACTGTTGAATGGGGGGTGATTTGAAAAGGTAAAACTAATTCTGTATTATTTGAGTTGTGAATTTATGATTTATTGATGCTAATGTGGACTTTGTAAGAACCAACTCTAAAAGCTAAATCAGCCCTTGCATCATATGTAAAAAATACATAATTTCATAAAGGACATGTATATTCTAGATGCAAATCCTATTAGCAGTAATCTGTTAAAAAAAGAGAAAAAGATGAATTCAAATCCTATTAGTAACAATTTGTTAAAAGAGAGAGAGAGAGAGAAAAAGATGGATTCAAATCCTATCAGTAACAATTTGTTAAAAAATAAAGAAAAAGATGGATTCAAATTCTATCAGTAACAATTAGTAACTTTCAGGTTCCATACATGATTTGATGGAACAAGTAGGTTCTCCCTTATGGTATAAGTCTAATAATAACCAATTCTACCATATTCAGTCAAACCTACTAGATAATAGATTTTGATCTTTTATTTTATTGATAATTTATGACTTCTTTTAAATGGAACTTAATGGACTTTAGAAATTTGTTCCCATCTTATTGGGACTTAGAGAAATGGACTTTAGAAATAAAAATTCTTAATAATGTAGTATCAGATACTAATAGTTTCTCAAAAAAAAAAAAAAAAAAGGGAAAAAAAAATAGGAATGTAAATGAGCCCTAGGTAAAGGCTTTATGATTATGTGAGAAAAAAAATAGGAAGCGATCGACTCCTAAGGTAACGCTCCATTTATAAGCTCGAATATATATTTTGTTATAAAGAATGTAATTACTAATTAGGCATTTGTAATTAATTAATTTATAACTCAAATGACGGAACAAGGAGAATACAAAATGCAGTCCGCTGCTAATGCAATTACTGGTAGTGTTTGTCTTTTTTTTTTTTTTCTTTTTTTTTTTTTTTAATAATTATTTCCTTCTCTCTATTAATCTTTGGCTGTATTTTATTTTCTTAGCAAAAACATACAAGCAGTTAAAAGTAATTTAGTTTATTAACTAAACAAACAGACATTTTTTTTTTTTTTTTGATACAAAACAAACAAACATTAAAGGTTGAGAAGAATGCCAAAAGTTTCAAATCTAGTCGTATTTATGTAAAAAAAAACAAAGGTGAATTCATCAATGAAACAATCATAGTCCTGTTAGTTGTGGCTGTTAAGAGAAAATTTTTCGTTTCAATTAGGACTTAGAATTTTTGTTTTTATTTTATGGGAATTAGGACTTAGAATTAGTGTATACTTTATTAAAATAAAGAAAAGGAATTAGTGTATGCTATTTTAACAACTATAATATAATTGCCCAGTTTGTAATGTCATATCAATGATCCAGACACAAAGAATGCATATTTGTAGTGTCAATTTTTCATTTCAAGACAAGATTAATTTTTTTAATCGAATTAATCAATTGTTTTTCCATTCAATAGTTATTTTTAAGAGTGTTCTTTTTTATATTATCTTTCACCACTCCCATAGCCCATCCTACACTTATTCAATAAATATATATATATATATATATATATATATATATATATATATATATATATATATTTATTGAATAAGTGTAGGATGGGCTATGGGAGTGGTGAAAGATAATATAAAAAATATATATATAGTGCTTATACTGTCTGCAACTCGCACTACATTTATTTAGCAAAAAAAAAAAAAAAAAAAAAAAAAAACTCGCACGACATTTAAATAGTTGCTATGATTCAGTAAAGAAAAAAAAAAGTAATAAGCAATTACTTTATGAATTTTATTACAATAAATTGCAAATAACTAACAAAACTTTTTTTTTTTTTTTTTTGAGAGTGAATACTACGAACTTTATTAACGTAAAGAAGCCAAATCAGCTTGTACAAGAGACTGAATGTGTGGTGGAACAACCTCCATCCACACTAAAAAATCTGGTATGCTACTCGCATATTTAGCCAAACTATGAACTACAGAATTGCATTCTCTTTTTGAATGAGAATAAAGCAATTTTTGAAAACTTTGGGACAACATTCTCACATCCTCAAGTAACAGGCCAGTAGGGGATAAAAGTTGTCCTCCCTCCCTCAAAGCTTTTATAACAGCCAGTGAGTCCCACTCCAAAATAACCTGTGTCACACCCAAATCATTTGCAAAAGCTAAAGCTGTTGCTGCCACCATTGCTTCGACCTCCACTGCACTGTAAGCCTGGGGCTTACGCTTCGTACACGAGCCTAAAACCAGCCCCTTCTAATCCCTGATCACCGCCCCAACTCCTGAATAATTTTCCTTTGAAAAAACCGCGCCGTCGAAATTTATTTTAACTAAATTCGCTGGAGGAGGCACCCAACGTTTCTGCGTACCTTGATTGCGATGGTGTAAATGAGTCTCGGAGTCCAATAGCTTGGAATGGAAATCATTCAACATGGTTCGTGAGACCTCAGGAATTTGGTGAGGCGCAATGGCAAGGACTCTCACTCTGACATGGTTGCGTTGGTTCCATACTGTCCAGGCCGTGTATGCAAAGAGTTCCAGCTGCTTCCCTTCTTCAATCATCCACAACACCAACTGTTTGAAGTTGTCAAAATCCATAGAACAACGAAAATCCCACAAGGTCTGATCAGCCCACACGATGTCAACCTCTGAACAAGACCACAAAGCATGCAACGGGTCTTCAACAGCAACTCGGCATCGTTCACTGATTGGATCGGCAATAATAGTTCTCTTCACCAGCTTCTTCTTTGTCGGCAAAGCATTACGGCATGCCCGCCAAACAAAATTCTTTACCTTTTGAGCCACGCGCATAGACCAAATTGCCTTCCACAGGTGCTTATCTCTGAGTGGAGGAACCCGGATTGTTTCTGACTGCTCTGCTTCTTCTTTGAGGAACCTATAGCCCGATTTACAGCTATAGATACCATTACTCGTGAAAGGCCAGTATAGCACATCCTCTGTAGCAAGTTGACTTAGTGGAATCTTCTTAATCATCTCAGCATCTTCCTCCACAAAAAGGCCGTCCACCATATCTGTCTGCCACTGTCTGGCATTGGGATCAATTAGGCAGCTCACCAAGGAATGTTCAAAGTCCTCGATGGCGCATATGGGCAGGTGTGGAGGATATTTTCTTGGTAACCACCGGTGCTGCCATATGTTTATTTTTTCTCCATTTCCAACCCTCCACCTCGACCCTCTTTGGATAATATCCCTTCCTATCAAAATACTCTTCCATGCATAAGACCCCATTCTCGAATCCGAAGCTTCCATGAATGTGGAATTGGGGAAAAAACGGGCCTTGAAAACCTTATTGAGAAGAGAAGTTTTGTTGTGCAAAAGTCGCCAAGCCTGTTTTGCTAGCAAAGAGTCATTGAACATGGCTAGGTCTCTAAACCCCATTCCACCCATCATCTTAGACTTTGTCATTTCTTCCCACTTCAACCAATGAAATTTTCTTCGGTCACCTTGTTGTCCCCACCAAAATTTCTTGATTAGGACTTCAATTTCATTGCACAATCCAATGGGTAATTTAAAACATCCCATAGAGTAAGTGGGAATAGCTTGAATAACCGTCTTCAACAACACTTCCCTCCCCGCTTGAGATAGCAATTTTCCTTCCCTTCCTTGCAATTTCCTCCACACCCTCTCCTTAATGGAGTTAAAACTCGCTTTTTTGCTTCTGCCCATAAAGGAAGGGAGACCCAAGTACTTCTCATATTGCATAATTTCAGGAACCCCCAAAGCCACCTTAATCTCATGCTTCAAATCAGCTGGAGTGCTTTTGCTAAAGAATAAGGATGTCTTGCTCCTATTAACCTTTTGCCCCAAGGCCATCTCATACGTATTCAGAATTTCCAACACCTTCCCACATTCTTCCATAGTTGCCCTGCAAAAGAGAAGACTATCATCTGCGAATAGCAAATGAGTTAGTTTTGGTCCTTTCCTACAAAGTGAAAAACCATGTAAATCACCATTATTTTCTGCTCTCTTAATAAGCCCATTCAAACCTTCCGTACAAAGCAAGAATAGGAAAGGTGAAAGTGGGTCACCTTGTCTAATCCCACGGGTAGGTTGTATCAAACCACATGGTTCACCATTTACTAGGACCGAATAGGAAACTGTTTTCACACACCCCATAATCAAATGTATCCATCTTTCATTAAACCCCAATTTTCTCATGAGTTGTTCAAGAAAATTCCAATCTACACGATCATAAGCCTTACTCATATCCAGTTTAATTGCCATAAAACCATGAGATCTAGACTTATAATTTTGTAAACTATGTAGGGTCTCAAAAGCCACAAGGATATTATCAGAAATTAATCTATCTTTTGTGAAGGCCAATTGATGTTCTGTGACAATGTGTGGGATTAATTTTTTTAAACGGTTTGCTAAGACTTTGGAATAAATCTTGTAAAGAACATTGCAAAGGCTAATGGGGCGAAATTGGTGAGCATACTCGGGATTATGACTTTTTGGAATGAGAGCTATAAAAGTATGGTTCAAAGGGGTAAGTAAGATACCTGAATTCAACCATGACAAAATGGAAGAAATGACATCTTGGCTAACTATGCCCCAAAAATGCTGGTAAAAAAGTGGTGGCATTCCGTCTGGTCCAGGAGCTTTGAGGGGAGCCATTTGTTGTAAAGCAGCAACGACTTCTTGCTCACTGAATTCTTGGCTTAGCATACCATTCATCTCATCATCAATGACAGTATGAATACATGACAACACATCCACATCCTGTGACCCATTCGCCTCACATGAAGAAAATAGATCCTTGAAATAATCTACCAATACTACAACAATATCGTGTTGCTGATCCCGCCAATTGCCCTCCTCATCTCTAATTCCCTCCACCTTATTTCTTCTAAATCTTCTTGTTGCACGGCTATGGAAATACTTAGTATTCCTATCCCCATTCCTTGCCCATAATAATCTTGACCGTTGAGCCCACATAGTAGACTCCCTATCCAACAACACCTCAATCTCCTTTTTAAGCTGCCTAACCCGAAAGTTATTACCACTAACCATGGCTACAGATTCGACTTCTACTAGAAGCTTCTTCAGACGCTCCAACTCTTTTCGTACATTACCAAACACATTTCTATTCCACCAAGTCAAGTCCTTCCCACATTTATCAATTTTTTCCAAAACACCACCTTCAAACCCAAGAGTATCACCACTATTCCATGCTGAAAAGACCACTTCCTTACACCCCCTATCTGACAACCACATCTCCTCAAAGCAAAATATTTTTTTCTGATTAGGAATATCCAACCTCGATAAAACAATAAGGACAGGAATATGATCAAATGAATCACACCTCAAGTGATAAACCTTTGAACCTGGGAATTTTAAAAACTAGCTACTTATAGCCAAGCACCTATCTAATCTTTCCCAAATTGAACTTCCATTTTTGAAATGCCTGCTCCAAGTATATTTTGGGCCCTCAAAACCCAAATCCAAAAAGGCACATTCATTAATCACGTTTCTGAACAATTGCATCTGATTATGGGGTCAAGGTACACCGCCCAACTTCTCATCCTGTCTGGTAATTTCATTAAAATCACCACAGCACAACCAAAGTCTCTCCCTTCTCGAACTCAAATTCCGGAGTTTTTCCCATGCCTCACTTCTTCTTGCTGTCTCGAGTTCTCCATAGAAACCAGTCAAGCGCCACTCACTCTCCTGGTCTTTGTTGATAACTGCATCAATATAATATTTATCTAATCCCTCAATAGACAAATTGATTGATGATTTCCAATAAAGAACCAGACCACCACTTTTGCCTACCCTTGGAACCACCCACCTGTGATCAAAATTAATACTGCTTTGAATGAATTCTAGCCTTGCATCATCTGTTAGTGTCTCGGCTAAAACACAACAGAAGGATCTTTTGTCCGTACAAGTTCCACGGGCTTCTCTTCCTGTACGCAGGTTCCCAAGCCCGTGACAGTTCCACACTAGGCAACTCATTGTTGCTGGCGGGGCTGACTATCAGCCTCCACCAATATATAATTTTTCTGTCCATCAATCTGTGAAGCATGAATGCGTTTAGCAAACACCCCAGAATTTTCTTCAGATTCCTCCAAGTTTCTTTTCTGACCTGAGATGGGTTGCCCTGGCTTTGAACGACATTGGTAATATCTCTGTGTCTTCGTGTCCACCCTGGTAGGATACGTCTATTTTCATTAGACGGTGAAACCCTAGGAGCAACATGAGGAGCACGTGACATGGGAAGTGTTTCATGTGCCTCACTTAAAACCTCACGTGAGTTGGTGTTATTTTGAAACTCTACCGCCTCAACATCTCTTCCCACCCTACATAACTCTTCATCAATCACATTAAAGTCCTTTCCTGAATTATCATCCTCTGATAAATCTCCAATAATTACGGAATAATCTGGAATTGATGAGCTGTTAACGGTTTTGGACAGGGACTTTACTCCACGAGAACCGTTACGCATTATACAGTAACTGAGTTTGCGTTACAGCCCTCCTCCTCACGTGGTTGCTCTGTTTCGACTGCTCCGCCAGACTTTGGTGGTTAGCCTGAAGTTCGGTCTGCCGAGATATTAACTTTCGTCTTCTTCTTTTTTGCGTAGTACCCAGGGACCTGGATCACATTCTTCCTTGTCGCAACAAACGGCGGAGCACGGAGATGTGGGCCCAATGCTCCCTGGTCTGCTTTTAAGGTTCCTTCACTCTCGATCCAAAGGTCACAATCTCTATCATCGTGAGTTAGGCGACTGCACCAATAACAGATGTTGGGTAATCTTTTGTACTTGAAAGAAACCCACACTTCTTTCCTGTCATTTAAAGAGATAAGGCGACCACGACACAAGGGCAGAGACAAATCAATGGATATTTGAACTCTTATAAAATTTCCTGCATCAAACAACCTGGTATCCGATGGTTGAATCACCTCCCCCACCACCTCACAGATTTTTGTTCCCGCCTTATAACTCATATATTTAAGTGGAAGGCCATGGACTTGAACCCATAGAGTAGTTCTATCAAACTTGATATCCTGTAAAGGACTGTCACTATCATATCTCTGCATGACTACTAGGTGCTTGTCAAAACACCAAGGTTCACTCATGAGAATTCTGTCGACATCCCTCTTATTGTCAAAAGTAAACAAAAGTTTATGCTCACCAAACCTCTGAATTTTAAAACCGTTTCTAGCCCTCCAGAGAGGTGTTAAAGTTCGAGCTATTACGTCCACATTGATAGCCCTCTTCATCAAAAACTTCGCTGCTATGGAATGCTCAGTGGTGCTGTGCTCCGTTGTGAGATTGTAGCCTGGACCTTCTCTCTCGGATAGGGTAAGCCGTTTCCAAGATTGAGCCAGGTCTTCCATAGTGTTGATACCCTAAAACTGTTTCCCCAATCCCCTGAAAGAGAACCCCACAAACCTAGGAAAAGCCTTGCTATTCCAAGGATACTACCCAAACCGCCTTCAAGTGAAGGGACAAGCAAATTCTACACTGAAAAAGGAGTTAGATGAAAAGCACTAATTCCCTAGACAGAGAGAAACTTTTTATTTAGATTTTTATTGTATAAAATTACAACTGTACCTTAAAATGAAATACTAACAAAACTAATTCAGTTCAAAGTATTGCAACAATATCTTCGTTGTAATAGACATTTACTTTATTTTTGTCATTGCAATAGATTATAAAACAATTAATATCATGTTATTGCAATAATATATTTATTTTTGTGTTTTCCATTGTAATAAATTGTAAAATAATTTATATCAAGTTATTACAATAACAACTTCAATGCATTAAACTATAAGTTCGAAATTTTCATTGCAAATAAATTACAAAAATAATGCACTTCTTAGTCCTCACTCAATCACTCACTCAACCACAAGCACTATCACTTCAATCACAACACTTATTCTAACTCTCCCTCTCTTTGGCTTCGGGCTGCTCCAAAGCTAGTTGTGAGTGGACTGATTACAGTGACAATTTCCGTATGTGCTCACAACCAGATGAAATTCAAATGCTTCAAATGTAAACCCCCATTTCGAGACCAAACCTAAGCGAGAAGACCATAACTTCCAATAATCCTCTTAATGAATTATCTATATATATATATATATATATATATAGAGAGAGAGAGAGAGAGAGAGAGAGAGAGAGAGAGAGAGAGAGAGAGAGAGAGAGAGAGAGAGAGAGAGAGAGAGAGAGAGAGAGAGAGAGAGAGAGAGAGAGTTGCACTTTGCCAATTGATTACCAATGTTCCAACTTTGACTAAGAGTAGGATCTTAATAAGGAAAGAAGTGCATGAAGTAAAAAGAAAAAAAGAAAAAAAAGAAAAGAAAGAAAACAATTTATTTCTTCAAATATCTTGTATGTGGAGCCGCCACTGGTTAAGAATATTGTAATTCAATTGGTTGACATTTCAGTTGGGCCGCCCCTGTGTATATGTCTTATTGCACTTTTTAGTACTATTTATAGGTCTCATTGTACTATTCAACTAGCTTTTAGTTTTTTTTTTTTTTTTTTTTGTTTTTTTTTGTTTTATATAGTACTTTCAGTAAAAAGTTTTCAATTTCAACTAAATAAGTTGTTTTCAAACGAACCCTTAGCCTATTGCCCATGTAATTCTATAAACAAAACCCATGTTCTCTGTTACAAATCCCTAATTAGCAATATCATGAAGAAGGAAAAAATCCCCAATTTTTCTTACAATTATTTTATGTACATCACCAATGCTCCACTCCGCCATTAGTCACCACATCATCTTCTTGCCTTGAGCGGCCTTTGACAATGGTTGCTACCTTACAAAGCTTCTAGCTGGGTGATCCTCTCCCTTGTGGCCAACCTGTCACCCTACCATCCATGATGTTGTTCGCTCCTGTAATACCCGAAAAAAAATTTAATTTAATTTTTTTTAAAAAAAGAGGGATATTTAAGTAAATTTCTATGGGGCCAATTTTATAATTTCTAATTATAAGGGAGTTTTTAGAAAATAAGATTGAAACCCTAGCTATATATAAGCTTATTAAATCAACATGAAGTAGAGAAGGATTGACTACACCCTTGAGGTAAGAGCTTAAGAAATCTTATTCTTTTGTCAAATTTAGACTTTATGTGGTATTAGAATATTTTCTTATGTGGGTATTTTGACCAGTAATGAAACTATTTAAATATTCAAAAGTTTTAAGAATGCAAACAAAGAAAAGCTTAAATTTATTTTTTGTAACTAGACAGTGTACTTGTCGATTTTTCTAGGTTTAGTGAAAAGCGCATATTGAAGCTGCAGATTTAAGCGGGTGAGGGGTCAAGTTTCTGCACAGTATTTGTGTCACGAAACTGTACCGAATTGATGGATTTGGAGAAAAACAAAGGTCTAGTGAGTATAGGTTTAGGTTTGAGGTCTGACAAGTTATAAAATAATAATAATAATAAGCTGTAATGTAAGTGCTGTACTTGAAGGATGGCCCACGTCCTTGTCTTTCGTAGTGTGATATAGCACTAGGAGCTATAGCCTTTTCTTTTAAGGCATTAATGGTGGCAGAATAAATATATATATATATATATATATATATATATATATAGAAAAATATTATGATAGGTGGAATTTTGGTGTAAGATAAGCAGACAAATATGAGATATTTTTAATAGTCTTTCTTTTGGTCGGGTACCGTTATAAGTCTTTCTTGAATTATTTGATTATTGAATAAATGGTGCTTGTAAATTTGTTAGGTGAGATCTAAGGATTTTAGAGAAAGTGTTAGGGAGAAGTTCTTTGTGGTGAGCTAGCTGAGGTAAGTAAGCTTATCCTAATTGGTTTTATTTTGCGTATCTTAATTACCAAAAATTGTTTATAGTTGTTACAATTTTATTTCTATTGTATTACTAATTTTAAGTAAAGAATTATCACAAATATATCTGATTACTGAATATATGATGTATTTTATTTAATTGTTTTTTTTAGCTATATTGATTTAAAGTAAAGAATTATAGAAATATCACAAATAGATTTGAATATTGAATATATGATTATATATATATATATATATATATATATTTATATGTATTTGAATAAGATATATTTTTGTTAGAAACTATGATTTCATATATATGATTATGAACAATCTGACTATGAATTTATTCTAATACGCAGCCAATGGGGGTTATTCATTGGTACTCTGATACCCAAACTAATGGGGGTAATTCATTGGTACTCTAATACCTAGCCAATGAGGGTTATTCATTGGTACTCTAATACCCAACCCAATGGGAGTTATTCATTGGTACTCTGATACCCAGCCAATGGAGGTTATTCATTGGTACTCTGATTCCCAAACCAATGAGGGGTATTCATTGGTACTCTGATACCCAGCCAATGGGGGTTATTCATTGGTACTCTGATGCCTAGTCACGGGATATAGCGTGACCATAGTCATAAGATTGTTAAGAATATAAATTACGTTTTAATATTTGAACTATTTTGAGTCCTTAAAACTACATATGTGATTTTGGAAATGTTTGAGTATTTGAACTATTTTGAGTCATTAAAACTGCTTATGTATTTTTTTTTTTGGAACATATTGTAAGTTATAGCTTTGATATATGGAAAACTAACTACTTTCTAAACCATCTATGATATATTTGTCAGATTAAAGTATGTGATCTATTTGCAACTTATTATTTTAAGACTATGAAACTTCTTTAGTTATTTTTGAAAACCCATAGTATATTATAACTTTTGAAGATTCATATTACATCTTATTACTTTACAGATCTATTGCTTGATAGAACTTATTAGGACTTTGGTTACTTTTTGAGTTGTCAACTCACTCCCTTTTTCCCCTCCAGTTTCAGATTGTGAAGAATAGCAAGTTTTGGGAGTTTTGATGTTGTGTTGTGAGCAGGAAAGAAGCTTAGTGATTTTGAGATTGGATGGTCTTCTAATAGTTTTATATTTTTTGGCCAATTGGCATTATGTACATGAGATTTGGATTTTGTTCCTTTTAAATTATTGGAGATCTATTCATAAAGAAATTGTTGAGGTATTTTTGATTTATTTGATTTAATTTTTGAGGATAAATTTTAGTTGTTAAGAAGGCCTTGCACACTTGTAGGGTGCTTACTTTATAAGCGTGCGGCGGTTGTCACATGCCTGTCTTTATAGTTGGGTTTAGGGTGTGACGGATCCAATTTCTAAACCACTTGACTGAATTGGTGACTATTAGTATCTCCCTCTTTGTGATATATCCTAGGGTTTACTGAGAGAATGAAAAATATCGATTGAAAAAAAAAATCTAGGACCACAATATTTTGCACCACAACTCTAATGTGGCAAATATTATGTGGTGGGAAAAAAGTGATGGATTTATCTGAAAGTAAAAAGCAATCAATCAAAGTTTGCCACATAATATATTTGTGAAAAATTGTGTAGTAAATGTTGTGTTCTTAAAAAAATTAATATTGAATAAAAAAACAAAACAAACAAAGAATGGTAGTATTGATTGTTTTCATGATTTTTTAAATGTTGATTATCTTTATGTTTACGTAATACTATAATAAATTAATTTAAAGAAAAGTTAGAAAATATTATATAATGTTGTTACTTTTTTATTTTATTTTTTTAATTTGATGGTCAGAGATGAGGGATTTGATATCTGGATGTTTGCATTAAAAATGCGAGGAGGTGTCAACTAATTGAGTTATAAGACTCTTAACTAATAATGTTATTACTTGATTGTGTGCTGGTAGGATTGGATTGGGCTGAGCCCATGATGCAATTTCTTTTGCATATCACATGTTCTTGCATTCCCCATGCATACGCACTTTATTTTCAATATACTTGCTATATTTGAACTGTTTGGAGCTTTTCTGATTGTCCCTTTCTTCCTCCTCTCTCTCTTGTTTACGTTAGTCATGTCTATGGCACCTAAACATAAGTTAGCTCCGTCCCAGAACCCTTTGCGTTCTAGGGCATCGTCTTCTTCTGATCCTACTCCTTCTCACATTCGGTTCCGTGATGAGGATGCTCGAAAGGACTTCTCGGAGAACTTTTCTCAGCGAGGTGTTCATTCGGAACGCCGAGTCATTTTGGCAGATTTCACCGACACTGACCTTCCCACTGTCATTCACAGTCGAGGATGGGAGTCACTGTGTGACGTCCCGATCACTTGTCCTACCGTGCTGATCCAGGAGTTTTACTCCAACATGCATGGTTTCGATTTTTTAGTACCTCTCTTTTCTACTCGATTGTTGTCACACCGCAGCTTGTTGCGGATGTGCTTTATGTTCCGAGGGTAGAGCATCCTGACTACCCTGGTTGTGAGCGTCTGAGGACTATGTCCAAAGACGAGATGATTTTCGCTTTCTGTGAGCGTCTTACAAATTGCTGTGATCATCAGTTCACATCATGCAGAACTTTTGTTTTGCACCCACTCTCTCACTATAACTCTATCACAGAGCCTCGTGCTCGATTTTTGCTTTCTTTGTTAGAGCACCTCACTATAGATTTTCCTTCACACTTTATTCTTTCTATCTTAGATGTGTATAGGGATATGGCTACCCATGATAAGCTCATTTTTACTTCAGCTATCATGCGAATTCTATGCCATTTTTCTGTTCCTTTTCCCTCTTTCGACCATTTTCCTGTCATGTGTGCCATAGACTACGCTACCGTTAAACGTAGCGAGGTGCAGTTTAGGTCTCGACAGTCGGATTCAACAGCTCCTCCCTCCTGTTCTACTTTGTCTCATTCTGCTCCATCCACATCTGCTCTCTCCTCTTCTTCGGGCGATGTGACTCTAGGAGACATCATGTCGCAGTTGCAGCGCATGGATGCTCGCCTTGATACACTCTCTACGGAGTTGTATCAGGTGAACGTTCGTGTCGGTCGTATTGCACGACGACAGGTGACCATGGGTGGTTTTGCTCCTGAGGCTTCTTCTCTACCACCTCCTCTAGTGGTGTTTGAGTCTGAGGATGATGATGATGATGATGATGGTGATGACGATGATGCTTCAGATGATGATGATGGAGATGCTAGCTCTACCGATGAGATGTCTACTTGACACTCTTACCCTTTGTCACTCGTGACAAAAAGGGGGAGTAGTTTTGGATATATGAGAATAGTCATTTTTAGGGGGAGTGTTGATATCTGAGGGATGTAGTGAGGATTACTTGTATCTTTTTCTTTTCTCTATTTTAGATACATTTGTTCTTGTACATGGATCTTGTGACCATTTTTGACATACATTGTACTTATCTTCTTTATATATGTGATGTATGTTTCTTTCACCTACCCTTACATGTGTTGTTTCTTTTCTCTCTTTATACACATGCTTCTTATTACTTGTATGCAATCTATTATTTCTGTTTCACACAAAGATGCCTTGATGAGTTTTGTTTAAAGTGTTTTAGAAATACAGGTTGTCAAAGTCTTCTTGCCATAAACTCTTTTCTTGCAAAGTTTTTCAAGAGTTTGTGTTAGGATAGATTTTATTGTATTCAACAAGTGAATATGAGTTGAGTGACTTATGACTTCTCTCATATGTTCATTTGTTTGTTGTGGTTTTGTCACGGATTGCCAAAAGGGGAGATTGTTAGGACATATGTGATTCACTTGTTAGGAACATATGTTGCTATTTTATGTAATTGGCTTATCCTTTGACAAAACGCACTTTACTTGTATTTGGATAGATCTAGGATGTGTTTAATACTTCAAGAAACTGTGTTTCAAGATCAAGTGTTGAAGACATGCAAGTCTGTCCAAGATTCAAGCTGAAGAAGTGTTGTTCATTAAAGCTTGATAGCTGCTCGACAACACCTCGATAGACAGCTATCTGTCAAGCTTTATGAAAAACAGAATTCCAGTTCTGTTTTGACTCTAATCCGGTTTTATGTGTTTGGGCTTTCTTTTCTTCTAACCCTAGACATATAAAAGGATTATTTTAAGGGCCGTCAAAGTGTTCACAAGTTGCACAAGTTTTGAGAATAGTTTGTTCAAGAAAATTGTGACTGGAGACAAAGTTTCACCCTTGTTCATCTCTTCTGAAGAAGTTGTTGTGTATGTGCACCTCAGGATTTTGTGACCAAGCATCTTCTTAATCTTCATCATGTGGATGAACTAAAGAACTTTGCAGCCAACAACCTTCTCTAGTTGGTGATTGAAGTAGCGTACTGGGATCCGCGCAATTGGTTAGTCACGTACTTGGGAGCCATGCATCGAAAAGGGAAATTGTCACTACAGAATAAGTCCAATTGGGTATTGGGTTAAGGGTTCAACTGTAGATTAGTATAAGGTATTGAGATTCCTTTACTTGTAACCGCTTGTTGTGATAATAGTGGAATTTTGGGAGTAGTGACCTGAAAATCACCCGGTGGGGTTTTTGCCATTAGGTTTTCCCCATTCGTAAACAAATCATCGTGTTATTTATTTTCTGCTGCATAATTAGTTTATTGGTGATTTATTTGTGCTACCACGCGTTTGCATGTTAATTTGATTAATTAATAAACTTGGCTAATTAATCAATTAATTTATCACAAGGGGTCAATTCGTTTTTGGCCTATCAATAATTGTGAAAAAAATAGTTTATGAACTTTTTTTTTTCCACAATATGAGAAGAGAGAAAAATAAATTGATTTTACTTTACAATACTACATGGTCAATAAATTTTATAGGGAACTTAGAGCATCCCCATCAGTATGTGCAAAAAGTTTTCCATTTTGCACATCTAAAATCTACTTTTTCTATTTTACACTCCAACTTTTACAAAACACCCACATTAGTTTGTCTATTATCCACATTTACTCAAATAAAATATTCAATCCACAGCCACCATCAACCTACCCACCCAACTGCTGAGGAAGAAGAAGTACAATGAGATCGGCGGCTGAATATCAGAGATCGGCAGCTGAGGAAGAAGTCATAGTATTATAGGTAATCAAGCAAATTCAATAGCAACCCACCTTGTCATTTGCCTCGCAGAATTTCAATCTCTCAGTGAAGATCGAATCCCCATTGCTCACCTTAAACTAGTGTGATCCAATCTAAACACAAAAAGATAACAAAAAATCAATACCCCTATAAACAAAAAACGACACCAAAAGATGAAGAAGAAGAAGAACCTGAATGACAGCAAAAACCAAGTCGTGCGGCTTGAAAACCCAATTGGAGGGCTTTAGTGGGCGGCAAGGAAGGGTTTTAGGGGTTGGGTTTTGGAGAGAGGAAATGGGAAAGGGAGAGGGAGGGAAGGGAGAGATGGGTTTGTGGAGAAGAGGGTTGAGGAAGAAGAAGAGGGATCGACGACAGTGGAGAGTGAGGTGAAAGTGAGAGCAACAGAGAGGAGAGAGAAAAAATTACTAAAATATTTATGCAAGTGCTACAATAACCATGCATATATGCACAGCTACAGTAACCGTGCATATAAGCACAGTTACTGTAGCAATTGTGCATAAATGTACAATTTTACACCCACTGATGTGGGTGTTTTTTTGGCCAAAATGTGTAAAAAGTGTAACTTTTCTATTTTGCAAAACTTTCCACAAGCTGATGCGGTCGCTCTAGCCTAACATCTTATTCTAAGAAGATAACAAATTAAATTGATTTCATTGTACAGTTATAGAATTTATAGAGAATCTAGCCTAACTCTATCATGATCCTAGTATGATTAGGTTACTTTGTCCTGAAAATACAGACATAAAAAAGTCTTGGATTAACAAGACCTTGATCCAATGTTCGTCAAAAAAAAAAAAAAAAAAAAGACCTTGACCCAATGAAGTGATGAACCCTGATACATCTAACTTATAGAATGGAGTCATGTGGCCACCACACATTTGAGGAATTCTTTTGCTGGCAAATCACAGTTTTAGTCTTTTAGATAACTATGATTATCTGGCTTAAGAGGAATTATTTTGCTAGCAAATCACAGTTTTAGTCTTTTAGATAACTATGATTATCTGGCTTAAAATATATATGTACTATAGCTAGCTAGTGGGAACGAAGATTTCGTTTGACTCACTTTTTGATCACTCTGTATAATAGTAGTTCATGCAAAGTTAAAACTATACCACCTACTTTCCCAAAATGCATGAACTTGTGCTCATTCTTTCATTTGAGTAAAGTACCTTTTGAAATATATGGTGGCCTATTATATAGTTGTACATCGTAGGGGCAATAATACAACCAACTTAGATAAAAACCAATAAGAGGTTGGCCATATCAGCATTTTGTAAAAATATTGTAAAATAGCTAGATTAGACCTAACTTGGTACCATTTTTTTTTCCGTCAATCAAGGGCCCTAGCCCTAGCTTAATACCATTTTTTTTTCCTTGAATCAATCACAGCTGCTTACTAGTCAGTAACAAAAAATAATTTCCTACAACTTTGTTGTAAAGTTAAATCAACAGGAATACTTTATATAAAATGACAGAAACTGTTAACATCTAATTCGAAAAATCAACAAAGGCATCTATTCAGAATTCAGTCAAGGAGAAAACAAGGGTATTTATATATATAATGATAGGGACTATTAGTTCGTGTTAAATCAACCCGCTAAGAACGGTAGCAAGTTCTAAAAATGAAGAATAATGCTAGAAATATAAATTATTTTTCAAAAAATTTTACAAACCGCTGATATTAACGTAAATGATATTAATCAAACAAAAAATAAGACCCTTGGCCTTCGCTCTTAAAGCACACATAATGGTCCACTTTTGTATACTGTTTCTTGTCGGAGAACCTCTCCGTAGCATTTAGTTTACCGAGAATCTTTACAAGAAAATGTTTGCATGGATTATCAACATGATATGGACACATTAGATATTTCAGACCCTTTTTTTTTTCTTTTTTGGAGGAAGAACTTAATTAAGGAGCTATCTGATCTTTGTATTGATGGAGCAAGCTAAAAACCACAACCACATAATAATGGAAGAAACAACTTGGGTCCTAATAAATGACCAATCAAGACCATATTACACCATGAAACCACACAAAACCCACCAGTAAAACACACGGCCAAAAAAAAAAAAGAAAAAGAAAATTAAAGGTAAACGAATTTACTAATACTCTGACTTTTACTGCTTGAATTTTTATATCTCTCTTTGTTACAAGCCTTTTCCTTTAGTTTTATATAGCTAATTTTGTTTATATATGGTTTTTTAAAATCTTACTTTTTAAAGTATAACAATATACTTTAATATATATTCTATAAAAAATTAATAAATAAATAAACTAGTGTATGCCAAGCAATTACGATCATATCATTCTCACACAACCAATTTCAAAACTAGAAAAAGACCGGGGATACTTTTAAATTTTTTTTATTAATATATAATAATATATACTATTAAAATTGTTGAGTGATTGAGAGATTGTACAAAGAAAAGAAAAAGTTTTCTTTTTTTATATATTTTTATTTTATAAATCTAGTTAATGGAAAAAATAAACAAAAAAAAATATTTTTTAAATGAGAACGCAACTTTTTAAAATTATAAATGCAAAAGTAATAATTTCAAGAAAAAATATAGGGTTGTAATTTTAAAATTATCTCTCTCTCTGTGATGTATCCTAGGGTTTACTGAGAGAATGATAAATATTGTCTGAAAAAAAATCTAGAACCACAATATTTTGCACCACAACTCTGATGTGGCAAATATTAAGTGGTGGGAAAAAAATGATGGATTTATCTGAAAATAAAAAGCAATTAATCATAGTTTGCCACATAGGATATTTGTGAAAAATTGTGCAATAAATGTTGTGCTCTTAAAAAAATAAATATTGAATAAAAAAATTTAAAAAAAAAACAAACAAACAAAGAATGGTAGTATTGATTACTTTTATGGTTTTTTTAATGTTGATTATCTTTATGTTTACGTAATATTATAATAAATTATTTTAAAGAAAAGTTAGAAAATATTATATAATGTTGTTACTTTTTTATTTATTTTTTATTTGATGGTCGGAGACGAGGGATTTGATATCTGGATGTTTACGTTAAAAACGTGAGGAGGTGTAAACTAATTGAGTTACAAGACTTTTGACTAATAATGTTATTACTTGAATCTTGATGGCTGGAATATTTTAGGCTTAATCCTAAATGTAAGAACAATCCCTAGGGTTCGGGCCAGCTATAAAAACACGTCATGAGTTTCAATTTTCCTTAAAATTCCCTGAGGTTTCTATATCTACCAAATTGATCCTTATAACTAACTTTTGTTAGCTTTTTTGAATTAAAAAATCACATAACCATCATATGACTAGAGGCACGAATTAATTGTGTTTGTTTTTAGACTCCTTAAAACACAATTGGATTAACCTAGTTAATTAGCCAAGTGATTACTTAGTCCAAATTTTAGATCTAGGTTAACACACAATCATATAATCATATCAATGTAAAGTGTGGAATATAAAGAACACAAAGATATGTTGACCCAAGAAACCAAACCGGTAAAAACTTGGGGAGAATTTAACCTAGCTATCCTCAAGGTAAACTTGAATCCACTATGAAAGAATCGAAGTTTTACAATAGCGACTTAGACCACTAACATCCTATTGCTACCCACCAGTAGAAAACTTATTGACACGACCACGTGACAGCTCCGAGACCACGAACTCCTTCTTTCTTGGATTCTCCGGCAAGTACAAGCACTCCTGCTTGTGTATCTTTAAGCTTTTATTGCAGCAACTGAATGATCATCAAGCTCTCAATGAAATCTCCTTCTTGATAATCCTAAGCATGTGTGAAGGCAACCACCTCTCAGATCTCACAAGAGATTCACACACACAGCAAATAGAGCTACCTAAAACGTGGCTAGGGTTTTCCCTTTTATATTTAGGGCAAAACATAAAACCCTACACGTCATATGGGCTTAGGGTTAAGTTGGAAAAATCTGCAAAAAAACTTTCTGCCTGAATTTCGATCGGTCGAGTCTAATTCTCGATCGATCGAGCCAGGCAGAATCATACTATAACTTCTACAGCAACTCGATTCCAACTTTACATAAAATGCATACACTTTGAGCAAGTCTAAACAAAACTATAAAACCTGTTTTGATCATGGTTTGCCAACAATACAAATTAGAATTCTAATACATTAGTTCCTAAGTACTTAGAACCTAACAAACTTCCACTTTGGCAATCCGTGACAAAACACAAACTAAAATACTCAAAGTTTACAAAGAAAAGCCCATTACACAAATAATGCCCATTATAACAAATCCAACCTAACTACTATCTATTAGTTGCAAGTGTAGACAGCAGCACGACTGAATCAACCTATATATTTCCTGAAACACTTAAACAAAATGCATAAACGCATGTGTGGAAAGTACAAGTAAAACACAACTAACTTCTTGATTTCACATAAAACAAAATAAAGACATATATCATGAATAACTCATAAATATAAATCAATAAGTAGTGAAACAAGAAACATATAAACAAAAACAATGTATCTCCCTCTATCAAAAAATATATCAAGAGCCAAAAAATGTAAATACACAATGAAGCACCTAGATACAATCTAAATAACTCCACAAGCTCCAAGACATAAAAAAAACTCCCCCTGAAACAAAAAACTCCTCTACAAAGTACTCAAAATAAACTCCCCCTTTTTGTGACGGAATGCCAAAGGGCACTCAGAGTCCATCATCAAAAGGACGTGGCGAAGGCGAAAGTCGAAGATGCTCCAGATTAGCTCTCAAAGCATGGATCTCATCAAGCATGTCCACCAAAAGCTGACCATGAGCTGCCTGAACAGTCATGACAGTTTCCAACGTACGTCGAATGTCAAAATCATCCGAAGTAAATGGTGGAGGAACAGCAGTATTATCAACAGGATCAACAGACGCCTCACCAGAAGTAGTACCTGTAGTAGAAGGAGGAGGGGGTGCGGTACCAGAAGGCTCAACTCTAGGGCGTTTAGAGCTCGGTCTCAATTGAGCAGCCCTCTGCCTAAGAAAGGTGGCACCGATGGGAGCTATAATATGAACAGACTTAGAAGCGGGGAAATCCTCTAATCCTAAATGTAACAAAATCCGATGAATGAAAACTGGAAAGAAGAGAGCGTGACCAGTAGAGGCACTCCTATGAACTTCATTCAAAGAACGAAGAAACAGATGAGGGAAACTAATAGGAGCATCCGTGACAAGAGCGTACAAAAACACACATCGCTCCAAAGGAATGGTATGCAGATGAGAGATAGGCCACAAAAAATGACAAGCTATCCGAAAGAAAAGATAGTGAATCTCAGTGAGCTCAGCAGTGGTGATCCTAGGATCAGAACCCCACTGGATAGAAGACCCAGTGATGTATGACATGGCGTCATCCAAGAGAGGAGACTCATCATAAGGGTAGACAGGGTCCTGGACCACGGGTACCCTAAGAGCAGCAGCCACTACCGAAGGGGTAATGGTGAACTCTACACCTCATATCCAACACTTAACTAGAGTGTTGGAATCATAGATGTGGATAGAAAGGTTCGAGTAGAACTCTCTAATTAGGGTAGCAGGAGGAGGATGGTCTATATCCAACAGAGGCAACCAACCCCTACACTTAAAATTAGCCCTAATGGCAGGATCAAGCTCATCTAACAACACTTGACGCTCAGCCCAAATTTTCTCTTAAGGTTTAGCTTCAAATACTTCTCTTCATTTTTCAGGCTCAAAAACCTCTCACTATCAAAAGGAGGGTTAGAAGAAATGGAGGCATCCCTATTGGCTCTAGTTTTCCCAGGCATGGTGCTAAGGAAAGGACAAGGCACACAGAAAAGAACCAAAAGGAACAAAAAGAAAAACCAAGGGCAGACTGCAAGTCAGCACAAAAAAATAAAATAAAATAGAAATAGCAGTCTATAGGATGCATGCTCTAATGCAGTGAGAATAGGCTCAATTTAGGTTCAAATTCACAAAATTGGCTTGAGCATAGAGTTTCTAACAAAAAACCCAAAATTTGAAAAACCACTTGTTCAATTTTTAGAAATGACTAATTGATCATTAAACAAGATAGATAACACCAAATAATGATCAAATAAATCAATTTAACAAGCCAATTTCATCAAATTAGACCTAATTGAACAAAATCCCCAAATCGGGTAGATTCAAACCCTAGAATTTTCAATTTCTCACAATTCACCAAATTGATCAAATTAATCCATCAAGATCAATTATATAACAACTTATAACAAAAACCCATTGATCAATTTCAAGAAAAATGGCTTAAATCAACAAAAATCCCAAAATCTAAGAGGTTTGAAATTTCCCAAAAAAAAAAAATGATTTAATGCATGAAAACATAAAATAAATGAAAAAGAAGGGGCAAAAGAGTCTTACCGGCCTTGTAGAAGTAAAACCTTGCAAAAAGTTTGGAGGAAAACGACAAAAATCTTGCTTGGAGCCTTTAACTGATCGAATAGAGAGAGAGAGTTTGAAAATTTTTGAAAAAGTGTATGAACATGTGAGAAACTCAGTTTTTAAAAAACTCTCTATACGATTTTCGACTGATCGAAAATTAGATTCGATCGGTCGAAAATGCTTTGATTGATCCAACACCAATCGAGCACCGATCGAAATAGACAGAGACTTATAGCAAATTTTAATCGCAATTTCGATCGATTGAAAAACAAGTTCAATCGGTCGAAATTTTGGAAAAAATCAGTTTTTTGAAAAATACAGCATTTTTACGCAAAAACTCCTCAAAGCATTGAATTTTATGAATAAAATGCATAAGTATGAGATGAAATGCTTTTTCAAAAACACTTGTTTTGAACCCAATTTTCCCAAAATTAAGATTTTCAATCAAGACCCTTATATTTTCAAGCATCAAACATGTTTTACAAAAACTCAAGGAATTTTTAAACTTGGTTGGCCAAATCAAAATCACACACAATAGCATGTACAAAGTTTAGCAAAGAGAAACTTGTGTAGTGTGTGCAACTAGCAAAATCTTGAGATACATGTGAGGTGATATGTGAATAGTGTAAGGTTGAATTTATTCAACCACCTAATTGGCTTTATTCCGTGCCAAATTTGCTTGTAATTCAGCATTTAGTAACCCTGTATTTAGGTGGGTTTGATGTAAGGGTAGTGAGTGAGATAGAGTGAAGTTTGCTCAAGAGTGTGCAAGAAAACAGAGACTCGCGGCTGGGACTCGCGGGTGATTCGCGGCTGCAAGCCGCCAGACGCAGCACACGTGCCAAGCATGCTGGAAGGTGAACAGTCATGCCAGCTGGAGCACTACAGGACAAAACAGGACAACTGGCCATACGGTTATCTCGCGACTGGATCTCGCGACTTGGTCAAGCCGCGAGGTCAAGCCGCGAGCCACCCCTGTTTTGTAAAACCTGACGTTTCACATTCCTCTCCCACTCCAGTATAAATACCCCTTTTACCCACGATTGAGAGAGAGCTTCTAGAGAGAATTTTGAGAGAGAAACCCTAAAGAAAAACAAGATTGATTCACCCACAATCTATACCTTAGAGTCTCTCCAAATTCCCCAACTCTCTTCCTCTCCATTGTCAAATCCTTGAGAGGCATTATACCAGACCTGGTTCTCACCATCATCATCACTGTGAGACAGTTGTTTGGATTTCTGGGAAGCAGTTAGGAAGGAACCAATCTTCATTGGTTGATGCTATGGTCTAGTAGCGGAATCCGGGAAGCTAGAAAAGAAAAAGGTTCGGCGCAACCTCGTTGGAGCAAGAAGCTTGGAGGGCTTAGGTGCACTGGGTAGATTAGGCTTGGAGGGCTTAGGTGCACTGGGTAGATTAGGCTTGGAGGGTCTATTGCTGTCCTTGTATCCCAACTACATTTTCTAGTGGATTATTGACCGCTTGGAGGGCGGCGGAGAGGTTTTACGCCGAGGGCTTCGGTTTCCTCTTCGATAACACATCGCATGTTGTCTTTGTGTTTGCATCTTCCTTCCTCTCTATCTTTGCCTTTTATTATCTGCTGTGGATTTTATTCTGTTATGGCTTAGATAGTTTTTAACCAATTTCATATTATAGCATATGTTAAGTTTCCGCACACTTGTTGTTTGACATATTGCTTGAATTGGTTAAGTTGTAAGTTGGGGGTCTAAACGTTCAAAGGTGTTTTTACACGTTTTTGAACTTTCAATTGGTATCAGAGCGGGTACACTTGTTGTGGTTTTATTACCTAAGTGTGATCCTAGACCCCTGTGTTATGGAAAATACCATGCTGAATTATAGCTTAAGTGTTTGTGAAAATGACTCTATGCATATGTCTGAAAGGTGTTTTACTAATGATCTCATAGAATTGTTAAAAACTAAGAAATATGCTAGAGTATTTGTTCACATGCTGGAATATCTTGAAAATCAGAATCATGTCTTAAACAGTAGCATATCTGAATCTAAATCATTGATTAAGAAGTATAAAAGAAAGAATAGAATGTTGTGTGAGATGATTGAGAATCTGAAAATGAAAAATCAATATGAAAGAAGCATGAAAACTGATAATGAGTTTGTGTTTGACGGTCAAGAATGTTTGTCACACGTGAACCTATTTGTGCATACCTCGTTGAAGGTGTTTAATGCGTGTTTGTGGTATCTTGACAGTGGGTGTTCTCGCCATATGACAGGGGAGAAGTCACTGTTTAAGACAATCAAAGAAAAGGTTGGTGACTATGTGACTTTTGGTGATGGAAGTCATGCTCAAGTCCTAGGCAAAGGAACCATTGAGATACCTGGTCTGCCGCTGTTGAAAGATGTGCTGTATATAAAAGGGCTGAAGGCGAATTTGCTGAGCATCACTCAAATTTGTGATGATGATTTCCTGGTACAATTCTCCAAGAAGGGATGCTTGATCATCAATGAAGAGGGGATTCAGGTTTTGGAAGGAAGTCGGACTACAGATAACTGTTATGGAATAGTTCCCACGGCAACCCTATCGTGTAGAAGTGCTCGTGTGGATATGTTGGAGCTGTGGCATCACAGATTTGGGCATGCCAACTTCAAACAAGTAGCAAAAGTCGCCAAACTTGAAGCAGTCGAGGGACTCCCTAAGTTTGGAAAAGTGAAGAATACCGTTTGTGGTGCATGTCAAATGGGGAAGCAAACTAAGGCAAGTCATCACAAGGTGAATGTGATCGCCACTTCTCGGTGCTTGGAGTTACTCCATGTTGATCTAATGGGGCCTACCAGAACTGAAAGCCTAGGGGGGAAGAGATACATTATGGTGATTGTGGATGACTACTCAAGATACACTTGGGTTGAATTCCTTAGAGAAAAATCAGAAGCATGTGAGAGGTTGGAGATTCTGTGCAAGAAACTACAAAACGAAAAGGGGATTCCGATTGCCAAAATTAGAAGTGATCATGGGAGGGAATTTGAGAATGCAAGATTCGAGTCCTTCTGTGAGAAGAATGGAATTAAGAGAGAATTTTCAGCTCCCAAAACTCCACAACAAAATGGAGTGGTAGAGAGAAAAAATCGTGTGATTCAGGAGATGGCAAGAGTCATGTTGCTTAACAAGCAAATACCTCAAAAATTTTGGGGAGAAGCTGTCAACACCTCGTGTCACATTGGCAATAGGATTTTCTTTCGAGCTGGTACAAAGAAGACTGCCTACGAGATATGGAATGGGAAGAAGCCTAAAGTGAAGTATTTCCGGGTGTTTGGAAGTAAATGCTATATCCTAAATGATCGGGAAAATCTTGGGAAGTTTGATGCGAGAAGTGATGAGGGTATTTTTCTTGGGTACTCTACTACAAGTCGAGCGTATAGAGTGTTTAACAAGAGAACAAAGACTGTGATGGAGTCCATAAATGTCAAGATTGATGATGCCCTATCCAAGGTGGAAATGATTGATGATGTAGAAGGGCCGAGCTCCAAAGAGCCCGATGTTGAGGTAGAAGCTTTGGATATAGAAGGTGAAGAACCTATACCAGAAGCAGAATCGACTCCCATCAACCCAAGAATGGAAACGAGATCGATGTCTAGAACATCAAGTCCTCTTACTCCTCCGGAAGTTCATCCTCCTATCTCTCGAAGTGATGAAGTTTCCACTTCAAAAAGGCCATCTTCAAGAGTCATCAAGAATCATCCTGAAAGTAACATCATAGGATCTCTTGATGAAGGTCTTCGCCTCAGGAAAGGAAACATTCTGCTAGCCAATCATGTAACTTATCATTGCTATCTCGCACAGTTTGAACCAAAAAGGGTTGAAGAGGCTCTTCGAGATGAGAATTGGGTTGAGTCAATGCATGAAGAGCTGAATCAGTTTGTGAGGAATGATGTGTGGGAACTTGCTCCAAGGCCTGAGAACGTTCATGTTATAGGCACAAAATGGATTTTTAAAAACAAAACTGATGAAGAGGGAGAGATAATTCGAAACAAATCTCGATTAGTAGCTCAAGGATACACTCAAGTAGAAGGAGTAGATTTTGATGAATCTTTCGCTCCGGTGGCAAGACTCGAATCCATTCGAATCCTAATGTCCATTGCGTGCACTTTGAATTTCAAACTTTATCAAATGGATGTAAAGTGCGCGTTTCTGAATGGATATCTAAATGAAGAAGTATTTGTTGAGCAACCAAAAGGATTTGAGGATCCTCATTTTCCAGATCATGTATTAAGATTGAAGAAAGCCCTTTATGGCTTAAAACAAGCGCCTAGAGCCTGGTATGATCGTCTTACACATTATCTTCTAGATAGAGGTTTCAAAAGAGGGTATGCCGACCGAACTCTGTTTGTCAAAAATGATGAAGATTATCTCCTTGTGGCACAAGTCTATGTTGATGACATAGTGTTTGGGGCAACCATCGAAGATCGTGCTACTGAATTTTCTAAGGAGATGAAGAAGGAGTTTGAGATGGTATGGTGAGGGAACTCACATTTTTCTTGGGCCTTCAAGTCAAACAACAGAAGGAGGGTATATTTGTATCTCAGGAGAAGTATGCGAGAAACATTGTCAAGAAGTTTGGACTAGACTCAAAAAAACATGCCTCCACTCCCATGAGCTCATCCACTAAACTGAATGTTGATTTGTCTGGAGTCGAAGTAAGTCCTACATTGTATAGGAGCATCATAGGGAGTTTGCTCTATCTTACAGCCAGTAGACCAGACATTGCTTTCAGTGTTGGCGTTTGTGCCAGGTACCAAGCTAATCCAAAGGAATCTCATCTGACTGCTGCTAAACGAATCATTCGATATGTGAATGGTACTGCAAACTATGGTCTGTGGTATTCAAAAGACTCAAATGCTTGTCTTGCTGGGTATTCAGATGCTGACTGGGCTGGCAGTGTAGACGATCGGAAAAGTACTTCAGGCGGCTGTTTCTACCTTGGTAACAATCTTGTCTCATGGATGAGCAAGAAGCAGAATTCAGTGTCTCTATCTACTGCAGAAGCTGAATACATCGCTGCTGGAAGTTGCTGCACTCAGCTTCTTTGGATGAAGAAATTACTTCATGACTATGGAATTCCTCAAGAAACGATGTGTGTCTTCTGTGACAACACCAGTGCCATCAATCTTTCCAAGAATCCTGTCCAGCATTCAAAATCTAAGCACATAGAGATACGTTACCATTTCATTTGGGATTTGGTAGAGGAAAGAGTTGTGTGTCTTGAGTTCATACACACCGATAATCAAAAGGCGAACATCTTCACCAAGCCTCTTGATGGTCCACGGTTTGAATCACTCCGTAAGACCATTGGTGTTGGTACAATTCCTTGACTCTCTTGTGTGTTGTGTGCTTCACATATTTATAATATGATAAGTTTGTTTGTGTTGGGGCACACACTTCTCTGTTAACTCTTTGTGCAACATTTTTTTTCGTTTGTTTGTCCATTTGTGAATACGGTTGCTTCTTTCTTTGTTTGTTCAATCATTTTCTTCTTTTATGTCAAAAATCCAAAAATACACATAAAAAATTAGAAAATCAAAAAGCTTGATTGACTTTGTTGAGTTTTTGTCTCAAAACTTGTTTTGCCTTGTACCTTTATGCTAATGGCTTTGTGCATTTTCGAGCATTGCTTGTCTTCATGCACTCATATCTATGTGGGAGAAATCTTAACATCTTTGTGATTGTTGTAAATAGATCTTCAAACTTGTCATGAATGATTAGTGAATGGTTTTGTTGATCTTGAGACTTGCATAGACTTGTGTCTATATATCTTCCCACTCTTTATTTTTGTTTTTGCTAAAAAGAGCTCACCAAATGTAAATCTCCAAATGAAAAGAGATATTGAGCTGCAAAAGCCTGTCGCACATACTAGTATTCGACTAGGAAAAAGGGAAAGCGACCAAAAATTAAAAGAGAAATGTTTTATTCAAAAAGCCAAAGGCTTGTTCATCAAAAGGAAATGTCAACTATCACTCTCACAATGAGAGGTGATTGCCTCAAAAGATCAAAAAGATCAAATGTTGATTAATAGTGGAGTCAAATGTAAAGCTCCAAGTCAGGTTATCAAGTTTTTTGTGGGAGGTCATATATACATACTTCTATAATTGAGATGGGTCACATAATCTAGTGCTAATTGTGTATGTCTTGGTTGAATTGATCATTGAAGCTTCACATTAGACTAAGGACTATCTCATTGTTGATATCCACACACAACACACAAGTTTATGTTCAATAAATGCCATATTCATTTGTGTGATTGTACTTGATAAAATGTGTTTTCACATGCTCAATCTTTGTTAAATCAAGCACAAAAAGATTTTTTGAGTGTTTTAGGTGTTTTTGGAAAGTATTTTGTTTGAAAAATCTGAAAATTTCAAAAATCCAGTTTTGCCCTGTTTTGGCGGCTTAATCGCGGGTATGTCAAGTCGCGAGCCTTAGTCGCATGTTCGCGGGTCCATTTTGGCGACTTGTTCGCGAGTGAAAGGTCTAGTCGCGAGATTACTCAGAGATTTTCGCGGCTCAGCTCGCGACTCATTCGCAGGTAGACCTTCCAGTCGCGAAAAACACTTAGAAAATTTTTTCAAATTTTTGTCCTTAAGTGTTTTGGCGGCTTGATCTGGCGACTATGTGGCGACTTAATCAAGTCACGAAAATCGCATGTTTTGGAAAAACAGGGATAGTTTTGTTTAAACTTTTTGTTTTTCCCTCGATCTTTTTGTGAACTGTGCATTGTCTTTCTCATCTGCTCTTACCCATTCACACCATACCTCCATTTTCAATCTCCATTGTTTGCCTCTTTTCAGCTCAAAACCATCAAGTAACAGGTATGGATTTTCTGTCTTGAACTCAGTTCTTCTTGTTGTTATGGTTTTCCCTCTGGTTTATTCGTATTTCATTCTGATTTTGAGATGGGTATTTAGCTCTACTATCACTCTTTGTCCATGCTTAGTTTATGGAAATTTTTGTGTCTATTTTGAGCTATTTTATACTGTTGGTCTTGTTCGTCATCTTGTGCTTAGCTAGGGTTAGCTATTTTTTGTCTGCTCTGCTGTTGATGTGGTGTTTCTAATTGATCCTGTGCAGTATCCTGTTGATGTATTGTTGAATGTGGGTCCTGTTTCAGATGATTGTGTGGTTTTATTTTGACTCCCTCTACTGTGTAGTTCAATTTGGGCCATTCGTGTCCCTCATTGATATTTTCTGGACTTTTTCATCCAGCTATTAGGGTTTCTTCATTGTCCCTAAATTTCAGCTAACCCACTGCTAATAAAGTTTGTTGGATTGTGTTGTGTCATTCCTCTTATTCATAATGCAGACTAGTTATGTCTCCATTCAAGAAAGCTGCTGTGAAAGGAGGTAGTTCCAAAGGGAAGGAACCAGTAATTGATGTTGATGATTACCCTCCTCAATCAAAAGGGACTCGCTCTTCATCAAAGAGCTTCGATCCCAACAAGTTCAGATCATATGCAGCCTATCAGTGTTATGCAAATTACTTTCTACATGCCACACCATTACTAGAAAGAGCTGTGGATCAGCCCTCCCTTCATGACACTGACATTCCGATATGGTTTGCTCACAAGGATTGGAATTACCTTTTCTCTGATCTGGATGACGCGTGTGAAGATTTGGTAAAAGAATTTTATGCCAACGCAATTGTGGAAGGAGATGAACTTAAGTGCTGGGTTCGGAAAAAGAGCTTTTCTGTCTCTCCTGCATATCTGGCAGAAATACTTCACATCAATAGACCAATTATCCGACATTCACTGGTTTATGATGATGTATGTCCTGATGAGGAGCTTCTCAAAGAAAGTCTTGGTCAAGATTTGGAATTCTCACCCAATAGGAAATCCATCAGTGTTTCCTCTCTGTCTCCAAAACTGAGAGTGCTTACAATTGTGATGTTTCACAATTTGTACCCCTTATCAAGCACTGGGTATATGAACCTCGGACGTGCTTTGTTTCTTCATGATCTAATCTCTGATGTGGAAATAGACATCTGTGCGCATATCTTTCATGTTCTGCGCAAAACGGTTCTTAAAAATGAGTCTCGGATATGCGTTCCCTTTTGCAGTCTCATTACACGGATCTTGAAGCTCAAGGGAATTTATCCAACGGCAGAAGAATCTCCTATCTCAAAACCAAGACCAATTAACATGCGTACATTCAATGCAAGCATTGGACATAGTCGGAAGAGAGCCAAACCAGAAACTTCTGCTTCTCACAGTGGATCTCATTTCAGCACTCTCTCCATAGATGAGAAACTTGATCACATTGTATCCTCTGTCCACGAGCTGAATACAAAGATGTCTGGACTCACAGCTTCTCTACACCATCAAAGCACTCGGTGGGATATGAAGTTTACTTCTCTTCAAACTCAGTTGGATCAAATTCAGAGAAAGCTGGAAGAGGATGAATAGCCTATTCCATGACAAAAAGGGGGAGTGATAGGCATGATCAGAGGGGGAGGATATTACCTAAGGGGTAGTGTCTACCTAAGGGGGAGTTGTCTATTTCAAAGACTTTGTTTATATATGTTTATGTGTTGAGTACTCTTAGTGTTTTTATGTGTTTGATACACTGTGTTTTGGTGTAGAGTTGTTTCTAACTCTTATCTATACTCTTGGTTTAAACTTTAACATATTTTGATGATGATATTCAGGATGTTTTGTTATCTGTACCCATGTGCTTTTGTAAGCTTTTAGGGTTTATGTTTTATGCATAGTTTGTAGGCTTTATGGTTTGTACCTTGCTAATTGCAGCCTTTATGCTATGTTGAAATCAGTACTTTGATCTAAATGTTCTGCATTTTGATATTTGTACTGTCACTCTTGTGCCCTTGTAGGATTGTTCCTAGATGCATATACCTTGTGTGTTATGCATTGGTTGAGTGTTGAACATACAAGTGTCTTGCCTTGTGCTTGTTAACTTGTATGTCCTTGTGTTCATTCCAAGTGTGAATGAGCACTGTGATCACTACCTTGTGATGTTCACTTGGTTGATCAAGCCATGGCTTGTTTCTTAACTCCATCTTTGCTTGATCACATATTGCCTGTTTCATATGCATTTTATAATTTTCTGCTTACAATGATCATGGTGTATTGTTGTGTTTCAGGAGTATTATGTTCATATGATTCAAGTGCTTCACAGTTTCTAGAGTTAGGTGTGAGTGAGTTTTGTTCAACTGTTCCCAACTCACATGTTAAGTCTAGAGTCTGTTTTAGGGTTTTGTCACGGAATAGCCAAAGGGGGAGATTGTAAGGTTGAATTTATTCAACCACCTAATTGGCTTTATTCCGTGCCAAATTTGCTTGTAATTCAGCATTTAGTAACCCTGTATTTAGGTGGGTTTGATGTAAGGGTAGTGAGTGAGATAGAGTGAAGTTTGCTCAAGAGTGTGCAAGAAAACAGAGACTCGCGGCTGGGACTCGCGGGTGATTCGCGGCTGCAAGCCGCCAGACGCAGCACACGTGCCAAGCATGCTGGAAGGTGAACAGTCATGCCAGCTGGAGCACTACAGGACAAAACAGGACAACTGGCCATACGGTTATCTCGCGACTGGATCTCGCGACTTGGTCAAGCCGCGAGGTCAAGCCGCGAGCCACCCCTATTTTGTAAAACCTGACGTTTCACATTCCTCTCCCACTCCAGTATAAATACCCCTTTTACCCACGATTGAGAGAGAGCTTCCAGAGAGAATTTTGAGAGAGAAACCCTAAAGAAAAACAAGATTGATTCACCCACAATCTATACCTTAGAGTCTCTCCAAATTCCCCAACTCTCTTCCTCTCCATTGTCAAATCCTTGAGAGGCATTATACCAGACCTGGTTCTCACCATCATCATCACTGTCAGACAGTTGTTTGGATTTCTGGGAAGCAGTTAGGAAGGAACCAATCTTCATTGGTTGATGCTATGGTCTAGTAGCGGAATCCGGGAAGCTAGAAAAGAAAAAGGTTCGGCGCAACCTCATTGGAGCAAGAAGCTTGGAGGGCTTAGGTGCACTGGGTAGATTAGGCTTGGAGGGTCTATTGCTGTCCTTGTATCCCAACTACATTTTCTAGTGGATTATTGACCGCTTGGAGGGCGGCGGAGAGGTTTTACGCCGAGGGCTTCGGTTTCCTCTTCGATAACACATCGCGTGTTGTCTTTGTGTTTGCATCTTCCTTCCTCTCTATCTTTTCCTTTTATTATCTGCTGTGGATTTTATTCTGTTATGGCTTAGATAGTTTTTAACCAATTTCATATTATAGCATATGTTAAGTTTCCGCACACTTGTTGTTTGACATATTGCTTGAATTGGTTAAGTTGTAAGTTGGGGGTCTAAACGTTCAAAGGTGTTTTTACACGTTTTTGAACTTTCAAATAGAAATCAAGCACAGTTTCTACAAAATTTATCACATGAATTTGAAAGTGACTATCACCTAAAGAGTTACATCATATAACTCCCACATCTCCTAGAAAACAAGCTTGCAATCATGTATTTTTTTTTTTTTTTTTTTTTAAATTTGCCTCATATTGTACACACCAATTTTATTTAGAATAGAATTCATTATAGCCCAATAATGTACACACCAATTTTAATTATTTAAGTTGAGGCTACACCTTATGTTCTTTTTATGCATGTGCTACACTTTCTTGAGCACAAAAACTTGCGATATGCACTAAGGTGTTCATGATTGGCTAGTAAACAGTGGTGAGATGGTTATTTATGCCTTTCTCTTAGGATTTTTTAGTCCTTACAATCAAAAGCATGTGACTTCAAGATCAAGATCATGTGATCAACAACTATAAACATCTTTCCCACACAACATGCACTACAAAGCTTCAACTAGTAAAGTGCAATAAATAAGCTCATCCAAGCTAAACAAGGTACATAGACATGTTATGTAAAGATAAATTGGCTAAACTTGATTTCAAATCCAAGAAAATAATGCAAAACACAATTTGCTTTCCTTTTTCCTTTTCCTCTTTTTTTTTTTTTTAATTTTATTTTGAAAAGAAGAAACACAAACAATCCTAGAATGAAATGCATGAATGTTATGCAATGCAAGTCCTAGAAACAAAAAGAAAAAAAAAAAAAAAAATAGCAATGGTCACAAAGGGTAGAGCAATGAAGCACAAGGACCATGTTAGAAAGACTCAGTTTGATTGAACTTTTTGCATCCAAAACCTTTTAGATGCACTTCGAGCATTGGAGTTCTTATTCACATAAGAATGATTACCAACTCTAGGATTGGAATAAAGGTTTAGAACCTTTACCAATTCACCAATAAGTACCATAGGATCTTGTGTTTGAGGCATAGGTACTTTTGGTTTGTTGGCTTGCTTAGCAGCTTGCAGCTTGTAACAATTTGGATGAATGTGCCCAGACTTTCCACAAAAATGACAAACCCATCAGGCTTATCATGTGTCTTGCCCTTAGAAGGGTTAGAAGCCTTAGGTTTAGACTCATGAAGATCAACCCTAATCTTCCTAGGAGGTGTAACTTCTACAGATTTAGCCTCACTCACAGAGGGTTTGACAACCTCACTCACATGGGATTCCGAAGAAGAAGAAGGAACAAAGTTTGTGGAATGGGGTGCAGGCACAGAGATGCTTTCTACAAAACCTAAGCTAGTTTTGTCAGAGGGAGACTTTTGAACACTCAGCAAGTGATCAAGTTTGGAGCTTGCAGACCTATCAGTTTGTTCTCTAGCAACAGATAGTTCATGTTCCAAATTCTTAATTTTTTCTAGCAAAAGCATGTTCTCAGACTTCACATTATTCAAAAGTTCAGTAGCATCAAACAAATTCACAAACAAATTTTTCTTATCAAGCTTAAGAGATGCAATTTTCTTCAAACCTAATTCAACACTCATAGCATCCTTTGCAGCAACTTTGCAAAGTCTATTGTAGGCTTCTTGAAGATTTACATCCTCAGAGAGTTCCCCATCAGAAGGGTTCTCTTCAACAGTCACACTTTCATTTACTACAGTAGTAGTAGTGAAAGCAATGAAGTTTCCATCCTCGTCACAGCTAGACTCATCATCAGAAACTTCATCATCACTAAGGGTTACAGCCATAGCCTTATCCTTAGTCCTTAAGTATGTAGGACATTCAGATTTCATATAACCATACCCTTGACATCCAAAACATTAAGGACCCATAGAATTATTAGAAGATTGACCTACTTTTTTCTAGGTTTTTCAGTGTTGTTAACCTTAGTGGGATCGTTCTTCCTAAAGTTTCTAGGTTCAGCAGTGTTCGTACCTCTTGCCCTTCTGTTGTTATTTCTAAGGAAATTCCTAAATTTCTTGGCAAGGTAAGCAATCTTTATAGCAGAGAGCTCATCATCAAATCCACCAACATCAACATCATCAATTGACTTAAGAGCCATTGACTTGGATTTACTAGTTTTGGGTAGGTCCAACTCATAAGACTGAAGAGATCCGACAAGTTCATCAACAGAAATGGAGTCCACATCCTTGCTCTTAGTGATGACAGTCACTTTGGGGCTAAAATCTTCAGTTAAAGATCTAAGAATCTTCTTAACAATTTTAGGTTGATCATAGATTTCACCCAGATTATAAGCAGAATTAACAATATCATTAACCTTAGCATAGAATTCATCAAAAGATTCATCATTAGACATCCTAATGCTTTCAAATCTAGTTGTTAATTGCTGTAACTTATTGATTTTAACTGCCTTTGTGCCTTCATGCACAGTCTGGAGGATATTCCAAGCTGTGTAAGCAATCTCAACATTAGAGATTCTCTTAAATTCCTCCATAGAAACAGCATTAAAAATAGCATTCATAGCTTTGCTATTAAAAGCGGCTGCTTCTTTCTGAGAAGTTTGCCACTCACTCATAGGAGTAATAGGCTTCTCCCATCCGTATTCAACGGAGTTCCAGACTCTCTCATCAATAGATTTCAGGAATGCTTTCATCCTTACTTTCCAATAAGCATAATTATTTCCATCAAAGTGAGGAGGAATAACCAGAGAGTGTCCGTGTTCCATGACAACAGGGGTCAAGGTTCAACTCAGAGATCAAAAGATCTACAACAAAAGAGCTACCTGCTCTGATACCACTTGTTTGTTTTTAGACCCCTTAAAACACAATTGGATTAACCTAGTTAATTAGCCAAGTGATTACTTAGTCCAAATTTCAAATCTAGGTTAACACACAATAATATAATCATATCAATGTAAAGTGCGGAATATAAAGAACACAAAGATATGATGACTCAGGAAACCAAAACGGTAAAAACCTGGGGAGGATTTAACCTAGCTATCCTCAAGGTAAACTTGAATCCACCATGAAATAATCGAAGTTTTACAATAGCGACTTAGACCATTAACATCCTATTGCTACCCACTAGTAGAAAACTTACTGACACGACCACGTGACAGCTCTGAGACCACAGACTTCTTCTTTCTTGGATTCTCCAGCAAGCACAAGCACTCCTGCTTGTGTATCTTTAAGATTTTATTGCAGCAACTGAATGATCATCAAGCTCTCAATGAAATCTCCTTTATAATCCTAAGCATGTGTGAAGGCAACCACCTCTCAGATCTCATAAGAGATTCACACACATAGCAAATAGAGCTACCTAAAACGTGGCTAGGGTTTTCCCTTTTATACTTAGGGCAAAATATAAAACCCTACATGTCATATAGACTTAGGGCTGAGTTGGAAAAATCTACAGAAAAACGTTTTGCCCGAATTTCGATCGGTCGAGTCTAATTCTCGATAGATTGAGCCAGGCAGAATCATACTATAACTTCTGCAACAACTGTAAGATTGAATTTAATCAACCATCTAATTGGCTTTATTCCGTGCCAAATTTGCTTGTATTTTAGCATTTAGTAACCCTGTATTTAGGTGGGCTTGTTGTAAGGGTAGTGAGTGAGATAGAGTGAAGATTGTTCAAGAGTGTGTAAGAAAACAGAGACTCGCGGCTTGATCTCGCGGGTGACTTGCGACTGCAAGCCGCCAGATGCAACACACGTGCCAAGCATGCCAGAAGGTGAACAGTCATGCTAGCCGGAGCACTACAGGACAACTGGCCATACGGTTATCTTGCGACTGGATTTCGCGACTCAGTCAAGTCGCGAGGCCAAGCCGCGAGCCAGCCCTATTTTGAAAAACCTGACGTTTCACATTCTCCTCTCACCTCAGTATAAATACCCCTTATACCCACAAATGAGAGAGAGTTTCCAAAGAGAATTTTGAGAGAGAAACCCTAGAGTAAAACAAGATTGATTCATCTACAATCTTTACATAAGTGTCTCTTCAAATTCCTCAACTCTCTTCCTCTCCATTGTCAAACCCTTGAGAGGCTTTTTTACCAAAACCTTATTCTCACCATATCCATTACTGTGAGAGGGCTGTTTGGTGTTCTGGGAAGCAATTAGGAAGGAACCAATCTTCATTGGTTGATGCTATGGTCTAGTAGCGGAATCCGGGAAGCTAGAAAAGAAAAAGGTTCGGCGCAACCTCGTTGGAGCAAGAAGCTTGGAGGGTTTAGGTGCACTGGGTAGATTAGGCTTGGAGGGTCTACTGCTGTCCATGTATCCCAACTACATTTTCTAGTGAATTGTTTACCGCTTGGAGGGCGGCGGAGAGGTTTTACGCCGAGGGCTTCGGTTTCCTCTTCGATAACACATCGCGTGTTGTCTTTGTGTTTGCATCTTCCTTCCCTTTTATCTTTGCCTTTTATTATCTGCTGTGGGTTGTGATTTTAATTTGGCTTAGATAGTTTTTCCAATTCTATATTATAGCTTTTGTTCATTTTCCGCACACTAGTTGTTTGACATAAAGCTTGAATTGGTTAATTTGTAAATTGGGGGTCTAAACGTTCAAGGGTGTTTTTACACTATTTGAACTTTCAACTTGATTCTAACTTTACATAAAATGCATACACTTTGAGCAAGTCTAAACAAGACTATAAAAGTTATTTTGATCATGGTTTGCCAACAATACAAATTAGAGTTCTAATATATTAGTTCCTAAGTACTTAGAACCTAACAAATTGAAGATATATATATATATATATATTAATGTGACAATGAGATAGTCACATAATTATTCTTTTCTTAAGAACTAACAAAAGCTAACCCATATAAGACTATAAGGAATAAAATAAAAATCAATGAAAATTTGATAACTAAATTAAAAATTAATATGATCAAAATATAGAAATCACAAAGTGTTTTTACCTTATTTATTTCTTTAAAAATTGTGTTATATTTTTTTTGGGAATAGGTAATGATATCCTATCTGATTTAATAAATATTTTAAAAAAATTATTAAAAAAAAAAACTAATTTTCTTACAATTTTTTATATTTTCTGAAAAGGGAGAAAATTGGAGGTGACGGATCCACTTAGATGGACTTGACAGTGCAAGACAAATGGGCTAATAGTGAACAGATCCTATGTGAACGGACACAGGGTGGACGAATCAAAAGGCCACGTGGCACTCAACTGGTCATTATGTGGTCTCCAAGAAACCCTAAATGGAAACGACTTGCGTCTCAAGATTAACCCTAGTCCATAAAGTCCCAATATGAATAGAATTCTAACATGAAGAGGATTCTGGAATATACGTGCATTAATGGAGATCTTCTCCATAAGGAAAAGACTTGTGACACAAGCAAAGGAGTTTGATTCTACACTACTATAAAAACCCGAAGACCCTCAGAAAAAAATGTAAGCATAATTTACCCTAACTCCGGCACTCTAGAGTTGTGAAGAAGTTCTAACTTGACATTCGGAGAGTATTTGGCCGGCATCACACCGGTGCTCTCTATTAGGTCTTCTCTTTTTGTTGTGCAGGTATTGTTTCGCGCGTGCAAAGGCTGTGTGGCTCACTGGTTATTTTTCGACATCATCATTTTCCATAAATATTGTATTAAAATGATTCATAGACAAATATTTTGAAGTTATATTTGAAAACTTAAATTTAGATTTAGATTTGAATTTTAAATAAAATAAATTTAAAATGTCTTTGCTTTTCATATCCATTGATTTTTGATATAATTTCAAATTTAATAATTTTAAAATCAATAAAAACCCTCAATCTTTTAAAACCATTGAACATGATTTTTAGATTTTACCCTCGAATCCAAATTCAAAGGCATCAGTCAATGGGACCAATTTAGTTAGGCCTCCAAAAATTGAATGATTCTAGCACTGTCAGAATGGGAGTGGGACCCACTAAAGTCTCAGTTGCTTTTTTTACTCTTTGGCCACTCATCTTCTTCTTCTAAGGGAAGGTTAGGATGTGTCACACATATTCACATACTAACAGTTTGACATATATACACACGGACACTCTACTATTCTCTCTCTATCTTTCACACACACACCTCTTTTTCTTTCTTTGCACAGATCTTTCAAATTTCAATGGAAAATTGGCACTGAATCAAACGTAATATTATAGAGACTCTTCAGGGTGGGGGTGCCACGCATTTTGTTGATGGCTTCAGTGATAGGACAACCTATCTAACTCATTAATGGACAAATGAGACAACACAGAAACACCACATTAAACTTCTTTTGCGTTCTTTCCTAATTCCAGTTGTATTTTATTAACCAAATGCAACCACAATTCCCGAAGGACCAAAATCTGAACCAGTATTTTTTTTTTTTTTTTTTTGCTTATAAATTTGAACCAGTAGAATTCAAAAAAAGAAAATTCTGAACCAGTAAACAAATATAGAAGCTGAACTGGATTATTCTATCTATAAATCCCTCACACCAGTAGCCAAATTCTTCATCAACCCATGCACGCAAAGTTTGCAGACACGCAATATCCCCTCTCGAGACACACCCTCCGTAACACAAACAGCTACCAAAGTCATGACATTCAAAGTCTTGTTCTGTAGCCTTGTACTTTTGTTAGTTTCCTTGCTCCATTTTGCTACCTTTGCTTTCTTCACAACATCTTTTGTGGTTGCTACAGCTGAAGTAGGTAAAGCATTTGAGGAAGCAGAAGCTCTTCTAAACTGGAAAGCTAGTCTTGACAACCAAAACAAATCTCTCCTGTCTTCGTGGGTTGGAGACCGCCCATGCATTAATTGGGTTGGAATTACTTGCGATGATATGGAATTGGGTGTCACTCGCCTAAACCTCTCCAGTTTTGGTTTGAAAGGTACACTTTACAACCTTAACTTCTCTTCCTTTCCCAACCCCCATACTCTCTATCTTTTACAAAACTCGCTTTATGGAACTATTCCTGATAGTATCAAAGACCTTTCTAAACTCACCGATCTCGACTTCTCTCACAATAATCTTTTTGGTGCATTTCCTCCTAGCATTTTTAACCTTTCCAAACTTCGGTTTTTTGATTTGACTGGAAATCAGATACCGGGAAGAATTCCACCCGAGATAGGCCAAATGATAAGTCTTCAATATTTAATGGTTTCCGATAATTTACTCAATGGTTCCCTCCCTCAAGAAATAGGAGCATTAAGAGATCTAGTTTATCTTGCTTTAAACGGAAATAGTCTCATAGGCCCCATCCCAGCTTCTATGGGAAGCTTGAGCAATTTATCCTTTCTTTACCTTCAGGACAACGAACTTTCGGGATCTATTCCTCGAGAAATTGGAAAGTTGGGCAACTTAACCATACTATTCCTATTATTCAACAAATTTTCTGGTTCCATACCCTGAGAAGTTGGAATGATGAGATCTCTCACTCAACTAGATTTGTCATCTAATTTTCTCATTGGTCCTATTCCCTCTTCCATTGTAAACTTGAGCGAGTGACAACTACTTTACCTTTATTCCAACAGTATCTCTGGTTCCATTCCTGAGGAATTAGGATTGCTTAAACATCTGTGGGTACTTCAATTACTAGGTAATAGTCTCACTGGTCCAATCCCTGCTTTCATAGGAAAGATGGTTGAATTGTCTGATCTTAAACTTGCTATGAACAAACTTTCTGGACCAATTCCAACCACGATTGGAAATTTGACCAAGCTTACCAGTTTCGTTTTGTTCCAAAACAAACTAAGTGGTTCGATTCTTGCTTCCATAGGACACCTAGTTGCCTTGTCTATACTTTTCCTTGATGACAACAAACTTTCTGGATCGATTCCAACCACTATTGGAAATATGACCAGGCTCACCAAGTTGAATTTGATGACGAACTTTCTAAGTGGTTTTGTTCCGATCGAAATGAATAATCATAGCACTTTGACAAGTTTGCAACTATCTGAAAACAATTTTATAGGCCAGTTACCTCCAAAAATATGTCAATCTGGAACACTTGTTTACTTTGGTGCCCGTAATAACCACTTTACAGGTCCTATCTCAAAAAGCTTGAAAAACTGCAGCAGCCTCTTTCGGGTAGTGCTTGATGGAAACCAACTAACAGAAAATATGGCTGAAGATTCCAACATCTACCCAAACTTAGATTATATTGATTTGAGTAGTAATAATCTATATGGTGAACTTTCATCAAAGTGGGGGCAGTGCCATACTTGACAAACCTAAAAATCTCCAACAACAAGATTTCTGGTAGGATACCACCTGAACTTGGCAACGCAACAATGCTAGGTGTCCTTGACCTCTCTTCAAATCATCTATTTGGAAAGATTCCAACCAATCTGGGGCGCCTGAAATCATTGCTCAAACTTCTTTTGAACAATAACCAACTTTCAGGTAACATTCCTTTAGAAATTGGAATGCTATCTGTTTTAGACCACTGTAACTTGGCAGTAAACAATCTCAGTGGCTTGATCCCCAAACAACTTGGAGAGTATTCAAGATTATTGTTCTTGAATTTGAGCAGAAATACACTTGATGGAAGTATTCCTTATGATATAGGAAGCTTACAGTCTCTTCAAAGTCTTGATGTTAGTCAGAATTTGCTGGTAGGAGAGATACCACAACAGTTTGGAAGCATGAAATAGTTGGAAACAATGAATCTCTCTGGCTCCATCCCATTCACATTTGGTGATAGTGCAAGCTTGACATCCATTGATCTATCCTACAATGAGTTAGAGGGTCCTATTCCTAACATCACGGCCTTTCGCAAGGCTCCAATTGCAACACTGAAAAATAACAAAGGCTTGTGTGGTAATGTTGCTGGTTTGAAGGCTTGCCCAAGAATGATTCCTAACCCTCCATCCAAGAGGCACTACCAATTTTTGGTAATAATTTTAATCTCTCTTTTGGGCACACTGTTTTTTATATTTATCATTGTAGGAGTTTCACTTCTTCTTTGCCAAAGAGTGAAGAAAATAGAAGACAAGCCAAGAGAAGTGCATAATGATAATCTTTTTGCAAAATGGAGTTATGATGGGAAAACGGTCTATCAAAACATTATTGAAGCTACAAAAGAATTCGATTCCAAATACTGCATTGGAGTGGGAGGTTTTGGAAGTGTTTACAAAGCTAAGTTGCAGGCAAGCCAAGTTGTTGCTGTGAAGAAACTTCACTTGCTACCTGATGGTGAGATATCCAATAAAAAAGACTTCATGAGCGAGATTCATGCCTTAACAGAAATAAGACACCATAACATCATAAAGTTGTACGGTTTTTGTTCGCATCAAAAACACTCTGTTTTGGTTTATGAGTTTTTAGAAGGAGGAAGCTTGGTGAAGTTATTAAACAATGAGGAGGGAGCAAAAACATTTGATTGGATTAAGAGAGCCAATGTGGTAAAAGGAGTGGCAAATGCTTTATCTTATATGCACCACGATTGCTCGCCTCCTATAATTCATCGTGATATATCAAGTAAGAATGTTCTATTGGATCTAGAATATGAGGCTCACATCTCTAACTTTGGCATTGCTAGGCTTTTGAAGCCTAATTCATCCAACTGGACGTCACTTGCTAGCACCTATGGATACATGGCTCCAGGTTAGTTTCTTTGTTGTTGTCTATAGCATAAAAAGTTTTCCAAGCTTACGTAGGGAGCACCAAATATCATAGGGTAAAAATATTTCCAAGCTTAAGTTAGAAGAACATCTATCACGGCCGACATGGACACCAAACAACCAATTTCCTAAGTTATTAAAACCTATTTTAGAATAAAATTTTAATTATTTTTATTTTAGCTAACTACTTTTCAAAATACTCATAACTGATTATCTATTCTATAATATATTTTATTAAAATATTAATTTTCTTAATTTTTTTTTTAAAAAAATTTCTCTTCACTCACAATAATTACCAACCAAAAATTGAATAAAATAATAAAATGCATAGGCAACAGTTCCTCCTAAATTTGGACAAGCACCATAGCAATATCTTATTTTGTCACACAGGTTCATAACCTGATGAGGGTGTTTTTTTAAGTTTTATTGGCAAAATTTTAGGTCTTATGCTATTTTAGCAAATCTAAGGCAACTACTCTAGGATTTTCAGCTATTTTCTTGTTATTGCATATTAAAGTTCATACCCAAGTCTATGTACTTATAGAGTAAGCAATTTAACTTTGTTAAAACCATAGGGTTTGTTTAAAGTTAGTTTAAGATTAATTATTATTTACCCATGATTGGGTCCATAGTAGAAATAAATTCATATAGAAGAAAATGTATCTACTTGCAAGGTTATTTTGTTCTGGATGTAAACCTTTAAATAATTCTAACATATGCGCAACTGTCACATATTACAAATTTTGCTACATTTTTACCACATAATAGACAAGTTATCAGGTCGCAGACTAACCACCTATTATGTTTCGTTCTAAAAATGACTAAAATTAAAAGTGCAAAGTCAGCTTTTTTGTTTTTTTTTTGAGGTGAAGTCAGTTTTAAGTTGATTGTTGTAAATGTAGTAGAATACATATGTAACATGTAGTACCTTTGATTTTACAGATAAAAAAATTAAACGAGAAACTAGCACATGTCCCCCCTATTACAGCCAATTCATAAAGCTAAAGGTCATAGTTGTCAAATCATGAATCGTATTGTGAATCAATTTTTGGTGTTTTTGTATCGTGTATTGTAAGATACAAAAACACCTAATAAAATTATAAAATAATTATAGATATACATATATAAAAGTTATATTCATTATAAATTCAAAATATATTCAACTAATGACCAATTTAATCATTACTTATGTAATAAAATTTAACAAAGCTAACTAAATAAATCAAATTAACTTATGTTTATAACATGCATATTCAAATTGATTAAACTCAGAAGTAATACATGATATATGAACCAAAATAATAATATATTTTCACCATCTTGGCCTATTCAACTCCATCTAAGTCAATGTTATCATTATGTTCAGCATCTTGCAAAATTGTTTTTTCATAGACATTTTCTTTATTATTATCAACATTTAATTTTTTTTTTTTTGGTTTTTTTATTCTAATAATTTTTTCTTTATATTTTTTCTTGGCATTCTATCTTTTTAGACTCAAAATAATAATAACAAAATAAAAAATAATTATATTTTCATTTTATACATTATTAATAGCATAGAAAATAAATTTGCACATATGAAAGTGAGTGTTATGAGTGTAGTCTAAATTCTATAGGAGAAAGAGAAGGGAGGTAAAAAAACTCATGGACTTTCTATTTCATTAGACTCAATTAAGTTTCCCAATAATTTTGTGTTAACAAAGTCTAATAACTTACTTAAATCAAATAAAATCACAAATTTTAACAAAAAAAACACATTTTAAACCCATATGTTTATGTATTGTACGATACGTACGATTCACCGATACAATACGATTCATATAATATGCATCTATGTATCGGACGATTTATAAGCACTTACGATACGCCCTTATGATACGAAACCTTTTTTACATGATACGATACGTATCGCGTATCGTACGATACTAACAACTATGCTAAAGGTTTTTGTTCAATGCATAAGTCCTATGAATGGATCCAAGTACCAAACATATGATCGATATTAATAAAATTGATATATTTTACAATTTTCTTATGCATGGGCCCAATTCAAGTAGTGTTTAGATTTTATTGCTAATAATGGTGTTGCTATAATCTTGATCAATTCTTTTCCCTTGTAGAGCTTGCCTACACTATGGAAATTAATTAGAAGTGTGATATTTTTAGCTTTGGAGTGTTGGCTTTAGAAATAATCATGGGAAAGCATCCTGGAGACTTGTTCTCATCTCTCTCATCATCCAAATTTACAACTTGTGATATGCTATTGAAGGATGTGTTGGACCAATGCCTTTCACTTCTAATAAATCGAGTTGCAAGGGAAGTGCTCTCTATTGCAAAGATTGCAATTGCCTGCTTGCACACTATTCCCCAATCTCGCCCAACAATGCAACAAGTTTCTCAAGAGCTTTCAACTCAAAAACCACATTTGCCAAATACATTATTCACGATCACATTAGGAGAAGTAGTTGATCTCGGAGGCTCAACTGTCTAATAGCTTGTTTTGTTTGTGTTACCATTTTCGTTCCCCTACTTCTTCACTTATAATCCCTTCTAGTAAACTATTTATCTTGTCTTATTGTATTATGTTTTATTGGCAAGCTGTATTAGTCTAAATGCAGAATTGAGAATTTTGCTAATAATAAAACCAGGAAGAGTTTTTATTTGATCTATATCCATTAAGTATATTCAATACATTGCTCAAGATCAAGAGAAGGATTCAAGATGAGCTCTCTAAAATTGAAGTTTCAAGATCGTGATTTGACTCAGTTAGTTATTAGAAGCCTTGAGTTATTTAAATTCTAACACAGTTTTAGGGGAATGTATTTCCTCTCAACCTCTCTATAGACAATGTAGGACCCATGCCTTTTCACCTTCACAGCCTAATACTTTTGCTACATGGGTGCCTTGAGTGTCATTTTATTTGTCACTATTTGAGTACTTCCCATTTAAAGTAGGACATTTTTTTTACACCTCAGCCTGCATATCGTTCCACATCAATATCCTAGGAGCCTTTGTACACTCTTGTTGTCATGCATTACTTATGCATTTATTTATTTAGCATAGTGCATGTATGCCTTTTGTTTTTGGTTTAATATAAAGAACATAACATTGATTATTTTTAATTTTTCAATTTTCTGCCGTGCATTGTACCATTGGTTGACCATAGAACACTTTGTTCGTGTTGTACCTAGTGTAGCTTGACTTGAGCACTTTCATGCCCTAGCAAATTAGTTAAGTTGTAGAATTGTGGGAGTATTGGACTGCAATCAATCATGTGACCTAAATGTCATTTCACTTATTTTGACGATACACTAAAAAATTAATTATGGGAGAAGGATATAAATATATATATAACCATCTCACCACCAATCTGTATGTTACAATTATCCGTGTACTTAAAGAAAAAAGTCGGTATCACAAAACTAAGTAAAATGTGGTACACTACACACAAAAAGGGTTAAATTTCAAAAAATATGCTTGACCTAAAAAATTACGAATCATAGGATGCACTTTTGATACCTTTAAAAATGACATATAGGAGATGTGGAGTTATATAATGTAACTCTTTAGATAGTAACGTCAATCAAACTATTATGATATTGTATTTGATGATGAGTCCAATTTCCTAAGCTACCTCACATATTTTTGTAACTTGCTCACTAATTTGTAAAGTCAAAACAGATGGAGATGAGTTATTGAATATTTTTCCTTCAGTAATCCCATATATAGCTCGCTTTGTTTTGTGTTTCCTGTTAATGGAGATCATAAGCACTGCCACTGGAAGTGCCTTATGCAAATTCTGCTTTGCCTTATTGTAGTCCTTTGCAACTAGATACCATTGTTTACAAACATGAGCAAACCACGCATGGTATATGGGTTCCGACAACTTGTGTAGAATCAAACTAAGAACGGGTACTGGAAGATAAGCCCATTCTGATTCAGATCTGAAAGAAATATATACGTTACAAATAAAGTGTTATTTACAGACGTCAAGAAAATTGAATTATTCATTAGCAATGCATGTATAAGTATTTTTCATGAACAAATAAGAGTGTGCTTGTATTTGTTCTTTGTTAAACCTTTCATAAATATTCTGAGTGGCTGGGATGAATCGAATAATCTCCTATAAGATAGTATGTAAGAGTACAAATTACAACGTAGTTGTGACTAACAAAAAGTATCCGGTTATATTTTTCAAAACTGTATTGAAGACTAATCTTAATAATATGCAAGTATATTGTATCATATCTTCACCTTGAAATAAAAAATTGATAAGGATAAAAATAGTACTTATTCATATAAGGCATAAGCTGACGGTTACGGGTAAAACTGTCAGCTTCCTTTGGTAGATGTCAATGAACAAAGTTCTAATAGATGTAATGTGGGGAGTCTGCAAGGCACACCTAAAGGCTGACGTCATCAATAGGCTGACGACAGTAAGGCTGAAGGATGTAGGATAAAGCTGACGACCCTAATGCAGGTTTACTTGCTGCCCACGATTGCATATATAAGGAAATGTCTTGCCCTCCACGTTTGACGCTGCTCAAAGTATTCCTATAAGGAAAGGATCCTGCCAAATATGCCCAAGAAGACTCCTATAAGGAAAAGACTTCTACGCCAAGGAAGAGATGTTAACCCTCTACTACTATAAAAGCCCAAATACCCTCACTAGCCAAGGTACGCATAATTGACCCGCTCTAGCACTCTAGAGTTGTGAGAAGTTCTAACTTGACCTTCGGAGGGTATTTAGCCGGCACCACACTGGTGCTCTCTGCAAGGTCTTCTCTTTTTGTGTTGTGCAGGTGTCGTTTCAAGTGCGTGAGAACCGTGTAGCTTACTGGTGGTTTTTCGGCATCATCAGTTGGCGTCGTCTGTGGGAAACGTTTTAGCACACTGTAGCCTATCACTTCCCGGACAAAGAGTTGCATGGTACTTACTCGCTCAATGGCAACTACCAACAACATTGGAGACGAGCCACGACCCATTGCCCTGGAGAGGCAGGTCCAAACACTCATGGCAGCAGTGGAACGTCTCACCAAGCAGAATCATGATCTTGAAGAACAGTTACGCCAAAGGAATGCGGGACACGGCACCCAGGAAGAAGACCAAGAAGGTACCAGCGCCGATCGACGAGACCGAGAGGGACCAGAAGGTAGTAACGCCCCAAACAGATTGGAGCGACAAAATATGAGCCTCCCATCCCTCACGGATACAGCTCCACTGCATATCGTTGTAGAGATGCAAGCGATGAAAGAAAAGATGGAGGTCATGATGAACGCCCTTAAGGGACGAATGTACAGCGATCTTGACGATCTCGTTAACCGAACTGACTCGCTGTTCACCGCCTTCATCAATTCCTTCCCTCTATTGCATAAGTTCCACATGCCGTAGATAGACAGTTACGACTGGGTCAAGGACCCTCTGGATCACCTAGAGACCTTCAAGACCTTGATGCACTTTCAAGGAGTAGCCGATGAAATCATGTGTAGAGCCTTCCCTACAACGTTGAAGGGCCCATCAAGGGTGTGGTTCAGCCGACTGACGCCTAATTCCGTCAGCACTTTCAAGGAGCTAAGCGCTTAGTTTACTGTGCATTTCATCGGGGGACATAGGTACAAAAATTCCACGGCATGTTTGATGAGCATCAAGTAGCAAGAGGACGAAACGTTGAGATCCTACATAACCCGCTTCAATAAGGAAGCGCTCTCGATTGATGAAGCCGACGACAAAATACTTGTAGCAGCCTTCATGAACGGGTTGCGGAAGGGTAAGTTTTTGTTCTCCTTGTACAAGAACGACCCAAAGACCATGTCGGAGGTACTCTACAGGGCCACCAAGTACATGAATGCTGAAGACGCGCTGCTGGCTCGGGAGGAAAAGCCCAAAAAAGGGAGAGACAGGAAGACACATGGCAGGACCAGGGGCGAAAAAGGGCAAAGACAGGAGACCGAAGGGATGAAAGGTGCCCTAAGCCCCTGGGGGGAAGATTCACAAGCTTCACTCCATTGACCTCCTCGATAGATCAAGTCCTAATGCAGATCAAGGACGAGGGGGCTCTGACGTTTCCTGGAAAGCTGAAGGGCGATCCCAACAGGCAGTCTAGAGACAAATATTGCCGCTTCCACCGTAACCATGGTCATGACACAGCCGATTGCTACGACTTAAAACAACAGATTGAGGCCCTTATCAGATAAGGGAAATTGCAGAAGTTTGTTAGCAAGGAGAGAATAGATCCACCTCCTCAAGAGCGGCACCCCCAACGAGATAATGAGTGACCTAGACCCCCCGTAGGGGACATAAGGATGATCGTGGGAGGAACGGCAGCTGCTGGGTTGTCCAAAAAGGCCCACAAAACTTACCTTAGAATGGTCCAGAATGTTCAGCTGACAGGAACCGTACCAAAGATAGCACGGAGAGAAGGCCCCATTATCGAGTTCTCGGAAGAAGATGCGCGATGTCTTCACCACCCGCATGACAATGCACTTGTCGTCAGCATACGAGTAGGAGACTACAACATGCATTGGGTACTGGTCGACAATGGCAGCTCAGTGGATATTCTATACTACCCGGCGTTCCAGCAAATGGGGATTGACAGAAAACGATTGACTCCAACGAACGCCCCGCTTGTTGGTTTTGGAGGAACGAGGGTGTTCCCCCTGGGCGCGGTCACATTATCTATAATGGTAGGAGACTACCCTCAACAGATCACCAAGGACGTAACATTCTTAGTGGTCGATTGCTCATCCTCCTACAATGCTATCATTGGGCGACCCACCCTCAACTCATGGAAGGCTGTAACCTCAACCTACCACCTTATGATTAAGTTTCCTACCGACTATGGAGTGGGAGAGTTACGTGGAAATCAGATGGCTGCACGCGAATGCTATGTAACCATGATGGAAATGGATGGCCACCTCCAAGCTATGAACATAGAAGAACACCGGATGGCAACGAAGCCCGTAGAGAAGCTTGAAGAAATACTTCTTGACGACTCCAAGCTCGACCGAACAACCAAAATTGGAACCCTTGCTAGTCCCACGCTCCGTCAAGAGCTCGCGACCTTTCTCAGAAGTAATCAGGATGTATTCGCCTGGAGCCACGAAGACATGCCAGGGATAGACCCTTCAGTCATAGTACATAGGCTAAATGTGTCGCCTTCCTGCCCACCCATTTGATAGAAGAAGAGGGTGTTTATCCCGAAGCGAGATCAGGCTATAGCGGAAGAGGTCCGCAAACTGCAGGAGGAAAGTTTCATTAGGGAGGTTTACTACCCCGATTGGTTGGCGAATGTGTTAATGGTTAAGAAAGCTAGCGGGAAGTGGCGGATGTGCGTGGACTTCACTGACCTTAACAAAGCGTGCCCCAAAGACAGCTATCCCCTTCTGCGGGTCGACGTTCTAGTAGACTCTACAGCTCGACACCAGTTGTTAAGCTTTATGGACGCTTTCTTGGGTTACAACCAAATCCGAATGCACAAAGCTGATCAGGAGAAAACTTCGTTCATAACTAGCC